>CM040128.1:66639990-67107481 GCA_022559845.1 Amorphophallus konjac | reverse complement strand
ACCGAAGATTGAAATCAGTTGACTATTCTGCGACTGGGGACAATTTGGTCCACTAGCGGACCAGTCAACTGAAAAGGAAGCCAGTCGACTGAAAATGAAAATCAGTCGACCGAGTCTGCTAGTGTGTCGACCTGAGCTGTAAGTTGACCTAGGGAAGGAGTCTGTTGGCCTAGGACAGGGGTGTGTCAACCTAGGACACAGGAAGGTCGACCTATTCAGAGGTCAGTCGACTGAAAACATAGATCAGTCAATTGAACGCCCTTTGCTCCCTCTTCCTATTTTTTTTTTAATGTTATGCACTTATACATATATATTTCTTTATCTTCTGTTTACTTTCTCTCCTTCCTTTCATTATTATTATCTTATTATCACCAAAATTATTTTATTATTTTATTATTTTAATTAGTTTTATATTTATTATTATTATTATTATTATTATTATTATGTACTTACTTATTTATTTCATTGTTCCACTTGTATATTTTTTAGTTCTCGTTTCATTCTTTATTGTTTATTATTCTTCCTTTTGTTATTTTGCCACGTATTTTCCTTATTTCATCACATTTCATTTATTCCTTTTTTTGTTGTTATCACTCAACCAGCTTTCCCCCCTTTTTATCATTGATTTCTCAGTCAATCTGGGTATCTACCGAGGTTTCGACAACACCTCCCTTAGACCCAAGGCATTTGGAGGGTAGATAACGAGTGCACATCCTCGAAAAATCTGAGATGATCCCATAAACATTCGGATATGCCAGAGCAGTGGCATACCGAGTTACCCGTGACGTGTATCCCTGAGGGCCAACCGATGAGGAGATCGAGACGGCTCGGGTGCTCCGGTAGGGGTAGAAAAGCGCAAGATCACAATTAGAACAAGGAAGCGGAGCCAGATGAGAAAATCGGAAGAAAAGCCATCACTGCACTAGGTCAGCCTGCTGAAGGTGACGCTGATTCAACTCACCAGAAGGCTGTTGGTTCAGCTAGGCAAGCCACGCTTGTCTATGCCGGTCATCAGCGCAAAAGGGGGGCGCAAGATCTGTCACGTCCCGATGCGGAAAATCGGAATGCAGTAATCATAACATTCATGTCAATCAGAGCATACATTGCCACAAGGGACCATACATCAAGGCCAATAATTAAAAAGCAAATAACATAACTTTATTGATAATAAAAAAGAAATGTACTATTACAACTGACATCTTGTGGACTTTACTAACTCTTACATCGATAGACACAAAGAATAGAGAACAAGAACACGAGTCCTACTACGACTCAAGACATTCACTATAGAAGTAACTACATCGACTCCAAAGAAGGACACGACCGACGCTAACTGGCTCGCTCCTGCCATCACTCTTGCTCGAGCCCATCAGTTAGAGTCTTCTCATCCAAGCTACCTGAAAAGGTGGGGAAAACTGAGTGAGCGAGAGCTCAGTAGGATTTATATCTCTATCATCAGGCATAGTTTAAATGATTAATCATTTCATCATGTATGACAAAGTGGTAAAAGAACAATAATAAATTCATGATAAGCGATAAATGACATATAAGGAAAAGAAAAGACAGACTAGTGCAAGTATACCAAGATGGACTGGAGTTCCATGAAATTCCATGGGAGATGGCCATATCAAGCACGCACGTTAAGTCACGCAAGAAATTCCAAAAATGAGATAGAATGTCATAGATTATCACGCTAGTCATGCCATTCGGCGTAATGCCACACCTTGTCATCACAAACTCCCCGGGGCACAAGTACTTTCAGGCGCTCCTCCCAGGACTAGATCGGGCCATTTATGATGCGTTGGCATTGAAGGGTTGGATCATAGATCCCAATCTAGACATTCACCACATTGAATGGCCAAGAGTTTCAAGGTTAAGCTTATGTAACTTACTTCTAAGATCAAGTGAAATTCCAAGTAGGTTGGAATGAGACTTCATAGGAAGTGACTCGAAGGTTCAAAATGACTGTGAACCAAGGCAAGATTTCGCAGTCCAAGGTCACCCTTGGCGCGACTACTACCACAACAAAATCATGAAAAACACGCTCAGCCTCAAGGATTGCAGTCATACCTGGACCACTAGGATGAGGCTAACGGTCTATTCCTAGACCGTCTCCAGGTTGAGTATAACAAGGTAATTAAGTGGACTAGAAGGGTCCTTAAAATAGCATGAGATAGGGTGGGTCCAAATCAGGGTTCAGCCCACGTAGTCAAGAGCAAGAGAGAGAACTTGGTTAGGTTAGAGTTGACTGGGAACCATAATAATCTGGCTAACCCAAACCAGCTCCTAAGCAGGCCAAGGGCGCCTAGCGGTCTAACCCAGGGCCGCTAAGGGATGCTTAGCGGTCTTAAGGAGGGCCGCTAGTGGGTCAGAACAGTCCGGATGTTGGGCTGCCTCCAAAACGCAAATCAAAAAAGTCCGTGGGTTCTGGTCTTGGTGGTACAACCTGCCCAGCGTCCTGGTGGGAATCCCAGGCTCGTGGGGACTAACGGAGATCTCACAATAGTGGTCATGGTCCGACGGAAGGAGTATCCGACGGAGAGTCCCGACTATTACAAGATTGAGGCTATAAAATAAGGAAAACGTGAACGGTGGGGTCAGTCAATTCCACCGGAGTGGCATGACTGTCAAACAATGACATAAGAACCATATTCAGCAGATTATAAGTGGCAAAAGTTTAAGATCAAGTAATTAATAACAAAGTTTAATCTACTCATTTACATAGTTGTCAAAAGGTGATAATCAAGGAAAATATATTCATGTAGATAGTGAAAACCTATTATAGTTTCATTATACTAAGTCAACACTACAACTTTTTTTCATCATTTCCGGTTAAAGGACAAGCTAGACGGTGTAAGCCATTTGTTAAAACGCATAAAAACAGGCCTTCAATTTTTCTGTGAGAGGTCAGAAAATGATCTAGTTAGAGATCGCTTGATGGCGTAAACGGTCAGGCCATGACTGTTTCACGTAAAAAAAAATGTTTGAAAACCCAGGGCGGCCAAACGGTCTATCGCGCGACCGTTTATGCATCAGGCGATCGCTGGAAGGACCGTTTGTCTAACCGAGACTCGCCGACGGCGATCCCCGACGTACCATGATCAAAACTTCAATTGCAAGCGGTATGATGAATATAAATTGGGCAAAAGAGTACCGTTGGAAGGAGCATTCAAAGAAGATTAGTGTAGCATGCTTTGATTGAGTTTAGGGTGAGTTAAATGAGCATAAAACGAATTATAGTGGGAAGTAACCCTTCGGGTATACCTCCGAGTAAATGAAGAAATTAGAACGACATAGTGCATCAAAATTGGGAAAACTAGTACCAAAAGAAAGAGCACAGAGAGACGAACAAGATGATATAGTCGTTTATTAATTCAGCCTGAGATAAACCTACCTTTAATCGATGAAAGGAGGAAGAAAAAAAAAGAGGTCACCGGAACCCTAACTCGAACCGCGCCCAAAATGCCAAAATACGCCCAAGTCCAGCCACGATCAACCACGCCACCAGCAACACAATCAAATGAGAGTCACCAGAGGTCGAAGCCCTCTATTTATAGAGCCTATGTATGATTCTAGAGATCGAATCGAGCCCAAGAGTCCCATGAGGGAAAATGGCGAGAAAATGGGTCGACCAAATCTGCCGCCGCCGCCGCCAATTGACCTACCTAGGATTAGGGTTTCAAAGGGCAAAATGATCTACAAGGGTTGGTCTAGGGTTAGGTTTTGATTATGGCTCATTTGGGTGAGAATTAAGGTCTAATTTGATAAATTAAGTTTGTTCAAAAAAAGCTACGATTTTTTTAGCCTAAAATTCAAAATTGGGCCTTATCCAATTTTATTCTGGGTTCCTTTCTGAAGACAAAGTTGCTGAAAATTAAATTTTACACGAGATACATATTTTTAATAAAATTTTAAAATTTGAGCTAAGAAAATAATTAAATAATATGGTGATATTTAATATTAGAAATTCAGGATGCTACAAGATCAATTGCATAGGAGGCCACCACGGCACAGCGGGTCATCCACACCCCCGTGTGCCGAATCAACAGCGTAGGCTGGTGCCGGATCAGGCAACCAGAAGGGAGGTGACCACGCTGGGTCAGTCGAGTGAAACGCAATGCCTGTGCGCACCGGACCAATTCGAAGGAGCGTGCCGAATCGATTATATGTAGGAAGCTGGACTGCTGATTGTGAAAACAGAGCATCGAAAAAGTGAAAGGGAAACGCCCTTTGAAGTACCAGGGAGGAAGGCAATGACAGGGACTGATGGAGCCAACCCCTTACGTCTTCGGGCCTTATCTTGACCAATTTTTGGTTCTTTATAGATGTCATTCTCATCTACTCCAAGACACAAGAAGAACATGAAGAACACCTAAGAATAGCTTTGCAAGTACTAAGAGAACACCAACTCTATGAGAAACTTAATAAATGTGGATTTTGGCTAAAGGAAGTTTCATTCCTTGGGCACATTATCTCAAAAGAGGGTATCTCTGTGCATCCTTCTAAGGTTGAAGCAGTCAAGAACTGGAGCAGACCAACGATCGTGATTGAGGTCAGAAGTTTTCTTGGTCTAGCTAGATACTATAGGTGGTTCATAAAAGACTTCTCAAAGATCGTCGTTCTTTGACAAGACTAACAAGAAAGGAAAATCCTTTTATATGGTCAAAAGAATGTGAAGAGAGTTTCTTGACTCTCAAGGAATATCTCACTATTGCATCCGTATTAGCACTGCCAGTTGAAGGTAGTCGTTTCGAGGTCTACACCGATGCATCAGGCATAGGCCTCAATTGTGCTCTAATGCAACATGGTAGGGTAATATGCTATTCTTTGAGACAATTGAAGCGACATGATGAGAATTACCCGATGCACGATCTAGAACTTGCTGTAGTTATCTTCGCCCTGAAGATGTGGAGACATTACCTCTACGGAGAGAAATTCACGATATTCTCAAACCACAAAAGTCTGAAATATCTTTTCTCCCAGAAGGAATTAAATATGAGGCAAAGAAGGTGGCAGGAATATCTTAAAGACTTTGACTTCTCCATTCAATATCATCCGGGGAAGACTAATGCTGTAGCAGATGCAACAGAAAACCTATGGCAATCTTATCTAGCCTCAAGATGGGTATGATGAATCTCTTCGAAGACTTTGGCAAGTTGAACCTAGATATAGACACGGAAAGTGAAAGGTGTATCATCGCCAACATCCGGTCATAACCCACATTGATAGAAGACTTAGTGAAGCTGCAAGAAAATGACCCTACACTGGTTGAGATCAAAACCAACATTGATCAACGGCCAGATTTCTCTGTCATGACTGATGGAAGATTATTATTCCGAGGTTGGATCTGTGTGCTAGATCATGTAGAGATAAAGAAGCTGATTATAGAAGAAGCTCACAGGTCACGATATGCAATTCACCATAGTGCTACCAAGATGTATCAAGACCTAAAGAGGAACTTCGGGTGACCCAATATGAAGAGAGAAGTGGCAAATTTTGTTTCCCGCTGCTTAACTTGCCAACAAGTCAAGGCGGAACACCAAAAACTCGCCGGAAAACTACATCTCTTGGAAATTCCTTAGTG
This sequence comes from Amorphophallus konjac, assembly GCA_022559845.1. Lineage (NCBI taxonomy): Eukaryota > Viridiplantae > Streptophyta > Magnoliopsida > Alismatales > Araceae > Amorphophallus > Amorphophallus konjac. The sequence continues at coordinate 67,101,897 of CM040128.1, read as the reverse complement.
GAAGTGAGAAAGCATAGGGATGGATTTTATCACTATGTAGTCTGAGACGTGAGGCGAGCGAGGCGACCAGGGGGGGACCTCACGCCTCAAAGGCCTAGGCGATGGCCGAGGCGTTTGAGGTGAGAAATTAATAAAAATTAAAATTAAAATTATATGTCACAATATCACAAAAATATATATTTTTGAACAGTAAATATCATAAAACTGTATATACACTAAACAAGAAATATCATAAAATTGCATATACAACTAACAAGTGCAATATTATAACAAAACAAAAATAGTTAAACAACCAAACAAGTTAATTACATAATCCCATAACACAAAGTGTTTCAAATCTCTCTCAACCCTCAAGTCTCCTCATCATAAATCACTCATAAAAGAGGAGGAGCTATCACTTGGAAGCTCATTCTCTGATTGTGTCCCCTCAGAATCAACATCTCTCACATTTATGGAGTGAGATGTGGCAATATTTTTTCCCTTTCCTAGATGACGCTTTTTGGTTCCCGCCCTTGTGCTTGGCCCTTCCTCTTCATTAACACCGGCAGCGATTTCAATATTTAGCCATGTGAGGTCCTCTCCTTCATCCACAAAATCTTTATTTTCTGGCGGATTAGCTATCCACTCATTGCAAGCATCAATATCATCCAAAGAAATAGGATCATAGTCACTTTGCTGAACATGCAAATGACGAGCATGGAGACGTTGATTATATTGCACAAAAATAAGATCGTTCAGCTTCTTTTGCTCCAACTTATTCCTTTTCTTTGTGTGCACCTACAAGTATATTAGTTACAACCAATTAAACAAAAAACACTAATCTTTTATGTACTTGAATATGAAATTATTCAACTAACATGTTCAAATGTACTCCAATTGCGCTCACAACTAGATGCACTACATGTCAAACTTAACATCCGAATGGCTATCTTTTGAAGGTTTGGTGTGGCGATTCTAAAGTTCAACCACCATGTAGCTACATCACAAAGAAATTATAATTCACATTTCACAATAATTCTTACTCCGCGATTGCAATGAAAATTAGACAAGAAATTGAGAAAAGCATCCATACCAGGAACCATAGAAGTGCGTTGTCTAATGTCCATTTCTCTCCCAAATAGCCCTTGAGCATACTGATAAGCTGCAAGCTCATTGAAAATTGCATCTTGGCATGAGGGTTATGGAACTAGCTTTTCAATGCAATTATATAGCCCTTGCTTAACTTCTTGATCATACTCAATTTGGGAATTAGAGAAATAAAGAGCTAGATTAAGATAAAGGCCAGCTGCATGTAAAGGACGGTGCATTTGAAAGTCCCACCGTCTATCAATGATTTCCCATATTGGACCATATTTATCAAGCTTGTCATTTAATGCACTCTTAATACTCTCCTTTGCACGATCCATAGCCTCATAAATGTAGCCCATCGCTGGCTTTTCTCCATCAACCAACCATAAAACCATAACAAGGGGCTTGTATATTTGCAACAAATATGCCACGCCATTCCAAAAAGAAGCCTTTAAGATTATGCCCTCTACCTTCTTCAATTTTTTTGGCCCACCGATTATTACTAGCAAGCCAATCAGCAGATGTAAGCATCCTTCTTAAGCCATATTTGCAATCAAATAGACTCTGTAAATTTAAGTAGTTGGTGGTAAAGCGAGTGAGAGCTGCACGTGCAAGATTTTTATCATCTGTATACTTTCTCATCATAGCAAGAATCCTTGTGTGTCCATAAATAAATGTAGTAACCAATTTGGCTCTATGAATGGTTTCTTTCATTGGAGATAATTTGGAAATGTCCTTCAACATCAAGTCTAAACAATGGGCAGCACATGGTGTCCAGAATAAATGAGGATGGGCTGCCATCAACATTTTCCCGGCTGCCACATAACTTGACTCGTTGTCTGTCACAATTTGGATGACATGCTGAACACCAACTTCTTTAATAACCTTGTCCAATAAATCTGCCAACAATTTGGCCTCTTTCACATGTGCAGAAACATCAATTGATTTCAAGAAAATAGTCTCACCTAGAGAAAGAGAGTAAGACATAATGACATTGAGAGACATAGAAAGAAAAATAGAAAATATATTGAATAGTCGATAGTGAGAGACAGAGAAAGAAAAATCTCACCTGAAGAGTTCACAAGAAAGTTGATCAGTGTCCGTCCCTTCCGATCTGTCCATGCATCGGACATGATGCTACAACCATATCTCACCCAATTTTCTTTTTGGGCTTCCACCAACTCTTGAGTTGAATTTATCTCCTTATGTAAAAGAGTCTCACGAATCTCATGATAGCTAGGCCCTTTATATCCCGGACCGTACTGTCCTACAGCTTCCAACATTGTTTAAAAGCTACGTAGACGCACAGTATTGAATGGGATGCCAGCTTGATAAAACCATCTACCTACATATTGGGAAAACCTTATCCCGATGTTCCTTTTCCCATTTTTTATCTCTTACTGTCTTCACTTGTTCTGGATCAGGAGTGCAGAACTTGTCCAGAGGACCCTTCATCCGTGGTGGCTTTGAAATAATGTCATCAAATATATTAATTTCCAGCGATTGAGATTGACATGAATCATTCAACAAATTATCTCTATCTTCCATCTCCCTCACCATTTGTAACTTCTCAGCTTTAGCTTTCTTGACATTTTGCATATATTCTCAGATTTCTATCTTCACATCCACGGGAACCTTATGGCAAGCTGTCACATTTGTACCTAGGCCGCCTAAATGTTGCTTCAGCCGATAAATCCCTCTTTTACTCACTTTTTTTACAAAAATTACATGTTATCTCATCTCTATTTTGTGGATTGGTAGAGATTCCATATTTCCACCCAATGTCTTTTAATCTGCCCTTTTCTACATTGGGCCCTTGTGTGCTTGCATTTGACGATGCACCACCAGAAATAGACACAGAAGTAGGTGGTGTAAGTGTCAACATCTTAAAAAAAAATCAAACAACAAATTTAATTCATATTGCAATAATAACTCACAAAAAAAATAAATCAAACACCCATTGTAAAAAAAATACTGACTATTTATTGCCAATGTCGATTACCCTGCACGAATGAGTGAGAGATCGGGGAGATAGACAGTGAGAGAATTGTCGATTACCCTGCACAAATAAATCAAAAATAAGCCCCTCTGCCAATTTGGGTCACTAGAAGGTGGGTTCATGAACGACCTATTTGGGATCTGGAAATCTGGACAGACTGCAGGCAGATCTGAAGGAAGGAGGAGAACGAAAATGGAAAAATGGAAAATAAAAACTATAAGCTCCACCAATTTTTCTAGGACGTGGTGATGACCCCTGGAACTCACCCTGAAAGTTTGGGCTCCAGAAGATCTCGTGGCTGGAAGCAAAAATTCGTGGAAGAGGGGACTGTCCTGGATGGACAGAACTCCGGCGACGATGGCGGTGGTGCGATGGCGGCACGATGGCGGCGGCGGCGGCAACGACGAACTCCACACCAGATAGATGAGGCTTCACACCTCAAGAATACAGCCTTCCCAACTGCAGAAGGGGGAGAGAGGAGAGAGATAGGGGGCGGCCTTTGCTTGCTCCAACAATAATCAGATTTTTCTCTTCATTAATTCCAATCAAATGAAAATACAAGCTATTTATGTGAAATGATAGAAGACACTAACTATCCCTAGATCTAGGATTGGTGGGGGGGTAAAAGAGGGAGTCCACAATTATTTCTCCCATTTGATTTGGAACAAATAAAGTAAAACTACAAATCCTAATAAACTATAATAGAATGGGGCGCCCCCTTGACTTATAGGTTCCACATTTTGAATTTTTGTTCCCTTTGTCCCCCCCTTGGTCCAACCCTTCTAGAAGCCCACCATGGAGGGTTGACTGACCCCACATGGGCCCAAGAGATGAGGTGGATCAATGGGAGAAGAGATGGGGGGGGCCCGCGGGACCCAGGTGGTCCCATTTTATAAATAAACCCATGTTACAATCCGAATTACAATCCGAATAAAACACACATTACACACAAACAAAGTTCCAATAAATACTGTAAATATCGAGACTCAAGGGGGAGTCTCCAAGCTGTCTCCGAGCCAGATGGACGCCGATGTAGCCTGAGTGGTGCTCCGCGTACGGTACCGAGGGCTCGCCGGTTCGTGCCTCTCGATCACTTTGGTGTCCGCACCACAGTGCCTGGACGCAGGAAGGTTAACCGAGTCAGCCGAGCGATGGGCTTGAATGGTGGCGCCAGATGGATTTTTACTTTTTTGACATGTATTGTATTGGCTTTGGCCTATCTGATGTACAAACAGTTATCTGAATAAAAGAGGGAAAAAAATTTTTGCTTTATCTCATATTGCTTACACGACTGAAGTGTTCAGAAGTAGAACTTGTGTAATGCAGTCGGGTTCCACGTCCGAGGGATGGGTTCTCTTTCCATAGAAGATAGCCGGTACGCTCCTTTCCCGAGCGTCTCGACCACTCGGTAGGGGCCTTCCCAATTAGGGGATAGCTTGCTCGCCGCCTCAAGTGGTCGAGAGGCTTCGGCTTTTCTGAGAACGAAGTCTCCTGGCTGAAAGTGTCTATCTCGGACTTTGGCGTTGTAGTATCGAGTTAGGCTGCATTGATATTCCGTTGCTCGGATGCTGGCAATCTCTCGGACTTCATCTGCTAGGTCGAGATTTTCGAGCAGTTTCTGGTCGTTTGCCTCGGGCGAGAAGCAGATGACTCGGAGGGAGGGATTACCAATCTCCAACGGGATCGCGGCCTCGGTGCCGTATACCAGCTGAAAGGGACTCTCACCGGTTGCCGTTCTGGGAGTCGTTCTGTGCGACCAAAGTACGTTCGACAGTTCCTCGAGCCAGCTGCCCTTGGCTTTGCCGAGCCTAGTCTTGATGCCTTTTAAGATAGTCTTATTGGCATTTTCGACCAGCCCGTTAACCTGAGGGTGGGCGACCGAAGTGAAGTGATTGCGAATGTTAAGGTCGGCACATCTGTCTCGGAAATAACGAGAATCAAACTGTCGACCATTATCACTCACTATCACCTGTGGGATGCCGTAGCGACAAATGTTTGACTTCCAGACGAAACTCCACACGACTGTCTCGGTGATCATAGCTGTAGCTTCGGCCTCGATCCACTTGGTGAAGTAGTCGATGGCGACGATGACGAATTTCTTCTGGGCCTGAGCCGTGGGGAACGACCCAAGGATGTCGATCCCCCACCGAGCGAAAGGATAAGGCTCGGCTAATGTGATGAGCTCCGTTGCCGGTTGATGGACCAAGTGGTCAAATCGCAGACATCGATCACACTGTTGCACGTAGGTTGAGCAATCGCACTGCAGAGTGGGCTACCAGTAACCCTGTCGAAGCAAGATCCTAGCGAGCGACCTTCCTCCTAGATGCGCTCCGCATAGGCCTTCGTGAACCTCTTGAATCGCTCGGCTGGCTTCATCAGTACTGATGCATTTCAGGAGGGGACCGGAGAAGGATCTACGGTACAAAGTGCTGTCCAGAATGACGAAGCGTCAAGCTTGGTATTTCAATCTCCGGGCTTCCCGAGGGTTGGGAGGTTCCTGAGAGTCTAGGAGCCACGACAGGTAGGGGGTTCTCCAGTCGCTTGAGGGGGTCGAGTCAATAGTCATGAGCTCCGAATCAATGCTTGGTCGCTCTAGCTCTTCAAGACGGACCGATCGAGTACCCTCGGGGTCAAGAGAGGAGGCCAGCCGAGAGAGGGCGTCCGCTCGGGAGTTTTCCTCCCGAGCTATTCGGACTACCTCAAACTCTTGAACTGTTGTGCCACAGTTTTGACCAGCTTGAGGTATTTGACCATCGGTTCTTCCCAAGCTTCGTAATCGCCGTTGACCTGGTGAGCGACCAGTTGGGAGTCAATGTGAATTCTGAGTCGCTCAGCCCCCAACCGCCGGGCCATGCAGGCTCTCGAGATAAGGGCTTCGTACTCGGAGGTGTTGTTGGATGCCTGGAAGTTGAACTTCAAGGCATACTGTAGCTCTGTTCCTTCGGGGGACTTCAGGAGGATACCGGCACCGCTCCTCGCCGAGTTGGAGGATCCGTCGACGAACAATTCCCAGGTTGGCCCGGGCGTGGACGGAGATTTTTGTTCGGTCGGGACGGTGCTCTCGGCAATGAAGTCAGTGAGTGCCTGTCCTTTGATAGCTGAGTGAGGCCGATATGATATATCGTAGGCCCCGAGCATGATGGCCCACTTGACGAGACGTCCCGAGGCTTCAGGGTGAGCGAGGATCCTCTTCAGTGGTTCGCCGGTCAGCACGATGATGGAGTGCCCTTGGAAGTAGGGTCGAAGGCGCTTGGCTCAGGTAACCAACGCTAGCACGAGTCTTTCGGTTGCGGGGTACCTTCTTTCAGCGTCATTGAGCACCTTGCTAGTGTAGTAGAGCGGTCTCTCGACTCCCGAGTCATTTCTGACCAGGACCGAGCTAACTATAGACGGAGTTGCCAAGAGGTAGAGATGTAGGGCTTCACCTGGGACGGGCTTGGATAGCACCGGGGGCGAAGCCAAGAACTCCTTAAGCTCAGTGAATGCCTTTTGGCATTCCTCATCCCATGCGAATATAGCAGATGCCATTTTGGGCCCCCTCAATAGTTTGAAGAAGGGTAGGCATCGTTCGACCGCACGGGACAGGAATCGGTTGAGCGCAGCAATGCGCCCGATAAGGCGTTGAACGTCCTTGATGCAGGTGGGTGGCCGCATGTCCAGGATGGCCTGGACCTTGTCGGGGTTGGCCTCGATCCCACGCTGGGTCACCAAGAAACCCAGGAATTTCTCGGATCGTACTCCGAAGGCACACTTGGTGGGGTTGAGCTTCATATTGTACCTCAAGAGAGTGTCGAAGGTCTCAGCTAGGTCGGTGAAGTGGTCCTCGGCCTTGGGGGTCTTGACGAGCATGTCGTCAAGATAGGCCTCGATGTTCCGGCCGAGCTGTCCCTTGAACATATGGTTGACCAGCCTTTAGTATGTGGCTCCGGCATTCTTCAGTCCGAAGGGCATCCGGGTGTAGCAGTGCATGTGACGACCCGGGATCCGAGTACCGGAAAGGAACCGGCGCGTCTCAAATCTCGGCCCGCCAACCCACGAGCCCGAAGACTCGGAAGGGTAGAAAGGAGTGGCGTGGGAGTACAAGAGAAGCTGAAATGACCGCAGATATAGCACAATAACCCAAAATAAAATGCACAGAATAATATAAATAAATAAACTGCTACAAGGTCCACAGAGTCTCATGTCCAAATAAAAGTACAGTCAACAGAAAGGAAAGTACAACTACACGGGGCATCCCCCGACGTACAACTACACGGAGCATCCCCCAGCTCTGGCAGACTGGCGACTAACCTTGGCTGGAAGAACCACGCTGAAACTCGACCGCACCTCTCGAAGACCCCGCCTCACCTGAAAAGCAGGGGTGAGCCTCATTTCATTGGCCCAATAGGGATCCCGTGAATCCCCACCTCGCACGGAAAATAAGGCAAGAACACAAAAGGCCGAAAAGTAACCCTACCTAATCGGAGTACGTTAGAACCAACAAGCTGAAGTAAATAAATGGAAAAGCCGTCTACTTTAACAATACCGTACTACGGAACCTCGGTCTCATAAAACTCGAGTCCACGCCTGCCAGCGAACAAGAGCACTACCCACCAGAACAACGACCGGATGAGTCCCCTAACGTCTTACACCGCGTCACAAGTGTCCAGCTACGACGCCCCGGGCGTGAGACTCAGACACGCAACAAGAACCACAACAAGGACTAGCTGGGGTCACGCTCGTCAGCGCGTGTCCTAAGCCCCCAACTACGTGTGCACACACAGACCATCTGCTCTAGGTCGGGTCCTCTAGCTGGTTTTCCCCCCCACCGGACTCTGGTGGCAAAGGCAAGAGGCCCTACGGAAACCAGCCTAAAACCGCGTTACACTGGGTCTCGCTCTCCACCACTCCCAAGTGGGTCCGCACACGCGTGCGCAGGAAGCTACGACTAGTGGACAGGTCACTGGAAGTAAGGACTCGACTCACGGAACCCACCGACTAACACACTAACACAGACCCTTGGTAACCAAACGGTAGGTGTGAGCGACGTCACGCAGTTTGGGGTGCGAAGAGGACGCGGAGCGCGCGGGCTCCTTCTTTTTGTTTGCTGCAACACAGAAATAAGAGAAAAGAGAAGGGGCCACCACGGGAGATTGCTCTGGCGGGGCGAGCGGGACAAATGTAATATAGCAAGATATGGGGGTTAAACGGCCATAGCGGGAAGTGACTCGCCGCGACCTCGGGGGGACGGGAATGGTGCAGAAATCAAATAGCAAGAATTGAAACGGCCATTGGGGAAGTGACTCGCCGCGGCCTCGAGAACATGAGCAGATAAGAATATAACAACATATAAGGAGAATATAAAGAGCAAAAATTTAAATGGCCATTGGGGAAGTGACTTGCCGCGGCCTCGAGAACATGATTAGATAAGAATATAATATATAAGAACGAGAATTTAAACGGCCATTGGGGAAGTGACTCACCACGGCCTCGAGAATATGAATAGATAAGAATATAACATATACGAACGGGAATTTAAACGGCCATTGGGGAAGTGACTCGTCGCGGCCTCGAGAATATGAGCAGAATACAACAGAATATAAAGAGAATATAAGAACGGAAATTTAAACGGCCATTGGGGAAGTGACTCGCCGCGGCCTCGAGAACAAGATGTGATCGCTAGGGGCCGAAAGACCCCAAAATAAAGAAAGTGATCGCGCCTACCTCAAGAGCGGGAGATGGCGGGTTGCTTCTTCCTCCCCCTTCGGCCGGCCGACGGAGAGGGCTTTCCTTGGGTACCCTTGCAAAACAACGATAAATAAGTAACGAGTGGATTAGAAAGATGAAGGTGTAGTATTCAAATCCTTGCGATAAAAATAACGAAATGATGGCAAGACACACACCTGGTTGGTGTTGTCTTTTAAACCCCTCTCGGACTCGAGTAGGAGGAAAATGAGATGATGGATGCAAGAAGTATATAAGAAGAGGCGCCCTTATGAAGGGGGATAGATGATGCGAGATGATGAATGCAAAAGAACTAAGAAGAAAAGGAAAGGATTGGCTTATTGGATGTGCCGATGGTGAAATCCGGCGGAGCTCCGGCAGCGTAGGGATGGCGTGGAAGCGCGGTGGATGAAGACGACCTTCCTCTCGCGAGCGTGGGCACCCAAGAAGCCGGCAGAACCTCCACTTACAAAAGACCCCACGGGTTAGAAAATGACTCCGGTAGCCTCTGGGCTCCAGCAGCCTATCGGATCTCTTCGAAGCTCTCCCAGAACTGAGGGGGTGGGCCTCTATTTATAGGGCTCCGGAGGGTGGAGGCGTCCAGGACCCTGGACACCTCCATCAGGGCCGAACTAATATTTTATTCTATTTTTATTAATTTTTTCGAAATATTTTTGTGGAGGCGTCCAGGGCTCCGGACGCCCCTAACAGGTCCACCGAACACCACCGACGGTCGCACGCGGTTTGGCACAACGCGTGGTTTTGTGAGCGGCGCCTCGTGATTCAGAAATGGGCACGTCCAGCTGCCTGGACGTCTCCATAATTTGACTTTTTCACACACGACAACCCGTCGTTCGGTGGGCGGCGCCCGTGAGGGAGTTGATGGAGGCGTCCAGGGGCCTGGACGTCTCCATTAATATATTATTATTTTTTATTTATTTTGTCTTTTTATGCCAAAGCTGGCATTATATTTTTTATGCTTGTTTTTATGGAGGCGTCCAGGGGCCTGGACGCCTCCATTAATGTATAATTTTTTATTTTGTTTTGTCAATTTATGCCAACTGGCATATATATATATATATATATATATATATTATATTTGTTTTTATGGAGGCGTCCAGGGGCCTGGACGCCTCCATTAATATATTATTTTTATTTGTGTTTTGGGTTTTGAAAAAATAAAAATAAAATAAATTAAAAGAATGGGGGCGTCCAGGGGCCTGGACGCCCCCATTAAGACCCACCCGGGTCCTCAGTTCAAGCGTTGGCGGTCACCCGGCAGACACCCTTCTTGGTTCCGGAACCTCCTGATGCGTCTGACTGGTGTTGATGCCGTCCGAATGCCGTGACGAGACGATTCCGGATGCCGAAAAGGGCGGAAGAAGACTCAAGAAAAGGAAGCACTCGAGCGATTCAAAATGCGTAAGCCGTTGCGGGGCGTTGTATAGTAATATGAGACTTTCTCGGGAGACGTCAGGAATGGCGTGTCTACAGCTGCCCCGCCTTGGCGTCTGCTTTGCAAGGGAGCGACACGTAGTGGAATGGTATCGAAGTGGAGTGAAATGAAGTGGGAGCGGAGTGATAAGTTGATGCCAAGGTGTGATGAGACACGCTTCTGACGTACTGTTTGGAATTTTTCCTGAAGTTTCAATGAGGCGACCTTGAAGGAGGTCTTTCAAGTCTTGACGGTTGCTTGGACGGAGATCAAATAAAGGAGGGTGAAATGTGCACTCAGGCACGAAAAATAAAGGAGACCAACTTCTCGGTGTGGAAGTACATGGGTCATAAACCTGCAGGTTTCACCTTTGGGAGCGGTTACCAGCCAATGTGGAAGTGCTGCAGCCAAGGTGGGTCAAACAAGGTAAAAAGTAAAGAAATATCTGAGGGTCTGTCCAAACAAGGGTCACTTTTGGAAGAGCAGCGTAGGGCCGTTTCAAGGAAACTCAGTTATTTCATTTGGAGTGGAATATCTCATATTTGTAGGAATCGAAACACAACGGCTTTCACAATCGGATCACTTGAATAATCTTCCGCAATAAATCAAAGTCCTATATGAATGCATGCTGGGTTAAAATAAAAATTTAAAACAAACTAAAATAGAAAATAGCCAAGGATAATATTGTCAACTTGGTAAGAACGGTTCAGGATACCGATCCGGTGAGCCGACACTGGGCTGGGGCCCGTTTATCCGCGCACCAACTCACTGAATGGAACCGTCGTCCCCATGCTACCACAAGTTAACGGCCTATCCGTACAACCCAAATTCTTCCGGGATCATCACTGTTTTTGTTGAAGGGGAACTCAAATCCCAGATTTGTTCGGGCCGCAAGGTCCTTGACATGTTCTAGTAGCGTAGGTATCGTATACTATGATGCATGACATGGTGAGACCAACCATTGAAAGGTGGGATAGGAGACAGGACAAAGACGTCCGTTAGTAAAACCTGCACAGACTAGCAAAGGTTATCAGAAAGTGGCAGAATCACACCACAGTACAAAGGAGATCCAGACAAAATCTTGATAATGACCACTGACGTGACATGTTCCGTCCTGTAGCGATCTTCCCTTCCTATAAGAACTCCCCTTAGGCTAGTTCATTCAAATGCACCAAGGTGGGTTTTGGAAGCTCAGGAGAGGAGAGAGGGGAGAATCTAGAGATTTTCAGGATGGAAGGAGAGTCTTCCCGCGTTATGAAGAGGAGCAGGCCTAGCAGCGAGATCAGGCGACTCTCCGACCTCGAGGGTCATTTGAGTGGGACGATCATGTCGCATATGGTAAGCTGATTCATTTCAAATTTCTCCACGCGAACCTTCTTCTTACTTCCTTCTTTTCTTCTTCTTTCTTTTCTCTTCCAGCCATATCCACTCTTCCCAGGCCCGAGGAAGTTTTCCAAACTGCCATGGCTTTCAAAGCTAACTTCCAACATCTCCATCGGCATGAGGGCCATACTCTCGAAGTGACATCTGCAGGGGCTCCTTATTCACGCCAAACACTATGAGAAGATTCGTATGGACTGGGCGGCTATGGGCGCACTAGTGGAGATCTGGCATCCCCAGACCCACACTTTTATCTTCCCGACCTTCGAGGTGACCATCCTCCTCAAGGAGGTGGAACTTCTGCTCGGATTGAAGAAATTCAAGAGTGACGGGAAGGTGAAGGCTATGCGGATGCTGACACGGGGGACTTCCGAAAGCGTTCTTGGAAGCTTCATGCTGCCCGACGCAGCCAGAAAGGTCCGTACTCAAAAGGGGATCGATCTCCAAAAGCTTGCGGAGTGGGTCATGGACGCCCTGAGAGGGTCACCAGACGATGACTATTTGGAGGGAATCATGAAGGGGTTCACCATTTATCTGGCGGGTGCTCTCTTGTTTCCTTATACCGACAACATGGTGGAGGAAGACCAACTGAGTGCTATCTGCGGGATCTGGCATGGAAAGAGGGTGGGACCCGCTGTCCTCGCCTACCTGTATAGTGGCCTTACTGTCTCGAGCATGGGTAAGCCTCCTTTTGGTTGCGCACTTGTCCTGAGTTGCTGGCTGGATTTGCATTTCAAGTTTGATCACCGTGAGGGAATGCCAACCGCTTCGAAGCTCTTCCAACAAAGCCCTCTTCATCACATAGCCGATGTGTTAGGGTTCGGTGGTACTGTAGTAAACCGCGTTTCGTGGCTGAAGAAACGTGAAGACTGGCGGTCTCACTTCCGCACCGTGACACAAGGCTTCTTTACTCGCGCACCGGCATGTTTGCTTTCGCTTGATCTCCTCATGAGGCCTTCCCCCGAAGTTGATCTTCAACTGATCGGTGCGACCGAGTTTGTCCTTTATAACGCGCATCGATGCTGCCTCCAGGTCGGCATTCCACGCCATTCGTTCCCACTATCGACTAGCATCGTTCCTTTGAAGAAGAGAGAATTGGGTACTGAAGCGGATGCGAAGGAAGCGAAGGCCGTCAAAGCACCCTGGAAGACAAGTGTTGCGGGAAAGGCCTTAGCGCACGTGGGGAAGAATGTGAGCTGTGGAGGGCTTATGTAACCGAACTGGGGAAGTTAAGGCCTAAGGCGCCTAAGCCCCTGATGTAGTTCACTCTACTTTTCTGATGGAATAAAATCTGGCATGGATGTTTTGGACCCTTGTCCCCTTAATTATTATTATCTTTTTTGTGGTTTTTCTTTTTCTTTTTCTTTTGTTTGGATTATATACATATGCTTATCTCTTTCTTTTTATATATATATATATTTTTTGAAATTTTTATTATGGGGGCGTCCAGGGGCCTGGACGCCCCTAATTTTTTATTTCATAATTTTTTTTAAGTTTTTGTTTTGGGGGCGTCCAGGGTCCTGGACGCCCCAAATTTTTATTTATTATTATTTTTGGTTTTTTTGTTTTGGGAGCGTCCAGGCGCCTGGACGCCCCTAATTTTTGAATTTTAAAAAAAATAAAAAAAAGGTGGGGGCGTCCAGGCGCCTGGACGCCCCAATCAGAGTGGTTTCTATATATATGGGGGGCCTCACCCCCTGCTCACTTGTACTGTTCATTCTGACGACCCCGTCACCCCAGACGACCCATTCTTAGTCCCAATGGAGCGAGGAGGATCGAGCCAGGGTGGAGATAAGCGGAAATGACGGGCTTGTCATCCGAGGAGGCTGAGGGATGATGCCGAGGAGGCCGTAGCAGAGTAGATTGCTGCGGAGGAGGAGATGGAGGTGCCTCTTCTGACCGCGGAGGCCGCTGCGGGCGCTGGCGACGTGGGAGAGGACGATCACGACCCGGTAAGCCCTTCGGAACTCTCACTCTGTGGTTCAATAGGCTAAATGGACGGGCGAGAGGCTGTGAGAGAAGGCCGGGGAGTGAGGGAAAGGAGGCGTCCAGGGCCCTGGACGCCTCCACATTTTCTTTTTCTTTTTGTTTATTTGTTTATTTATGTAAATAATAAAATAGGATTTTAAAAATAAGGAGGCGTCCAGGACCTAAGACGCCTCCATAATAATATATATTATTAATATATTTTTTGTTTTGGGTTTTTCTATAAAGAAAATAAGGAAAAATAGATAGGAGGCGTCCAATGTACTGGACGCCTCCATAAAAATCCTAAAATGTTTTAAAGATAAGATAAATAAGTAGAATATATAGTGTTATTGCTTAATATTATTCATGATGCTGATGTATTTTTTATTGGTTTTGTGGTGTGCAGGGTGTGATGAAAGGACGGATCAGCTGGTCCCTATTGGTGGCAGCATACCGTGGGCTGCCAGACTTTCAGAGGGCGCGTGTGGACGCCATGGGCTTTGGAGCCTTCCTCAGGATCGAGCCCTTTTGGCTCGACCTTCCTCTTATCCAGGCATTGAGAGAGCGGTGGCACGCACCGAGCCGGGCGTTTCTGATGCCCTGGGGGCACATGGTGCCGACACTAGAAGGCGTGGCTCGGATCACCGGGCTACGAGTTGACGGAGAGGCGGTCAGCGGGGTCACCTACCCTGACTACCGAGAGAGTGCCCTGGACCTGCTGTGGTTAGAGACGAGCATGACTGACAGGGACAGCAGGGTAGTCGGTCGAGTAGAGATCATGGAGGCGCTCGGATTCGTCGACCCGCGCCAGCGGGTCAGCGAGACTGGAGCGGAGTTTCTGGCACTACTGGAGGGAGATGCCCGTGCAGCTTTCACCCAGGACCCGAGCGAGCGAGAGCTGGTGGATCTAGACCTCCGAAGGTTTCTTTTCTTCTTCCTGGGCTGCCTTCTGCTGGGGACGAAGGGGGATGGCATCCACTGCCGCTTCCTCGGGATTCTGGCGGACCTTGACAGAGTGGGGCACTACGCGTGGGGGGCGGCTCTGCTTGCCCATTTGATTGCTGATCTCTCCCAGACTTCGGAGAAGGAGACGACAGTTAGTGGCTTCGCACCTTTTCTCCAGGTAAACATTTTATTTATGCATTCTCACAGTTAAATATGCAATTATTGTACTAATGATGTATGATGGATGCAGGTGTGGAGCTATTAATATTTCCCGATGGGGAGGGCTAGGCATGGGAACAGGAGGGCCGTGCCTCTGGCGCGGCGGTGGAGGCCGGTCGTGGTAGCGGCACCACACAGCTACCAGTTGGCGTCACTTCGTCGGGAGCTGAGCGAGTATCCCGAGGCCATGGTATGATGCGTATGGTTTTTTGTGTTTTCTTATGTGACTGAATGGCAACTAATATGATGTATGTATGATGATGTAGGTGGTGTGGAGACCCTACCTGGGCATGGGCGATGCTGGCCAGCCTTGGGTTGTAGCGGGTCTTCCTCGTTTCAGGCGGGACGTGTGGGTCCATTGCCTGAACGAGATCGAGCCGCTTCGGCTGAGGCTGGTTATGAGGACGTTGGGGCTAGCCCAGGAGTGGGTTGATGTAGAAGAGCCGGCCCGCATCGGGCGGAAGACCAAGGGGAAGGCGAAGATTGTGGACTGGCGTACGCGCTTCCCAGCACAGTACCAGGACTGGTAGCAGGGCGGGGTCCCAGTGGTATCCCATGTACAGGACAGCACAGATTACATGAGACGATATCGAGCTACGTACGGGGACCGCCTCTCCTTGGGTGGTATGGCAGGGGTAAGTGAAATGAAACTGCTTCACCCTTCTATATGTATATGCATGTGGCAGTAACTTATGTGCAATGCAGGATGCTCGTGACAACATGATTGCCGACCTGCGGGCCCAGCTGGCAGACGCCAGGCGGCAGTTAGTGGCCATCCGACAGGAGTTGGAGATCCTGGTGAATCTATGCAATGCATTTTTTTTGTGACCTAGATTTTTGATGCTTAGCCTTTGACTGACGTTTGCCCCGTGTTTCAGCAGGCCCACCAGACAGCGGCAGCCGGGACGGCTGGTGGAGCGGGTTCCAGCTTGCGAGGCCCTCCTCCGGAGGTTTCTGCCCTCCAGGAGCAGCTGGCGTATGCGGTGGCTCGGGCTGAGGAGGCCGAGCGTGACCGCGAGGCTCGAGTGAGTGCTTGCTTGGCCCTGACCCTCTTCTAGCTGCTTTCCTTCCATCACTGTTCTCTTACGGTGCATGCATGCTTTGACAGGTGGCCGAGATTCGGGAGGCCCTGGCCCGTGCTGTTCGTGCTGAGCAGGAGCGCGATGCCTGGGTGGCAGAGTGTGACGCCAGGATTGCGGAGCTAGAGGAGGAGCGGCGACGGGAGGCTGAGGAGCTTCCTCGCGACGTAGTGGATCTGCGGATCGCCCTCGAGCTGTCGAGGAGAGAGGCGATGAGGGAGAGAGAGGAGAGGGAGAGGGATAGGGAGACCGTGGAGAGAGAGAGGGAGAGGGATAGGGAGACCATAGAGAAAGAAAGGGAGTACAGGATGGCAGAGCGATATCGAGATTGGGACGAGAGGAGAGCTCTGGTGGCCCAGGTGTCGGAGCTCCGGCTGAGTCTTGGCACGGCGGAGGGGAAACTTCGGGAGAGTGAGGAGCGGTATCAGAGGGCGAAGGAGCGCGGGGCGCGACTTCGTCAGTCCGGTTCCTTTTCTGTGGGCAGCTTTCTAGTTTCTTCGGCCGAGCAGCGTCGCCGCACCTTGGAGGCTAGCATGGTGCCACCTGGAGAGGCGAGCACGGATTCTCAGGGTTCGCAGAGGTCGCAGAGGCCCCCTAGGGATCCCCGTCAGAGGAGGGAGGAGAGAGATGAGCAGGAGGGTGGTGGTGAGAGTTAGAGAGTTGTTTGTACACCCCACCGTCCTCACTGTATGATGTACTTTTGACTGTTTGTATGAAATAGATTTCGTGTGGTTCCTTTTATCGTGTGCCCTTTTCCTTCCTGCACTTTCTTTCACACCACGTTGTTCACGCTTCACGGGACTTTACCCTGGACAGGAGGGAACTACTTTGCATGGAGGGTTTTTTGTTCCCCTTTTTTTTCGCTTTCTTTTGGGCGCGTCCAAGCGCGAGGACGCGTCTTAATCCTCAAATTCAAATTTAAAACGACGGGTGGCCTTTCTTCTCCGTGCCTTACCCGCAAACGAGCCCGCCTTCCGTCGAAACTTGCTCGCCCGCCTTTGTCTTCTTCCCCTCGATCGATGGAGTTCGGCGGTCTGGACCACGGCGAAGGTGGAGAGGTACGCGGGACCCCTCGCCCAAGGAGAGACGCGCCAGAGCACGGAACGGCGTATATGGAGGAGGAAGGGCCGCTTCGGGCCCCCGAGGGACCCGAGGGGCCCAATGTCGCGGAGGGAGGTGAACACGGTCTGGTAGGTGCTTGGTTTTCCCCCTCTTTGATCCATTTTGAGTTTTGAAGTAAGCCGTGTGAGGGGGGAAAGGGTTCGGCGAGTGTTGTACTTAAATGATGGATGCGTTTTAGATAGGGGACGCGTTCTTTTTGACTGATGTGGGACCCCTTTCTTGGTGTCGGACATGGCGAGGACCCCGGGCCTGGCCGATGAGTGGGTGAGTGCGGACGAGCCGAGCCGCGTCAGGAGGGAGAGTCGCGGTAAGGCGAGGCTCGAGGACTGGCACGTACGTCTCCCTGGACAGCAAGGGAGTGTATTGGTGCAGGACAGCGCCGACTTCCTACGGCGGCAGAGAGAGAGTTATGCGGGGCTTCCCCAAGCTGGGGGCACGCGTGGCATCGGCGGCTCGCGCGCCCAACTGTCAGAGGCTAGGCGGCAGCTGGCCGTCGCTCAACATGAGCTGTTGCTCCTGGTAAGTTACGTGCCGCACTTTTATCTTCAGATTTTGGAGTTTCACTGACGGCCGTTGTTTATTTTATTCTAGCGTGCCCAGCAGACAGCGACGGCGGGGATGATTGGTGGCGCATCTTCCAGTTCCTCGGTCCCTTTTCTCGAGATTGCCTCCCTCCGATAGCAACTTAGCGATGCGGTGGCCCGCGCGACCCGGGCGGAAGAGGAGCGTGATGCCTGGGTGGCGACTGTAGCAGAGCTGCGACATCGCGGTGAGGAGAGACCTTCTCCAGACATCCTGGAGTTAAGGGTTCTTCTGCAGATGATGAGGAGAGAGGCAGAGAGGGAGAAAACCGAGAGAAGGTCCGAGCGACATCGGGATCAGACCGAGAGGAGGGCCTTGGAGGCCCAAGTGAGGGAGCTCCAACTAGGCCTTCAGGCCGTCGTGCAGAGGCTAGGAGGGATGGAGACGCGCTACGAGAGAGCGCGAGAGTTCGGGGAGCGACTGCGCCAGTCTGGTCGCTTTGCCACTAGTGGCTTCTTCGCCACGCCAGGGGAGGAGCAGCGAGTCACTGCTGTGGAGCAGGCGCCAAGAGGTGAGGCAGGTGCTGCTGCACGAGGATCCCAGAGGCTTCTGAGGGACCCGCACCTCAGGGGAGAGGAGGGGAGCGCCCAGAGAGATGAGTGATGGTGAGGATCGGTGAGCTGGTGGACTCACCTCCTCCTTATGTTTATGATGTTTTTGACAGCTCATGTAGGATTATGAAGGGAGTGATTTGATTTTCTGCTGCTTGTTTGTTCTCTTGTGCGTTCCTTCTTCCCTACACTTCTCCTTCTTTGCACTATTCCCATGTGATGGGTCTGCCGATACTCCACCCCAAACAGAGAATCGCGTCTTGTTGTGACCATTTTCCACGGGAATCTGCCGTCAAAGTCAATAATGACGGCCCTAGTTCCTTCTCCCGGATGTTGCGTCAAATTTTACGGACGTCCTCCAAAACATGATAGGGTATCCCTAGACAACATAGAGTGCTAGTCGTCATATCTTCGTCCAATCAATCACCCTGTGCGAGTGGTGAAGTGACACACGGGACTGTAGATTTGGATTAAAATCCACACTTAAAAATATAAAAAGCAATAGATATATGAGTGAAAGCAATAAAAATAGCACGAGGTGCTAATGTGGAGTGTGTGTGATCGCCAGAGACACGAGGGTCTCAAAGAGGAGATTGATATTGGAAGATGATCGCAAAATACCTCAAATATGCGGGGGATGTGAGTATTCCTTTCTCTTCAAATCGGCCGGCCGACGAAGAGAGTTCTTCCTTTAATTACCCTTGCAAAAAAGACAAACACCAATGAAGAAATTGCATTAGATATGTGGTGAGTGTAGCATCAATTCATAAAAATATATGGGCATGAAAAATTGATTAAGAACACACCTTGTGGGTGGTTGGCCCTTAAACCCCTATGCAAAGAGGGTGTGGGAGATATGAATGCATGTAAAAATATTATGGGGAGAGAGTGCAAGAGATGCACTAAAGGGGAGATCTCAATGATAGTTGAGAAAAATTAATATGATAATGAAACATGATGCATGCATGTTAACGAATAGCAAAAGGAGAATAAAAATAAAATAGAAGGAGCATGTTGCTTCTGTTGCTTGTGGCCTTGATATTCAATGGGGAAGAAGCTTAAAGAAAAAATGGAGATTGATGCGCACAGAGTTCCTTCCTTAGCCAACGGCAGCAGCAACCTGTGAGAAGAAAAGAAGAAAAGCAAAAGAAAAGAAAAGAAAGAAGAAGAAGAAGAACAGAAAAACGGCGGGGAGAAGAAAAATGGGCGTCCAACCTGTTAACAGAGGCAATCTCTCCATTAAATAGAATCGGATGAAGAGATAGGAAGGCAAGAGTCCTACCGTGGGAAATGATAAGAATGGGCCAGAGCCCAAAATAGGGGAGGAGTCTAACGAGGCAAGGACTCTCTGGGGAAAGGGCTACGAAGCCAGAAGATGAAACACGCCTTAGGTCAGGGCGTCAATTAATGAATTAACGACTTGACCAGAGGGCGTTTCTCAAAAACACGCCCTGCACAAGGGCGTTTCTCAAAAACCAAATTTAGAAATAAAAACTCCCCATATTTGAAAAATGTAAAACACGCCTTAATTAAAGCCACGTTTAAAAAAAACGCCCCTGAGAAGGGCGTTAATTTCAAGAGCTCAAATGGGAAAGTCGGTCAAACCCAAAAGAATTAACGCCCTCAGGTGAGGTCGTCCTTTCTTTAAGAAACGCCCTTGGTTAAGTCATGTTTTGAAGAAAACACGCCCTTACCCAGGTCGTGAATTTAGAAAATTCATAAAATAGATAAAATGGGGGAGAAATAGATAAAATGGGATAAAACGCCCAAGACAAGGTCGTGTTTCAAAAAACACGCCCCTGATGAGGGCGTGAATTCAAAAAAAAAGAGATAAATGCCCCAAAAAATCCAGAAAAATAGGAAAAGGAGATAAATGGGGAAAAATAGGAGAAATTCAAAAAAAGTGGGAAGACCACTCAAATAAGCTGATTTGAGGGTCAAATGGGGCATCGCAGAGTGATATGAAATATACTCAAAATAATGTCAATTTTAGCGTGTCTACAGCTGCCCCGCCTTGGCGTCTGCTTTGCAAGGGAGCAGAGCAAACTGAAAAGTAGATGCCAAGGTGTGATGAGACACGCAATCAACATCACTTGATGAGAATGAAATCAAAAGTACGAGATGAAGCAAATCTCGGGAAATTCAATGAAATCAACGATGTTTGGATAAAAGGGGAGATGCGCACGCGGTGCACGAAGGAGATAAAATAAATGATCAACTTCCAACGCGGTGGAAGTACCCCAGGTCACAAGCCTGTAGATTTCACCATTGGGGAGCGGTTACCAGCCAATGGACGTGCTGCAGCCAAGGTGGATCAAAGGGGAAAGTTTGAAAATAAGATGATAAAAATCCAAACAAGGAGCTTTCGAGAAAATGACCCAGAACAGCGTCAAAACGAACTGAGGACTCAATTCGGCATGGAATATCTCACATTGAAGATCAAGATCAATTTGACCCACAAAAACAGCTTATCAGAATGATTTTTCAACAATTGTTTCAAATTCCTACATGAATGCATGCTGGGTTTAAAGGAAAAAAATAAATCAAATGAAAATATAGAATAATCAAGGATAATATTGTTAAACTACCAAGACTGGGTCAAGAAACCGATTTCGCGAGCTGATACTAAGCCGAAGCCCGTTTATCCACGCACCAATTCGCAAAAGGGAACCATCGTCCCCAGTCTTGGATGGCTCAACGGCCTATCCGTGTGACTAAGACTCCTCTGGAATCATCATTGTTTTTGATGAAGGGGAACTCAAATCCCAGATTTACCAAAGCCACAAGGTCCTTGATATAATCTAGTAGCGTATGTAACATATAGTAAAAATGCATACAGGGAGAGATGGTGGAGCAATAAGTATGGGAACTGAGAAATGAGGTGCGGGCACCGCGGGGCTTTGATGATGATGCCCAGTCGGTGGGATCAAGAGCTTCTTATCCTACGTTCAAAAATTCATCAGCCAAGATATAAAAGATAACAAACAATGAATAAGGCATTTAAGCATAGCATGAATAAGCATCAATAAGCAATTACAGTATAGACCTCAAAGCACTCAAAGCTTGGTGTGGATAGCATTCAAGCATGAATCACAGCGAAGCATGTTTAGCATGAATAGCATTGCATTGCAAAACATCATTGTCTGTTGTTTCATTAGGAGGATGTCAACTTGGCATAATCAAAGTTTGGAGTTGAAAGATTGAGGAATGCCCAGCGGCAAAATTAATCAGATGAAAAATTAGTAGGAATTTGATTGAATGATCTCAAGATGATAATCAGAAGAATAATCAATAGAATTTGATTGAAAGATCTGGAGATGAATAATTAAAAAAAATGCCCAGGGTGGCATGATAATATCGGGAATAAACAACGGCTTGATAGCAATGATTGGAGAAAGGACTCATCCCGTGCTCTTGGTCCTTGTAAAAATGGTTCCTGCAGAACACCATCAGAATACAATGCAAATTTTTTTTTGGAGTTTTGAAATATGCAAATTTTTATGAGTTTTCAAAAATTTTCAAATGTTTATGAATTTTGTAATATGCAAATTTTTGTGTACTTTTGGAAAGATATTCAAATTTTTATGGATTTTGGCTTAGACATCGCAAATGCAGCATCAAAGGGTGTTTATTGAACCACTGACTAGGGGTCCTCGTTCCTTCCCTTTTCGCTAAAAATTACCCAAAGCCGGGCGTGCGTTGAAAGTGGCGTCCTATAACCGACCGCCATTAATTAACGGTGCCCCTACCAAGGCCATACCCGAGAAACATTCGGTCTTGGAGGAAGAAGAGACGAATAAGTGGAGATAAGCTTAAAGCAGGATGGGAGATATCAAGACTTGAATTCCTTCCAAGGTGCTTCCCCTCAAAGAGGTAGTCTGCTGTGCCGGGGCTTTGTGCCTTTGATTTTTAGACCCTTGACATGCATACGACCAGGGTTTTCCCTGCGGGGACTTTGCCACTCTTGACATGCCATAATTCATAATTTTGCATCAAAATATTGATTTGATTTTCATAACAGCCCTTGTGGCGAGATGTATATCATGAAAGCTCATATGAAAACTCATATTGATGTTGATTTTGGGTCAAGACTGCCCCTATTTGAGACTCCTCTCGTATTGGGGATTACCTAGGTTGGTCATCTCATCCGTCAATCTCTTGCACCTGCATTCGGCCGAGTAAAGAAGAGAAAAAGACTTTCAGAAATTCATGGCATGGCCAAGGTAGGAACGGTGTTTTATCAAGGAGCCGGCTAAGGACGCCGTGAAGTGTGTGGAATGCCCAGCTAAGGGTTGCTCTTAACAAGCGGGGAGAGAATGTTGAATTCCCAATGCTGGGTTCTTTATCAACCAAAGTGCTGCAAAGCAAGTCTAAAGACTCTTTTTTCGAAATGATTCAATTAAAAGCCTAAGATAAAGGTTTAAAACACCATTCTTAATCTTGTTAAGAAGCACTTCCTTTTGAGAATCATGCGTGAAGAAATGGGGTAATGATATCATAAAAATGTGCTTACGCCAATATGTTACCTTGCAACCTTCATAGAAGCAGCTACTGCGAAGTGATGTTGATCATCGTGGGATAGTCCTCTTTGGCAGTCCATAGGATTGGAAGCAAAGGATTGAAAGTGGCTTAACAAGAAGGAGTGGTGCCAAGACCAGACTCAGATGAATAAGGAAAAAAGGAAGAGAGGCGAGGGCTATAACTCCCTCATTAAGGCGCGGAGACCCTGATTACAAGGAACAGTTTACAAAAGAAGCGGAAAATTAGGAGGTGGAGTGAGGACTAAAGCCTCTAAAACAATGGGAGAAAGGGCAAATGCCCAAAGCAGTGGATGTGGAAGAAGTTGGGTCAGACCCAGAATCAGGATGAATTGGAAGAAGAAATTGGTAGATAGAAAGAGGCGGATCCGGAGGGTCCGGAGGTGGAGGAGAATCATGATAGTAGTACTCATCCGGAGGCTCCGGAGGGATGACAAAAGAAGGGACGCGATGCCCTCGGAAGAAATATGGAAAAAGATGATAAAAAAGGAAGAAGAAAATGATGGATGTGATATCCCGGAGGAGTAGAAAGATGAATCGGAAGGAAGCTGGATGATCCGGAGGTTCCGGAGGAAGTAAATGGAAAGGGACGCAATGCCCAGGGAGGAGAGGAAAATCCGGAGGTTCCGGAGGAATGAAATCAGGAAGGAGAAGATGGAAAGGGGCGTCGTGCCCGGGGAAAAGATAGAGAGAATCAGATGAAGAATCCGGAGGTTCCGGAGGAATGATGGAAGGAGGGACGCGATGCCCAAGAAGGTCCGGAGGTTCCGGTGAAATGAGGTGGAAGGGGGCGCGATGCCCGAGGGGAAAGTCCGGAGGTTCCGGAGGAAGCAAATAGAAAGGGGCGCGATGCCCGGGGAAAAGATGGAGACAATCAGGTGGAGAATCCGGAGGTTCCGGAGGGATGAAATCAGTAAGGAGAAGATGGAAAGGTGCGTCGTGCCCGAGAGAAAGGTCCGGAGGTTCCGGAGAAATAGAATCAGAAAGGGCGAGATGCCCAAAGAGGAGGGATAAAATTCCTAGAGGTTCCAGGGAGATAGCAGGAAAAGGGACGCGATGCCCCAGGGATAGTGGATAAAAAGATGAAGATGAATAAGATGGGAAGTGCGGAATATCCGGAGGTGCCGGAAGGCGGGGAAGATACGGGTTTGGAGACCCGGGAAGCAGGAGGTGCAAATGCATATGAATGCAATAGAATGGACGTGATGAATGCAGTGAATGCATGAACGCAATGAAATGCAAATAAGATGAGGAATGTGAAGGGTGAGAGGGTGAAATCCTCCTCTTTCCCCTGGGAGTGGCCCATGAAGAAAACGTGATAGACAAGAATATGGATGAAATAATGGAAGGCCTTTTGGCATCAAGATAACTGCCCCTCCACGGCAGTGAAAGTGTATGAGAAATAGCCCCTGCCGAGGCTTCAATGGTGAATGACAACTCCCTTGGAGAGTGCAAAGTAATGGTGTGAGGGAGTTGGAAAATTGGAACATGAAGCATTGCCATGCCCATTAATTGTGGTGTATAGGAAGTGTTGAACAAATTGGGCATTCGCCCCTTGTATGGAGGAATGGAATCAAGATTTGGAAGAGGGAATAAAGGGTGCCCTGCCTGGCCCTTGGATGGCATCAATTCTTGGCATTCTTCCCTGAGCAATGGCGGTGACTTGGCCTCTGCGACCATGCTCGGCACAATAATCCGGATTGGCATCCGGTAAATGACTTCTTGAATCTTGAATCGCATAACCGTGGCCACATCTGTCTTGCCCGGCTCTTGATCAGCTTCGGCACAAATACTTGCAGAAGCACTCCCATTCCGAGTAGTAAAAGGAGGTGAAGCGGAGGCGGAAGGCTCCGTGGATGGTGGAGTTATAATGGAAGGTGTTGGCGTAAGTGGAGGCGGAGGTTCAAACACATCGAGTTTCTCCCTTTGCTTGCAAGCGGTCGGGATTGGCTCGGGTGCAAAAAGTGGTGGATCCTGCTCAGAATTAACCATAGGTAAAGGCGAAAGGCTATGTGGTGAAGGTATGGGTTTTGGGGTTAAAGGCATAATGGAGGGTAATGGTGGTGAAATTGGGTAAGTGGAGGCCGAGGTGGAGGCTAATGGGAGGCTGATTAGGGAAGGTTTAATGATGGGTTCGACGGAGGCTAATGGTGTGGAGGTAGATGGCTTAACGGGTGGAGGTTTAATGGTGGAAGGCTTGGGGGAGGCCAGTGTTGCGGGGGTTAATGGTGTAATAGGAGGAGGTGTAATGTATGCGGTGTCAAGGATAGGAGGAGACTTACAATGTGCCGGTGTGGGTGATTGAAGTATCGACCCATCATCGTAACACCAATTAGTCTCATAAATAGGGATTGGATCGGGGATGGTTTCATCCTGAGCAAGAGGTTCATCGAATGAAAGTGGAGGGAACGGGAAATTAAGGAAACTCAGAAGGGGTGCCTGCGGAGCTTCATCATCATCGTACGCTGCCTCAGATTCTTCAATTGCCGGCTCTTCCTCGCTTGGAATGCCGAAGTCATAATCATCCATCCTGTCTTTCCATTCATTCTCCATCTTTGTAATTTCGTCTAAAGCGGCATGGAGAGGATTGACTGGAGTAGAAGGAGCCATGACCCTCTTTATTTGTTCCTCCATCAAAGTAATCTTATCGAGCAGAGTTTGCTGGAGGGGTGTAACATGAACAACAGGAGGTTGGCAGGGCCTTGAAGGAGGAGGGGCCGCATAGAAAGGCCGTGGAGGGGAGTTGACGGGATGACCCGTAAAAGAACCCGGACGGGCCGGATTGCAAGGAGTAAAAGGGCCTCGGGGCCGTGTTGGAGGAGGAATAGAAGGAGGTGGGTGTCGGACCACCCGAGTAGAATGAATAGGGGGAGATGGGTAATGGGCTACCCGAATATGATTGGAAGGAGGAGGTGGGTGATGGGCCACCCGTGTAGAATTGGAGGGAGATGGGTGATGGGCCACCCGAATAGAATTGGAAGGAGGGAGAGATGCATGAGATGTACCCTCAACGGCAGCCTTAAGGGCTTGGGTCTGTTGAGGGGTAAGATGATCTAATGCATGCAAGATTTGAGAGACTTTCCCGTCATTAGGATGAAACGGTCCCGTAGGAATAGTGGCTCGAAATTGAGGAGGGGGACCATGAAGATGGACATTACCCATGGGTCGGGCATGACCATGAGAATAAGGGCGTGGTCCCTTGAAAGAATGGTGAGAATGCTGATTAACATGTTGAAATTGAGGATATGAAGTGCTAGGCTGTGCATCCTCATGAATCGAATTGAACATGTTTCTATCATGGTAAGCCATTATATAATCAAAATTCTCAATAATTATGCAAATAGGCACACAAGTTGGAATGGTTACCGTGATTTTGATTTGTTTAATCCTTGGTGAATTAATGAATTTTAATAAAGTTTGGAAAGATTCACACAAGGAGAGTCCTAGTTTCAATATGATTCACTTCAATGCCAACTAGGAACTCTCACTCACCACGTATTAGGCCAACTATATCGGGACTCCAAAAAGGTACAACCTGCCCGGCGTCCGTGAGAGAATCCACGGGTGCGGGGACTTACGGAGGTTTGGTTTAGGAATTTCTAATCCAAAGAGACGGAATGCTCAATGGAGGGTCGTTCCTTCACCAAGGGGGTGTGTGGATCCTAATGAAGAGGAGGGGGCTCCCAAACCAATGCAAATATGAATGTAACAGGGTAAACAGGCCAACCACAATAATATGATCAATCAACAAAGATAAGCATGAAATATCATGAAAAACCACAGCCGGGGGGTTCTGGAAACCCACAGTAAAAACACGTCCTGGAAGGGGACGCTACTAAACAAGGACACGACGGTGTGACTGTCGTGAATCAACGTGAGGGGCCCAGGGGTAGGGTAAAACACGCCTTAGTGTGAGGCGCTATAAATAAACGGACGCCCCGTCCAGCGGGCGTCAAATAAAGAGACACGCCCTGATGTGGGGCGCTAATCAATAACAGTGGGGAGATGCAACCAAGTCAAGAAACGCCCTGGGTCAGGGCGCTACAAATAAACTAACGCCCTATGCAGTGGGCGTCAAATCAATAGAAACGCCTGAATGGGAGGCGCTAATCAACAAATAAACGCCCTGGGGAAAGGCGTGAATTCACAGGCAGCAATATAAAGCAGGAAAACCCGGAAGTATGCTGGAAAACGCCCTGGCAGAGGGCGTAAAATATTAAGAAGACGCCCTGTGTCAGGGCGTTAAATCAATAAAAACGCCTCTTCCAGAGGCGTGAATTCATCTTGACCAGGAATCCTTCGCGGCCAGCAACAGCAGAGGAACACTCGTAGAATCAATGCAATCAACAAATATGAATATCAAGAGGGCACGCGAGGGTGCCAAGGGGAAAGGGGTAATGAAAGAAGAACACAAAGTGTCCCACCGTGATCGCCAATTTGTAGAATTGGATTAAAATCCACACTTAAAAATATAAAAAGCAATAGATATATGAGTGAAAGCAATAAAAATAGCACGAGGTGCTAATGTGGAGTGTGTGTGATCGCCAGAGACACGAGGGTCTCAAAGAGGAGATTGATATTGGAAGATGATCGCAAAATACCTCAAATATGCGGGGGATGTGAGTATTCCTTTCTCTTCAAATCGGCCGGCCGACGAAGAGAGTTCTTCCTTTAATTACCCTTGCAAAAAAGATAAACACCAATGAAGAAATTGCATTAGATATGTGGTGAGTGTAGCATCAATTCATAAAAATATATGGGCATGAAAAATTGATTAAGAACACACCTTGTGGGTGGTTGGCCCTTAAACCCCTATGCAAAGAGGGTGTGGGAGATATGAATGCATGTAAAAATATTATGGGGAGAGAGTGCAAGAGATGCACTAAAGGGGAGATCTCAATGATAGTTGAGAAAAATTAATATGATAATGAAACATGATGCATGCATGTTAACGAATAGCAAAAGGAGAATAAAAATAAAATAGAAGGAGCCTGTTGCTTCTGTTGCTTGTGGCCTTGATATTCAATGGGGAAGAAGCTTAAAGAAAAAATGGAGATTGATGCGCACAGAGTTCCTTCCTTAGCCAACGGCAGCAGCAACCTGTGAGAAGAAAAGAAGAAAAGCAAAAGAAAAGAAAAGAAAGAAGAAGAAGAAGAACAGAAAAACGGTGGGGAGAAGAAAAATGGGCGTCCAACCTGTTAACAGAGGCAATCTCTCCATTAAATAGAATCGGATGAAGAGATAGGAAGGCAAGAGTCCTACCGAGGGAAATGATAAGAATGGGCCAGAGCCCAAAATAGGGGAGGAGTCTAACGAGGCAAAGACTCTCTGGGGAAAGGGCTGCGAAGCCAGAAGATGAAACACGCCTTAGGTCAGGGCGTCAATTAATGAATTAACGACTTGACCAGAGGGCGTTTCTCAAAAACACGTCCTGCACAAGGGCGTTTCTCAAAAACCAAATTTAGAAATAAAAACTCCCCATATTTGAAAAATGTAAAACACGCCTTAATTAAAGCCACGTTTAAAAAAAAATGCCCCTGAGAAGGGCGTTAATTTCAAGAGCTCAAATGGGGAAGTCGGTCAAACCCAAAAGAATTAACGCCCTCAGGTGAAATCGTCCTTTCTTTAAGAAACGCCCTTGGTTAAGTCATGTTTTGAAGAAAACACGCCCTTACCCAGGTCGTGAATTTAAAAAATTCATAAAATAGATAAAATGGGGGAGAAATAGATAAAATGGGATAAAACGCCCAAGACAAGGTCGTGTTTCAAAAAACACGCCCCTGATGAGGGCGTGAATTCAAAAAAAAGAGATAAATGCCCCAAAAAATCCATAAAAATAGGAAAAGGAGATAAATGGGGAAAAATAGGAGAAATTCAAAAAAAGTGGGAAGACCACTCAAATAAGCTGATTTGAGGGTCAAATGGGGCATCGCAGAGTGATATGAAATATACTCAAAATAATGTCAATTTTAGCGTGTCTACAGGGACCGCATGGCAGGTGCCTTATCGCGAGGGCTATCATTAACAGGTGATGGAGGTAATCTTGGCCTGCACTCCTTCCATTTCTATAAATCTGTGTCCCTTTTATCCTTCCTGGTATATCGTGAGCTAACTCGAGGAGCACAAGTTCTCACGGGAGAGGAGGAGTTCAAAATTCCGAGAGTTGGATGGAGGGCGAATCTTCCCACTCCTTGAAGAGAAGCAGATCCAGTGGTAGTAGTTCCCGGAGGCTTTCAGACCTCGAAGGGCACTTCAGCGAAAGGGCCCAATCACAACTCGTAAGCCAAGTTTTCCTGCCCTTTTTTCCATTCTTTTTTCTTCCTTTCTTTCTTACCAAACCTCCTCTCCATTCCCTGCATGCGTAGTGTGTGATAAAATCACAGATCTCATGGGAGTTGGTAGTGGCAGCATACCGAGGTCTCCCAGATTTTCAGAAGGCCAGGCTAGACGTGATGGGTTTTGGCACCTTTCTTCAGATCGAGCCGATCCAGCTCGACCTGGTCCTGATCCAAGCCTTGTGTGAGAGATGGGACCCAGTGAGTCGGACATTCCTGATGCCCTGGGGGCACATGGTGCCCAACTTGGAGGATGTGGTCCGAATTACGAGTCTCAAGGTGGATGGCGAGGCAGTGACTGGAGTCACTTACGCAGACTACCGAGAAGGTGCCCAGAAGTTACTGGGTTTAGACCTAGATGGTCGGAAAAATAGGTCGGTAGCTAGGGCGTCCCTCATGGATGCATTAGGGCTCACCGACACTCGTCGGCGGGACGACGAATCCTCAGAAGAGTTTATGGAAAGAATGGAAGTAGGATGCCGTGCCGTGTACTACACAGATTTCGGCAACTGGGAAAGATGCAACATAGATTTGAGGAGATTTCTCCTCTTATTTTTGGGGAGATTGGTACTGAGCTCGAAAGGGGACGGTATCCAATGTCGCTTCCTAGAGCTGCTGTCAGACCTTGAAAGAGTAGGGTACTATGCCTGGGGAGCCGCCATGCTGGCACACTTGTTTGTAGGCCTGTTCCAAGAAGCGGATCGTGAGATGACTGTGAGTGGTTTCACACCATTCATCCAGGTATTTTTGGTTTTGCTTGTTTTGTATTTTTTTGTGTTTTTGCAAGGTACTGATGACCTGTGCCGAGCAGCTGTGGAGCTATTATTACCTGGGGAGAGCTCGGCATTGGCGACCCGTGATGGTGCCGCTAGCCAGGCGGTGGGAACCCATCATGAGTGCGGCACCCCTAACCTACCAACTGATGGTGCTAAGGCGGGAGCTACAGGAGTTCCCTGCAGCGATGGTAAACTGGAGACCCTACTCAGACATGGTCGATACCGACCAGCCATGGGTTCTAGCAAGTCGTGCCCGATTCGGACGGGAACTGTGGATGCACTGCCTGAATGAAATCGAGCCGCTTCAGCTACGATTAGTTATGAGGATTTTAGGACTGGCTCAAGAATGTGTGGATTCAGCTGCGCCACCTCGTGTCGGGAGAAAGATGCGGGGACCGGCGACCTGCATTGACTGGCGCGTGCGGTTCCCTGAACAGTATGAAGACTGGCAACGGGGTGGCACGATTGTGGAATCACAGGCACGGGATAGCGAGGACTACTTGCGTCTATATAAGATAAAGTACGTTGAGCGGCTCCAACCCCGGGGACTTGTGGAGGTAGGTTTCCCCTTTTCTCTTTTCTTCTTTCTCCTTTTCTTGATTTTCTGGTGAAAATGCTGACTCGTAAGGCTGCAGGATGTCCGGGATGCCATGATAGCGAATTTACGAACTCGCTTGGCAGAGATGGAACAACAGTTGGGTAATGCCCGCGGAGCTACGAGCGCCTTGGTAGGTGTACAGTACGTTCCTAATTAAAATCCCAGATTCCAGATGTTGGCTGCTAATTCACGCGGTCGTAGCATGCCCAGATTGGCGCGGCTTCCCCAGCGATGGGAGTAGGTGGTGCCTCTTCCAGCTTGTGGATTCCCACCTCAGAACTTGACTTACTTCATGAGCAACTTGCTCATGCCACGCAGCGTGCTGCGGAGGCAGAAGGGATGCTCTCTATACAGGTAAGAGTCTCAGTGTTGAGTTCTCCTTGTTTATGCCTTATCGTGTATCTGAGATGGTACACTCGGCAGGAAAAGGAGACGGAAGAAGCGCTTGGCCAAGCTGCGCAGAAGGAGGCTAGGATAGCAGAACTGGAGAGGGAACTACGGCGTCATCCTGATGACGACTCCTCTAAGGATGCTGTGGAACTGAGGATCACTCTCCAGTTGGAGAGGGAAGACCGCGAGAGAGAACGTGCAGAGAAAGAAAGAGACGCAGAGAGAGAAAGAGCCAACAGATTGACTGAAAGGGAGGAACGAAGGGCCATGGAGGCCCAACTATTCGAACTTCGAATCTGCCTTGGTCTTGCTGATCAGTGGCTGAGAGATGGTGAGGAGCGCTACCGAAGAGCACGAGAGCGTGGCTTTCGTGTTGGTAGCTTCTCTGCTGCTTCCGTAGATCAACGCCGGGATGTGGGAATAGGAAGAGGAGTACAGAGCGGTAGGAGTACCGCTTTTCGTAGTTGGGTAGCACCTTTGAGAGCGTTTTGCCCGGAGAGTAGTGGGACGAGTAATGCAGAGAGAGAGGGCGGAACTTGATGTAATTTTTTTGGTTTTTGGAACAAAATACAAGGTTCGGTTTGTTTGTTTTTTACCTTTGCTTCTGTTGCCTGAATCCCTGCACACATCACTGAAACAAACAAATCAGAATTTCTGTTCTGACTTGGCCCCTTGCTCAATAAGCAAGTGGTCACTGTGACTGTCCTTGATAACTGGTCAAGGGGCCAAGCCTTTATTTAACGAAGGCAAGGGAAAGATGCGGTGATGATAAATGCGACAGGCAAGCACACGAATGCAAGCGGTATTAAAAGTGAGATGTTGTACGCAAATGTAATCATGTAAAATTGATTTGTTTTTTTTATATATATTTGGCATTTTTTTTGTTTTATTATAAAAAGATTTTTTTTTGTTTGCAAATATGTACATTTTCTCTTGTCTATTTTTTTTGTTGCTTTTATCATTTCAATTTTTTTGTTGCTAACGTCTGGCAAGCACCCAAATGGCACCTAACCTACGTGAGACAGAGGTTTCTTACTAACCTCCCAGGTATCCTAAGTGCACATCTAGGTTGATTTGGGCCTCTAGACCCCTCGAATGATGATCCCGTCGGCTAAGACTTACCCTGATGACAATACCGTCATGCCATGCTTAGGCTCCCAGTCGCTTCCGACCACAGGGATTCACCCAAAAGGTGTTCGAGGTAAATGATTTGCCCGACCCGGGTCTATTTCCTCACAACTCTAGATGGTATATGATGGAACACCCTGGAACCCTAACGACCAACCGCGCGACGCTGACCCGGAATCAGACGCCGTCGCACCCATAGGTGACGCGCTTGCATTGGCCTAAGCCCGAGGTTAAACAAGAAGACATCAAGGTGGTAAACAGGGGTCTTGACCAGCCAGAAACACAGAGACTCCTTCGCAGCGATAGCTTTTGCTCTTCAAAGTAGGCAACCATATGTGTATATTAAAATAAGGTCGCAGACCCTGGGCAGTTTTCACCTTTCAGAAACTCCATCGAACCTTCATCTTTAGAGGGAGAAGGAAGAGTGTAGGGGATAAACCTCCTGAGAGGACCGGCAAAACCGTTAACCCGGTGAGCGAATAAGGGCCCATTAACTCTTTCCTTTCGGACAACTTCGGACCCAATCTCGAGCATTTACATTCCACGGCCCCTTTTGTGGATTCAGACTTTTGCTTTGAGGGGTTCCGTTTATTGCAACAGGCACGGTCACGACCAGGCTTTTCTCTTGATTTTGACTTTGTATTTCTTTTTGTGAGGGAGATATAGTCGTTTGACGTTTGTGGGCTCCCTTTTCGTATGCCTGCGGGGACACTGCCCTCTTCTCGTGCTCTGATCGATGCTCGAGGAAATGGATCCTACTCTTACCTTTGGGGTTTGAGTTTCGGTTTCTCATGCTCAGCGTTTTAAGGGCGCCGACTGTCTCATTTGGTCGAAGAGAAAAGAATAAAGATTACAGCTTCCGGAGATCTTCTGTGTGACGCTTCACCGTAGGTGATGCTACCGACTTTTTTTTTTGAATAAAATACATAAGTGAGCACATGTTAGCTTCCTTCGAGCGAGCATAGGCCGACGTGGCCGGACAGGGATCTCCACGGTTCTGGGAAACCAAGACCCGGTGACTACCAAGCTTTAATGGGCCCTATCCTAACATGAAGGTTAGGTGCAGGAACTCAACTACATGGTGACTGCCAGGCATTGGCGTTTTGAATTTTCCATATTTTTAGTGGTTTTCGGTATTTCTTTATTTTTGATTTTTTTTTATCATTTTTTTTGTTTGTTTTGTGCTAAGGGTAGTATTTCTTAAGATAAAGCCCATTCCAAGGGTGGGATAACTCGATCCCTTCGGCGTTGATTAGCTTGTAGGCGTTGCCAGGGTACACGGCTTGAATTACAAATGGTCCTTCTCAATTGGGTTGGAGCTTAGAACGCGGCCCTCCAGGTTTGACAAAAATTCTTTTTACGACCATCTCACCGACTTTGAATTTTCTCTCAACGACTTTATTTTGGTAAAAGCGAGCGAGTCTATTTTGATACACACGCGCGTGTTCGGCAGCGGCCAGCCGCTTCTCATTCAAGAGTTCCAACTGGGCGAGGAGTGAATTACGACGATCGTCGAGGGGAAATTCCTCGTCCAATTGTACCCTGAGAGAAGGGATCAGAGTTTCGTACGGGACTACCGCTTCCATACCATAAGTAAGGGCAAATGGAGTCTGCCCGGTGGGGGTACGGATTGAAGTGCGATAGGCCCATAGGGCTTCGATAAGTTTTTCTGGCCAGTCTGAAAACTTACTAGACTCGCAGGTTTTTTTGATGATTTTGAGCAATGTTTTATTGGTGGCCTCCGCTTGGCCGTTACCTTGTGGGTAATAAGGCAATGAATGATGCAATGCAATTGCGTACCTTTTGCAGAGGTCCTGTAGGTCCTGAGAAATGAACTGTGGCCCATTGTCGGTGACGATCGTGCTTGGGACACCGAATCTGACGAGGATGTTCTTCATGATGAACTTGCAGACTGTTGACGCCTTGATTTTCGCGTAAGCTTCAGCTTCGACCCATTTGGTGAAGTATTCCGTCGCAGTAAGGATGAAAGATTTCTACTTGGTGAGGGAATTGGGATCACCTAGGGGACCAATGATGTCGAATGCCCACATGGAGAAAGGCCACGAGGAGGATATTTGATGAAATGAGGAAGATGGTGAATGAATTTTATCGGCGTGAAGTTGACACTTGACACACCTACGGACATAGACAGCACAATCTTCTTCCATAGTGGGCCAATAAAAGCCTTGGCGAGCATCTGATTATTCACGTGGCCACCGCATACGCCCGAGTGCGTCTCCTCTACACATTTCTAAACATCATCGTCACCAGGACATCTTAACAGAATACCAGTAAGGCTTCTCCTATAGAGTAGACCTCCAACCAATGTATATTTCTGAGCCACCCTTCTTATGGCTTTCTTGTCCTCTATGGTGGCCCCTTCAGGATAAGACTGATCTTGGCAGTATTTGACAATTTCATAGAACCATGGTTTCTCTTCATCAGCCAGTTCTTCTTCGGCCTCTGCCAACATGATCTCCCTCTTCTCAAGGATATCTTCCTGCAGGATCTTTCTTGCTATCATGTCTTTGATGTTTACGTAGGAAGCATCGTCAATTGCAGGGGCGTGAAGTTTGTAGATGGAAATGGACTAACCATCTTCCTAGAGGGAACCTTATGGATGATGCCAACGAGGCGAGGGCATCGGCGAGAATATTCTGATGACGAGGGACATGAACAAAGATCAGTTTTGTGAATAGTTTGGCAAAGGCAGCAGTGAGTTCTTGGTATGGCTTGAGTTTGAGATCGCGAGTGCGATATTTAGTGAGCACCTGGCGAAGGATGAGTTGACTATCACCTACGACTTGCAACTCAGTGATACGAAAAGAATGAGCGAGTTCTAGGCCAGCTAGAAGAGCTTCATATTCGACTATATTGTTGGTGACTGGAAATTTGAGTTGGTATGCCAATGGGAATGTAAGGCCTTCAGGCGACAGGAGGGCGACGCCGATTCCTCTCCCTTGAGAATTCAGAGCTCCATCAAAATATAGCGTCCACATCGGCTCATCTGATTGGTTGACAGACATTAGTTCCTCATCTGGAAACTCTGATTGGACGGGATCGAACTTGGGAAGAGGATGGTGAGCGAGATGCTCGGCTATGACATAGCCTTTAATCGCCTTTTGCTGGATGTAGGTGATGTCGAACTGAGAGAGAAAACTTTGCCAGCGTGCTAGCCTATCCGTAAGGACGGCTTTCTCCAGAAGGAATTTGATAGGATTCATTCGAGCAATCAAGTGGACCTCATGAGTCAAGAAGTAGTGCTTCAATTTCTGCACTACCCAAACAAGGGCAGCACAGGTTTTCTCCATGACGGTGTACTTCTGCTCACAGGGATTGAGAAGTTTGAACAAGTAATAGGTTGCCCGTTCCTTGCCTTCTTCATCAGCTTGTGCGAGGACGGCTCCCACGGAGTCATCCAAGACTGAGACGTAAAGGATCAGAGGTTTTTCTGGTTTGGGTGGAATGAGAACGGGTGGACTAGCCAGATATTCCTTCAACCCTTCAAAAGCTTTCTGACATTTAGAATTCCAGTGGAATTCTACTCCTGGCTTGGTCAACTCGTAGAGAGGTCTACACCTTTGTGAATGTTGAGACACAAACCGACGAATAAACTGCAACCTCCCGATTAAACCTCGGACTTCCCTCAAATTCTTGGGAGGCGGCATATCCCTGATAGCCTTAGCTTTGTCGGGATCTATCTCGATCCCTCTTTTGCTCACAATGAACCCCAGCAATTTACCTGACGACACACCAAACACACACTTCTTCGGGTTCATTTTCAGTTGGAACTCCCTTGACCTCTGCAAGACCTTAGCCAAAACTTCTGGATGTTCCATCATGGTCTT
This sequence comes from Amorphophallus konjac, assembly GCA_022559845.1. Classification (NCBI taxonomy): domain Eukaryota; kingdom Viridiplantae; phylum Streptophyta; class Magnoliopsida; order Alismatales; family Araceae; genus Amorphophallus; species Amorphophallus konjac. The sequence goes on along the minus strand of CM040128.1, from coordinate 67,066,233 downwards.
TGATTTTACCAATAAGTCATCCACATACACTTCCAGATATATGTGCATCATGTCATGAAATATGGCCATCATCGCCCTTTGGTAAGTAGCTCCAGCATTCTTTAATCCGAACGGCATGACCACGTAACAATATGTTCCCCAAGGGGTAGTGAATGACGTCTTTTCCTGATCCTCTTCTGCCAAACGAATTTGATTGTATCCTGAAAATCCATCCATGAATGAGAGGGTTTCGTAGCCTGCCGTGTTATCAATCAACACATCAATGTGAGGTAAGGGAAAATCATCTTTTGGACACGCGCGGTTAAGGTCCCGGAAGTCGATACAAATCCTGACTTTCCCATCTTTCTTCATGACCGGGACAATGTTCGCCACCGATTAAGGATAAAGAACGACTCTAATGAACCTGGATTTGTGGAGCTTATCAACCTCTTCTTTCATTTTCAAAGCCATTTGAGGGTGGAAACGCCTTAACCTTTGTTTTACCGAGATGGACCCTGGTTTTAGGGTTAAACGGTGTTCGACCAAGGTTGAATCCAGACCCGGCATATCCTCGTAGCTCCATGCGAACGTGTCCTTATATTCCTTGAGAACCTCAATCAATGCCTTTTCTTCAGAGGGTGATAGGTTGTCACTTATGAGGATGATCCTAGGGTCTTCCTCAGTTCCCAAGTTGACTTCTTTGGTGGATTCTTCTACGGCGGTTGACGGCTCGTCGAATCTCCTCATTCCACTAGCGTATGCGCCCGCCGCATCCTCATATTCTTCACCCTCATCTTCAGTGGGGCATTCTTCATCCGTGATCTCGTAGACTCCATACCCTTCATCAAATGCACAGTCGCCCTCACATTCTATTTCCGGTAGCCGGATGGGATTTTCTAGCAACTGGGGGATGGCAAGGAGGGCTTGACACCTGGCGGCTAAATCCAGAAGGAATCGACGAGGGATCTGCCTACCCTTGGATTTCCTCCTAGGTACTACCCTTGGCCTATCATTCCTAGATTGGCTGACGATATTTACAGAAGAAGAGGAAGACGAAGAGGATGGTGTAGAATGTACAGGAGAAGACCCCTCAGAGGAGGGGTAGAAAAGGTCACTCATCGGAGCTTGGACGGGTGGTCCGCAAGGGGGGACGCACCCATGGGAGATGTAGGAGGTTTCCTCAACGAAGATGTGTTGTTGGGGAGTTTGAAAATTGACGTTTTTTATTTCGTTTTCATTTTTTATGACAAAACAGTGAAAAGAGATTGGAGGAGAGAGAAAAGTGGTTATGGCTGGAGGATTGTGAGGCTCATAGAGCAGATCATGGTTGAAGACCTGACGCGGGTTGAAAAGCCCGCGTAGGTATGTAAACAGAGAAGGGGATCTGGGAATATCATCAGACAATTGTCTGGCCCAGGAAGAAGATATCAGCAAAGGCTGAGACGAGTGGATGGAGAAGATAGCGGCTAAGGAGCCATCGACGGTAATGTTGAGGACGGATGAAGATCCGTCGATGACAAGGTCCTTCTGGCGAGGACGAGGATAGTTTGGAACCTTGGCAAGAGTGGTAATATTCTCTGGTATTCCGGAGATCAATGGTGGTCCTTCAGGCTGCGGAGACGAGAGCATCCTTTCCAGTGCAACGGAAATGTCCCGTATGTCGAACCATTTGTTCCACTTGCATTCTGGATCTTTGATCTTGCCTCTTTTGGTGATCCTCGGACATTTTTTAGCCAAATATACAGCATGTGATCCCCCATATGCTTCTCGTGGGTAATCTACCATCTGAACAACGGGCCCTCTGTTGAAGTGGTTTGATAGAGTCCATGTGAGGGGCTTCCAATTCGCCCTGAACGGTCCTTTGAAGCCTAGGCCAAACCTACGGTTCGGCCTAATTTCCTTTGGCGGTTTGAGCATACCCTGTAATTGTGCGCCCAGATCTTTACCCTGTTGATAGCCGATGTTCCTCATAATCTCCCAACCTTTGGAGTGAAAAGGGAGACATGATGTTGTGGTTGTCCTGACCAGCTCCTTTGGTGCTAGTGGAACGTGAGATAGATCACGTACATCCAGTAGTGACAATATGGGCCGATGAGACGGCCAAATAGAGGGCAGAGAGGTGTTGATAGCATCCACTGTGTGAAGGACAGGTGTACTGACCACTTTAATAATTCTCCCATTGTGAAAAAACTTCATGCACTGATGGTTGGTGGAAGGCACAGCGTCCATGGCTTCGATGTAAGGGCGACCCAGTATAGCCTTGAATGTGGGGTCTATGTCGAGGACATGGAATTCCGTGGGAATTGACATGGGGCCTAGTTCTGCCTTCAGAATAATCATCCCCTGCGGCGGCCTTTTGCTATTGTCATAGGCCGTGACCGTGATCGAGGAAGGTCTTATTTGTTCCTCGTCGATCCCACACAACTGAAGAGTGCTCATGGAGATCACATTTATGGACGCACCCGTGTCCACAAGACACGGGTTTATGGATACCCCATTAATTTTTATTGAAATGCACAGTGCATATTTTCGAGCTTCCTTGGGAGCGAGCTCGTAGTTGTGGAACATGATGGTCGGTTGTGTGTCCGTTGGGGTTAGGACGGTCAAAATATTCTCCACGGGGAGGTCTTCATTAACCATGACTCTTTGAAGGTATTCCATTAAGGTTGCCTGGTGGGATGTGGATCTTTGAACAAGCTCCAGGATGGAGATCCGAGCAGGCGTCTTGTCCAAATGTTTTAATAGATCATACTGTGTTCCAGGGATAGCTCTTTCTGGTTGTTCTCCATCATCCTTCTCTGGCTGAGATTGCTCAAGATTCTGACTGTTGTGGGGGAAAACCCTGTGGAAAATCCTTCCACTCCGGAGCACCATTGCCTGCGGCTTTTGTACCTCTGTGGGGGTAGCAGTGGGTTTTAATAGAGGTTTGAGGGGTAGTGGTGGAGGAATGGTTGATGAAGTAGGGGTGATGACGGGAGCAGGGATTCTGATGAGGGGTTTGTTAGGTGGGGGCATGGTGGAGGTAGAGGGGATATTGCGCGGATTATGAAGGATAAGGGGTCTGGAAGGTGAGGTGGAGACGAAGTAGAAGTGGGTAGGGCTTGAAGTGGGCAATGATTTTGAGGTGGGCGATGAGTAATGAGTGGTTTTGAAGGCATTAGTGGTGATACGGTGGAGAAAGATCGGGTTATGTATGGTTGACGGATGATAAGGGGTTTAGAAGGCGTAGGGGTAAATGTGGTAGAGGTGGATGGTAAAGTGGGGGAGTGGGAGAAGATGAGAGGGTGTGAAGGCGTAGTGGAGAGTGTCGGTTGATAGGGGATCGGGGTACGGATGAGAGGGCGTAATGGTAGTGGAAATGGTGAAGGCGATACTGACGTGGGTTGATGAGAGAGAGGTGCTACCCGGGCAAGGCGAGGGGGTTGCATGACGATGGGGTTGGAGGAAGAAAGAATAGAGGTACTTTCCTGGTGCCACACCTGCTCTCTCCCGACTTCCGGGAAGGAGGAGATGGGGTTAACCTGATGATTGGGCTGTTAGTGCTCCGGTAATGGATTCTGGATTATGCCCATGTTGGGCTGTTGTTGTGGGGCCTGCTGAGGCTGTTGTTGTTGTTGTGGTTGCTGCTGCTGCTGCTGTTGTAACTACTGCTGTGGCCTATGAGGAGGTCTCCTAGCCTTAAGAGCGGCGACGTATCGTCTCATTTTTATCCCAATCTATTTGATGTTCATCATTCATATCGTGGATGTAATCTTTGAAATGGAAGCAGTAATCTACTGTGTGTCCTGGCTGCCTGTGGTAGACGCAGTATTTGGAGGTATCATCATTTGGGGGCCACACGGGCCTTTCTCTGGGTAGGGCGAGTTGGTTTGATGCCATGAGGGCATTAAAAATGTCTGCTAAGCTTTCTGGTAATGGTGGATAGTAGGCTCTCTTGGGACCGAGCGGCCTCCTTTGTTGCTGTTGGGGACCATAGTTCCCCGGGGGTGGAACTTGGTTGTACTGAAGTGGTGGTTGTTGTTGCTGAGGTGGTGGTTGTTGTTGCTGGGGTTGACGTAATGAAGGCATATTATCCTGGGGTAGATTATTTTGGGGTGGAGGACGAAGAGGGAAAGGACCTGGTTGGAGGGGAAGTCGGGGCATTTGTGGAGGCCTTGGGTTGACCGCATAGTTGGCATTGTTGACCGCACCCACTTGCTCATTTGTCACGACCCCTTCTGTGGCTCCGCCCGGGACACCAGCGCCTGTCTTTCTGACTACTTTGGGCTTCGGTGACTCAAACATGTTCATAATGGGGGAGTCTTTTAACTGGGTTTGGATGTATCGGGCCCTTTCATAGAGTTCCTCCATTGTAGTAAGTTTATTCATGGCCAGGACGTGTCTGAACTGTGGGGTTGCATTAGACACAATCATCTTCACTTGTTCGGGCTCAGAGAGAGTATCCCTTATTCTTTTCGCCAGAGACCTCCATCTATCAGCATAGCGACAAAATCCTCGTCGGGTTTCATCTTTTCGGCCACTAGGTCGGTAATGGAGAGTGAGGGACCGACCCTATCCCTATATTTCTGCAAGAACCTTCTCTGGACTATTTCAAAATTCTCGGCCTCTCGGGGCTCCAAGGAATAGAACCACTCAAGCGCGGGACCATCCAATGATCTCCGAAAGAGGTATGCCAGGGACCTCTGATCGTTTTGCCAATAGGAGGATTCATACATGAAATCCTTGAGGTGAATGAAGGGGTTGCCGGTACCATTGTATCTGCGGTACGTGGGCATTTCGGAGGGAGGAAGATGAATGACGGGAAGGATTGGCAAAGCAACCTCCGGGGTGGCTTTCACGTCCACCATCCTTCTCAGATTTTGAAACTGCTCGTCCATATGATTGAACCTATTGAGGAGCGATTGGGCGAGCTCCTCTGGAGGTGAAGGTGGCACTTGCCACTGGGGGAGAAACTGTCTCCCGGAGACTTGAGGGGGGAACCCGGAATGAGAGGGAGCTGTCGGACCGCCGGCAGTTGGCCCTGGCTGAAGCGGTGTGTGGGGAACAACGGGAGTTTGAGATTGTGACGGGAACTGGAATGAGGGTGATTGTTGGCTCGCTTGTCCTTGAAGCGAGGGAGAGTGGATGACTTGTGCCAACGAAGGAGATGGAATGGCCTGCACGGACTCTTGGAGAGGTGCGATGGCCGGAGTTGATTCCTGGGGCGTGGGGGAAACAGATTTCCCCTTCAGAATGGCCTGGAAGGCCCGTAGCTATTCAGAGGTAAGCTCCGTGTTGGCGAGGACGCCCAGTAAGGAAGAGATATCCTGTGGTGGGGACGTGTCCCCGGCAATAACCTGCACCTCATGCGAGAGCTCATGAGAAGGACCCGAGTCCATAGCATAGACTCGCGGGTCGGCTGACAAACCACGACTAGGGTGGTTTTCCTCAAAAGACTCGTGAGCCATGCTCACAGTTTTCCCAGAACGCAAAAATATACACTAGCAAGCAGGTAGCACAGATTATCAAACAAGTGGATGCCTTTACGCCTTTTTTATGTTTTGATTTTGATGATTTTTTATGTTTTTAGCGAGATCCGAAGTTCACACAAAATGGGGACCCTAGTTTATTTTTGTTTCACCGCCGTGTCAGCTAGGGTCTCTCGTCTCACCACGAATGAAATGACTAATTTCGGGGAACTTCAATGGTACAACCAGCCCAGTGAACGAAGAGGAGATTCTTCGATGTCGGGGACTTACGGAGGTCCCAGTGGAGGAGATTATAGTCCGTTGAGAGGAATTCTCAAACGGAGAGTCCTTCCTTCACCGGGAAAGGGTGATCCTAAAAAAAATGAAAAAAGGATAGAAAAGATGGATGGATGCATGCAATGAAATACCGACAGAGATATGGAGTGGGAAAACAACAGAAATAACATACATATAATAAACAAGTAACCAATCAAAACTGACAGTGCTGCCGTGAGCACAACGGGGGCGCGCGCGGGCGGCAAGGTGGAGAGGCACGGATGGTGCCGAACTTGCAAGGGTAGCCAAAAGGAAGCAGTAGAGGTCCCACCGTGATCGCCAATCTGTGAGCGACGTCACGCGGTTCGGGGTGCGAAGAGGACGCGGAGCGCGCGGGCTCCTTCTTTTTGTTTGCTGCAACACAGAAATAAGAGAAAAGAGAAGGGGCCACCACGGGAGATTGCTCCGGCGGGGCGAGCGGGACAAATGTAATATAGCAAGATATGGGGGTTAAACGGCCATAGCGGGAAGTGACTCACCGCGACCTCGGGGGGACGGGAATGGTGCAGAAATCAAATAGCAAGAATTGAAACGGCCATTGGGGAAGTGACTCGCCGCGGCCTCGAGAACATGAGCAGATAAGAATATAACAACATATAAGGAGAATATAAAGAGCGGGAATTTAAACGGCCATTGGGGAAGTGACTCCCCGCGGCCTCGAGAACATGATTAGATAAGAATATAATATATAAGAACGGGAATTTAAACGGTCATTAGGGAAGTGACTCGCCGCGGCCTCGAGAATATGAATAGATAAGAATATAACATATAAGAACGGGAATTTAAACGGCCATTGGGGAAGTGACTCGCCGCGGCCTCGAGAATATGAGCAGAATATAAAGAGAATATAAGAACGGGAATTTAAACAGCCATTGGGGAAGTGACTCGCCGCGGCCTCGAGAACAAGATGTGATCGCCAGGGGCCGAAAGATCTCAAAATAAAGAAAGTGATCGCGCCTACCTCAAGAGCGGGAGATGGCGGGTTGCTTCTTCCTCCCCCTTCGGCCGGCCGACGGAGAGGACTTTCCTTGGGTACCCTTGCAAAACAACGATAAACAAGTAACGAGTAGATTAGAAAGATGAAGGTGTAGTATTCAAATCCTTGCGATAAAAATAACGAAATGATGGCAAGACATACACCTGGTTGGTGTTGTCTTTTAAACCCCTCTTGGACTCGAGTAGGAGGAAAATGAGATGATGGATGCAAGACGTATATAAGAAGAGGCGCCCTTATGAAGGGGGATAGATGATGCGAGATGATGAATGCAAAAGAACTAAGAAGAAAAGGAAAGGATTGGCTTATTGGATGTGTCGATGGTGAAATCCGGTGGAGCTCCGGCAGCGTAGGGATGGCGTGGAAGCGCGGTGGATGAAGACGACCTTCCTCTCGCAAGCGTGGGCACCCGAGAAGCCGGCAGAACCTCCACCTACAAAAGACCCCATGGGTTAGAAAATGACTCCGGTAGCCTCTGGGCTCCGGCAGCCTATCGGATCTCTTCGAAGCTCTCCCAGAACTGAGGGGGTGGGCCTCTATTTATAGGGCTCCGGAGGGTGGAGGCGTCCAGGACCCTGGACACCTCCATCAGGGCCGAACTAATATTTTATTCTATTTTTATTAATTTTTTCAGAATATTTTTGTGGAGGCGTCCAGGGCTCCGGACGCCCCTAACAGGTCCACCGAACACCACCGACGGTCGCACGGGGTTTGGCACAACGCGTGATTTTGTGAGCGGCACCTCGTGATTCAGAAATGGGCGCATCCAGCTGCCTGGACGTCTCCATAATTTGGCTTTTTCACACATGACAACCCGTTGTTCGGTGGGCGGCGCCCGTGAGGGAGTTGATGGAGGCGTCCAGGGGCCTGGACGCCTCCATTAATATATTATTTTTTTTTTATTTTATCTTTTTATGCCAAAGCTGGCATTATATATTTTTTATGCTTGTTTTTATGGAGGCGTCCAGGGGCCTGGACGCCTCCATTAATGTATAATTTTTTATTTTGTTTTGTCTTTTTATGCCAACTGGCATATATATATATATATATTTTATATTTATTTTTATGGAGGCGTCTAGGGGCCTGGACGCCTCCATTAATATATTATTTTTTATTTGTGTTTTGGGTTTTGAAAAATAAAAATAAAATAAATTAAAAGAACGGGGGCGTCCAGGGGCCTGGACGCCCCCATTAAGACCCACCCGCGTCCTCGGACAAGCGTTGGTGGTCGCCCGGCAGACACCCTTCTTGGTTCCGGAACCTCCTGATGCGCCTGACTGGTGTTGATGCCGTCCGAATGCCGTGACGAGACGATCCCGGATGCCGAAAAGGGCGGAAGAAGACTCAAGAAAAGGAAGCACTCGAGCGATTCAAAATGCGTAAGCCGTTGCGGGACGTTGTATAGTAATATGAGACTTTCTCGGGAGATGTCAGGAATGGCGTGTCTACAGTAGGTACGGATGCCGGGGACACGCATGAGGTCTGACCGTCCCTCAAGTCACGCGGCACCCCCACCAAGGTAACTGATTCTCCGGGAACCCCCGGGCGCCCTTGTGGCTTTCCCTGGGTGCCCACGGCAACCCTCGGACCACACGCCATGACTGGGTCCAAAACTCACCCAACCGGAGGCTAAGCTACCCAAGGAACACGGTTTCGGGGAAGGGGGAAGGTCGCGCTAGGCACCCCTAGCGCGACTCTGGAGAACGCGCTAGCATGGGCTAGCGCGATCTGCCAGATCGCGCTACCCGTCCCTGGCGCGTTCCGAACCGCCAGAGCGGTCATCCCTTCCGATGAACGCGCCCGGACGACACGGCACGTTCATCAAGAACGCGCCACTGGAATATAACGCGACAACGGGCCGAACCCGGTTCACAAAATACGCCCAGAAATCGTAAAACCACGCCCATTCACCCCCTCTGGTGAAGGGAAAACAACGGGGAATCACCCCCCGACGTCCTAGCATGCATCTAGAACCCCAAATCAATCAAAACCCCCACGAATCAATGGATCCAGCGCTCAAACCCCGAGCATGAAAATAACCCTCCCGGCATGGATTTAGCCCTACTCGGCCTCTCCACGGCCTAGAAATCACGGGGAATGCTGTAAAGAGGGCAAGGATCCGTCCCCCTACCTTAAAGAAGCTCAAAAACCACCGGATCGCCGAATCTTGCTCGAACACGAACTCCTCTCCCACGCACCAATGGGGGCACCGTCACGATCCTCTCGCCACTGCCGTCGTCACCGCGCCGCCACCATGGTCCACCACCCGTCGCCGGAGGGGGAGGGGCGTCGCGAAATCCAACGGGCAAGGGGGGTTGCAACGGTCGGCCGTGGCTCACGGGAGGAGGAAAGAAAAAGGAAAATAAGAAAAGGGGAAATAGAAAAGGAAAGAAAATAGGGGGGTATTTATAGAAAATCCAGAAAATCGAAAAAATCCCAAAAAATAGAAAAACGCACCTCCTCGATCCTCGCGACGTGCCGATCGCAACGGTACAACCCTCGCCTAGGTGAACGGTCCAGTTTACCCGCAACGAGGTTCTGAAGGGTCTGCCGAAACCCGTACATGGAAATCGGAAAACACACACGGAAAAGCCGCAGACGCACTCCGGGCCTCCGAAACAACTCTGGATCGCGCCGATCCGGACACGAAAGATGTCCGAAACAAAATTTCAGACACAATCGAGCCAGACACTCCGAGAAACCAGATCTGGGACCCACGACGAAAGATCCGAAAGGTCCGGGACATTACAGCCCTCCCCCCTTAAAAGAATTTCATCCCCGAAATTCAAGAACAAAGCACCAGAACAGGGGAAAGACTCACACAAACAAATAAGGATACAACTCACGCATCTCATCCTCACGCTCCCAAGATGCCTCGCCACCAGAGTGACGCTGCCAGACCACCTTAACTAGAGGAATAACCTTGTTTCGCAGGCGCTGCTCTTGCCGATCCTCAATGCGAACAGGAAACTCCGGAAGGGACATATCTGGGGTCACCTCAGGCCAAACGGCATCCTTAAGAACATGGGAGTCATCGGGCATATACTTCCGAAGCATGGACACGTGAAACACATCATGCACGGTAGAAAGCTCCGGAGGTAGCTGCAACCGATATGCGACTTCCCCAACATGCGTGACGATGGGAAAGGGACCAATGTAGCGGGGACTCAGCTTCCCACGCCTACCGAAACGCATCACGCCCTTCATGGGAGAAACTCTCAATAAAACTCGGTCTCCCACGGCAAAGCTGAGAGGTCGTCTCCTCCGATCGGCATAACTCTTTTGCTGGCTCTGCGCTGCCAACATCTTCTGCCGAACGAGGTGCACCACCTCAACACACTGCTGTACCAAATCTGGTCAGTTTAGGACACGCTCGCCCACCTCGAACCAATCAAGCGGAGTCTGACAAGGTCGCCAATACAACGCCTCATAGGGAGCCATACCGATACTCGAATGGTAGCTGTTGTTATAGGCAAACTCTACCAATGACAGATGGTGGGTCCAACTCCCCTGCCACTCTAAGCAACACGCTCGCAACATATCCTCTAGAGTTTGGATGGTCCGCTCAGACTGACCGTCCGACTGAGGATGATAGGCCGAGCTGAAAGCCAACTCAGTGCCTAGAGCCTTCTGGAAGCTCCTCCAGAATTCAGAAGTGAAACAGGGGTCACGATCCGACACAATGGAGATGGGAACTCTATGCAACGGAACAATCCTCTCCACATACAGACGAGCCAAACGTTGTACGCTCCAACTGACCTTGACCGGCAGCAACCGCGCAGTCTTCGTCAGTCTATCCACTAGCAACTAGATACTATCCTCCCCGCTGGACGTCCTCGGTAATCCAATCACAAAATCAGTGGTCACGTGGTCCCACTTCCAAGCAGGAACATCCAAGGGCTGAAGTGTGCCTCCTAGTCGCTGATGCTCCGCCTTCACCTGCTGACAGGTCAAACACCTGGCCACAAATTCCGCCACATCCCTCTTCATGCCAGGCCACCAAAACTGCCTCTTCAGGTTCTGGTACATCTTGGCCGATCCGGGGTGTACGGCATACCGACTCCCGTGAGCCTCGCGCAATACCGTACGCCATACCTGCTCCTCGACCGGCACGTACAATCTACCTCTGAACCTCACAGCTCCATCCTCACCAAACTCCACCTTGGCCATCGACAGAATACGAGGTAGCTCGGGGTCCGCTCGTTGAGCCTCAGTCACCTGTCGACGCACCGCGGGCGTGACAGTCAGACTCGCAAGGACAGCCGAACCCTGGTCCGCGGGACCTTGAGCCTAAAAGTCATGGCCGGAACCTGCTCCCAAAGCTTCCATTTCCTCAACAACATTTGACTGACCGTTACCCTCCTACTCAGAGCATCAGCCACGACATTCATCTTGCCAGGCTGATAAGACAGAGTGAAGTCATAATCCTTCATATACTCCATCCACCTCCTCTGCCTGAGGTTGAGGTCCTTCTGCGTGAACACATGCCTCAAACTCTGATGGTCAGTGAAAAGCTCAAACTTCTCGCCGTACAAATAATGCCTCCAGATCTTCAGGGCAAAAATCACCGCCGCCAACTCAAGATCATGAACAGGGTAGTTCACCTCATGTGGCTTCAGCTACCGCGACGCATACGCCATGACTCTCTCATGCTGCATCAACACAGCACCGAGACCTACCCCGGAAGCATCCGTACATACTACGAAACCACTCGAGCCAGATGGTAACACCAAAACCGGAGCAGTGGTAAGCAACCTCTTCAGCTCCACGAAGCTCCGCTCACACTCCTCCGTCCAGACGAACGGCACCTCTTTCCGCGTAAGCCTGGTCATCGGGGCTGCAATACGAGAAAAATCCTGAATAAACCGCCGATAATAGCCTACGAGCCCCAAGAAACTCTGAATCTCCTTGATAGAACTCGGCCTCGGCCACTGTACCACAGCCTCGACCTTAGCTGGGTCCACGGAAACACCATCACCAGAAATCACGTGCCCCAAAAAGTACACCTCACGAAGCCAGAACTCACACTTGCTGAGCTTGGCATACAGCTGGTGATCGCGCAAGGTCTGCAACACTGCTCTCAGATGCTGCACATGCTCCTCAGCAGACCGCGAATACACAAGGATGTCGTTCACAAACACGACCACGAACTGGTCCAAGTACGGACGAAACACCCTATGCATCAAATCCATGAACGCTGCGGGGGCATTGGTGAGCCCGAACGGCATCACCAAGAACTCATAATGCCCATACCTCGACCGAAACGATGTCTTCTCCACATCCGACTCTCGAATCCGCAGCTGATAGTATCCTGATCTCAAATCGATCCTCGAAAACACTCGGGCCGACTGAAGCTGATCGAACAAGTCATCAATCCGAGGCAACGGATACTTATTCTTAACAGTCGCCTGGTTCAACTGACGGTAGTCGATGCACAGCCTCAAACTACCATCCTTCTTCTTCACAAACAACACCGGCGCACCCCACGGGGAATAACTAGGATGAATATACCTCTTGGCCAGCAACTCCTGCAACTGCGCCTTCAGCTCTCGCAACTCAGCAGGCGCCATCTGATAAGGGGCCTTCGACATAGGCGCCGTACCCAGCACCACCTCAATCACAAAATCAATCTCTCGCTGCGGTGGCAACCCTGGTAGCTCCTCGGGAAAAACATCGAGAAACTCGCACACGATAGGAATATCCTCTACCTCAGGACACTGCCGATCCATAAAAACCACGGATGCGAGAAAGCCCTGACAACCTGCATCAAGTAAGCGACGCGCACGGATAGCCGAAATAAGCAAGCGGGAAGAGGAAGACCGAATACCTTGAAAATAGAAGGTGGGTCCACGAAGTTGTCGGAAGTAGACCTTCTTCGAGCCGCAATCCACCAAGGCATGATGAGCCTCGAGTCAATCCATGCCCAAAATCACATCGAAGTCCTGAAGCGGTAACGCATAGAGTCTAGCCGGCAAACCCCGCCCTTCCACCCACACAGGTACCTTCTCGAAGCAGTACGGGGTAATCATGAAGTCACCGGTAGGCAACTCTACCGTCAAGTCATAGGACACCTCGGTCACTGGGTCCTCCAGGCTCTGAACAAAATCCTCCGAGATGAACGAATGAGAAGCACCTGAATCAAACAAAACACGAGCCGCACGACCCAAAATCGAGAGAGTACCTTCCACCAAATGCGACGCCTCAGCCTCTGCCCTGGTCATGTGAGTCACTCTGCCTCGGGATCTCTGCCTCCCTACGGTAGCTGACCGTGACAACTGAGGAAACTGTCCCTGCTGCTGGTACTACTGCGGCTGTGATGACAACTGTTGGGGCGGAAACTGCTGCTGCTGCTGAAACTCATGCGGCTGGCTCGGTCTTTGTGGACAGTCACGTGCCATATGTCCTGGCTGATCGCACCTGAAGTAAATCACGGGCGCTGAACACGGTCTGCCTGGATGAGAACCACCGCACCTAGGACAACCGCCCCGCGAACCAGTCATCGAACCCTGGCGCTGAAAAGCCACCGGCTGCTGAACACTGCCCAACGACTCCTGCTTCGACTCCTTGCGATCCTGACGCCTCTTGCCAAAACCAGCTTCCTTAAGCAACTTCTTAAGCTTCGACTTGAAGGACGACCCTGGCGCGGGAGCCGTAGACTGCGTCGCCACTGATCCACCTGCTGAGAGCTGGACGGTACTCTGCTGCTGCATCCCTGACGGCTGGCTGAAATCTGCCTGCGCCTGACTAGCACTGCCCTGCCCTCGAACCTTCTGCAAGTCTCTTTCCAGCGCCGCTGCTTCCTTACATGCCGCATCCAAAGTGGTCAACCCCGACGCAAGAAGATGATGCCTCAACTCTAGCCTCAGGCCACCCACAAACTGATCGGTCTTCACCTCCTCATCTGCCATGATGTGAGGAGCATAGCGGCCCAACTCGATAAACCTAGCACGGTACTGCATCACCGTCATGTCACCCTGGGTCAGCTCCATAAACTCACGCAGCCTCTGTGACCTGACAAAGGACGGACAGAAGGCACGCTCGAAGGCCGTGACGAACTCCTGCCACGTAATCTGCCGAAGAGGACGAGACTGGAGCACTGAACCCCACTCTGATGTCCACCAAGTACGGGCCGCTCCCTGAAGACGATGAGTAGCCAACGCCACCTGCTCCTCTTCAGGACACTCCATCGCACTGAAAATCCGCCGAACATCATCCAGCCACTCTCTGGCCACCTCAGGATCTGGCTGCCCACTGAATGAAGGAGGCTGGAACAGCAAAAACTCCTTCAACACGTGACCATGACCACCACGAGCCTGGCCCTCACCAGCCTCACCGCCCTGCTACTGACCTCCCTGCTGCCGCTGAAACACATACTCAAACATGCCTCGGAAGAAATCATCCATCCCCGGAGCTCTCGCATCTCCAGCTACACCCTCAGAAACTGAAGCCCTACTCTGCTCCTCCGGACCACCGCTAGACTCTCCCTGCTGGGGACGAGCCCTCCTCCGTGGTGCCATAACGCACCTGACATCAAGAAAACAACCACAAATCAATAAAACACGCGTGGCCCTAAGCCAGTCGCCGACTGTACAGGACATTCATGGACCTTCTGGACCACCATAATTCATTTCAAATTCCGATGTACCTCCACAACCTACGCTCTGATACCAGCTGTGACGACCCGGGATCCGAGTACCGGAAAGGAACCGACGCGTCTCGAATCTCGGCCCGCCAACCCACGAGCCCGAAGACTCGGAAGGGTAGAAAGGAGTGGCGTGGGAGTACAAGAGAATCTGAAATGACCGCAGAGATGGCACAATAACCCAAAATAAAATGCACAGAATAATATAAATAAATAAACTGCTACAAGGTCCACAGAGTCTCATGTCCAAATAAAAGTACAGTCAACAGAAAGGAAAGTACAACTACACGGGGCATCCCCCGACGTATAACTACACGGGGCATCCCCCGGCTCTGGCAGACTGGCGACTAACCTTGGCTGGAAGAACCACGCTGAAACTCGACCGCACCTCTCGAAGACCCCGCCTCACCTGAAAAGCAGGGGTGAGCCTCATTTCATTGGCCCAGTAGGGATCCCGCGAATCCCCACCTCGCACGGAAAACAAGGCAAGAACACAAAAAGCCGAAAAGTAACCCTACCTAATCGGAGTACGGTAGAACCAACAAGCTGAAGTAAATAAACGGAAAAGCCATCTACTTTAACAATACCGTACTACGGAACCTCGGTCTAATAAAACTCGAGTCCACGCCTGCCAGCGAACAGGAGCACTACCCACCAGAAGAACGACCGGATGCGTCCCCTGACGTCTTACACCACGTCACAAGTGTCCAGCTACGACGCCCCAGGCGTGAGACTCAGACACGCAACAAGAACCACAACAAGGACTAGCTGGGGTCACGCTCGTCAGCGCGTGTTCTAAGCCCCCAACTACGTGTGCACACACAGACCATCTGCTCTAGGTCGGGTCCTCTAGCTGGTTTTCCCCCCCACCGGACTCTGGTGGCAAAGGCAAGGGGCCCTACGAAAACCAGCCTAAAACCGCGTCACACTGGGTCTTGCTCTCCACCACTCCCAGGTGGGTCCGCACACGCGTGCGCAGGAAGCTACGACTAGTGGACAGGTCACTGGAAGTAAGGACTCGACTCACGGAACCCACCGACTAACACACTAACACAGACTCTTGGTAACCAAACGGTAGGTACGGATGCCGGGGACACGCATGAGGTTTGACCGTCCCTCAAGTCACGCGGCACCCCCACCAAGGTAACTGATTCTCCAGGGACCCCCGGGCGCCCCTGTGGCTTTCCCTGGGTGCCCACGGCAACCCTCGGGCCACACGCCATGACCGGGTCCAAAACTCACCCAACCGGAGGCTAAGCTACCCAAGGAACATGGTTTCGGGGAAGGGGGAAGGTCACGCTAGGCACCCCTAGCGCGACTCTGGAGTACCCGTCCCTGGCACGTTCCGAATCGCCAGAGCGGTCATCCCTTCCGATGAACGCGCCCGGACGACACGGCGCATTCATCAAGAATGCGCCACTGGAATATAGCGCGACAACGGGCCGAGCCCGGTTCGCGAAATACGCCCAGAAATCGTAAAACCACGCCCATTCACCCTCTCTGGTGAAGGGAAAACAACGGGGAATCACCCCCCGACGTCCTAGCATGCATCTAGAACCCCAAATCAATCAAAACCCCCACGAATCAATGGATCCGGCGCTCAAACCCCGAGCATGAAAATAACCCTCCCGGCATGGATTTAGCCCCACTCAGCCTCTCCACGGCCTAGAAATCACGGGGAATGCTGTAAAGAGGGCAAGGATCCGTCCCCCTACCATAAAGAAGCTCAAAAACCACCGGATCGCCGCCGATCGCCGAATCTTGCTCGAACACGAACTCCTCTCCCACGCACCAATGGGGGTACCGTCACGATCGTCTCGCCACCGCCACCGCCATCGTCACCGCACCGCCACCATGGTCCACCACTCGTCGCCGGAGGGGGAGGGGCGCCGCAAAGTCCAACGGGCAAGGGGGGTTGCAACGGTCGGGCGTGGCTCACGGGAGGAGGAAAGAAAAAGGAAAAGAAGAAAAGGGGAAAAAGAAAAGGAAAGAAAATAGTGGGGTATTTATAGAAAATCCAAAAAATCAGAAAAATCCCAAAAAATAGAAAAACACACCTCCTCGATCTTCGTGACGCGCCGATCGTAACGGTACAACCCTCGCCTAGGTGAACGGTCCGGTTCACCCGCAATGAGGTTCTGAAGGGTCTGCCGAAACCCGTACACGGAAATCGAAAAACACACACGAAAAAGCCGCGGACGCACTCCGGGCCTCCGAAACAACTCCGGATCGCGCCGATCCGGACACGAAAGATGTCCGGAACGAAATTTCAGACACAACCGAGCTAGACACTCCGGGAAACCAGATCCGGGACCCACGATGAAGGATCTGAAAGGTCCGGGACATTACAGTGCACGCCGAAGTCAGTGATGAAGGCGGTCTTCTCGATATCTTCTGGATCCATTCTGATCTGGTGGTAGCCTGAATAGGCATCCAGGAAGTTGAGTATCTCGTTGCCCGAGGTTGAGTCAACCAGTTGGTCGATGCTCGGCAACGGATAGCAGTCTTTTGGAGTGGCTTTGTTCAAGTCGGTGAAGTCCACGCACATTCGCCACTTTCTTGAAGATTTTGGCACCAGGACGACGTTAGCGAGCCATGTCGGGTACAGGAGCGATCTAAAAAGACTAGTCTTCTTCCCCTTGGTGACTTGCTCCTTGATGATCGCCTACTTTTCTGGCGCGTGCTTCCTCCTGCGTTGTTGTACGGGCTTCACGGTCGGGTCGAGGTTGAGTTTATGCATTACCGTCTCTCCCGGTATCCCGGGAAGTTGATCATCAGACCATGCAAAGACTCGTATGTACCCAGAAAGAAATTCTTTATATTGCTGCTGAACTTCGGATGGTAGGTCGGCTCCAATCTTTACTCCTAGGGCCGGGTCATCGTTTAGAAAAACCGTTAACAACTCACCTTCGAGCTCGGATGTTACGGATTTTTCCTTGACTTCCCGGGGGCCCTTGTTCTTCCCGTCTGGCCTTGTGGCTTCAACCGAGATATTATAGCACCTTCTGGCCAACGCATGGTTGCCCCGTACTTCCCCCACCCCATGTTTAGTGGGGAACTTCATTTTTTGGTGATAGGTAGAGGGCACCTCTTTCATTCGGCTAAGGATCCCCCGGCCGAAGATTGCGTTGTATGCTATCATACCCTTAATCACTATGAAGTCCACCATAACCGTAACGGTTTTGGGTGGGGTGCCGAGAGTAACCTGCAGGTTTAGTGCTCCCTCGGGATAAGTGGCCTGGCCATTGAACCTGCAAAGGGGGGTTCGGATCGGGCGGAGCTTAGCCGGATTCTCCCCCATCTTAAGAAAACACTCATAAGACAATACATCAGGGGCGCTTCCATTGTCAACTAGAATCCTATCTACGTTACAATGGTTTATCGTAGCCGATATAACTAGGGTGTCGTCATGCAGGGTGGTCAGCCCTTCCAGGTCTTGGTTGGAGAAGACTATGACCTGGGGCTCACTTGGCGGGGCCTTGGGAGACTCGATGGCTCGGCTCGCCCGCTCAGCATGACGCTTCCTTCCTCGGCCACTGTCTCCTCCTGACGCAGCTCCTCCACTGATGACATTGATGTGGACCCCGCGAGGGGCGTTGTCGATCTCCTCCGGGGCGCCTCGATCTTCCTTATGCCCGGCCACGAATGGGGATAGGTGTCCCTGGCAGACGAGGCGCTTCTGGAGCTGGTGGCAATCGTCGGTATGATGCCCGTGGTCGCTATCGAACAGGCAGTGCTTACTGCGATTGCGGCTCTTCGACCTCATTGGCTCGAGTTGGCGGAGGAGACCCGAGCCTTTGATGTCTTCATAGATCTCGTACACCAGAGCGGTCAAGGGAGTGTACCGCTCGTACTTTCGGGACAGTTCTTTGTGCTCCCCGTCTCGGTTCCGCCTTTTTCCTTGGCCCGAGCTTGACTCGGGTGCTCGCTTCTTGTCCCCCTCCCGACCCGAGCCGGTTGCGCCTCGGCATGCGCTGAGAACTTCTTCGCACTCAGCATGACACAAAGCCAGAGTCACTAGCTCGGCAAGGGTCGAGGGAGGGTGGAGGACAAGTTCGCGGCGGAGGTTCTTGTCACAGGTGCCTCCGGTCAGCGCGGTTATGGCCGAGGCTACATCTAGGCAGGAGATTCTCAGGGCTTCCGACTTGAATCGGTTGATATAGGCCCAGAGTTTCTCCCCCTGCGCCTGTTTGAGAGCCAATAGCCCCGCTTCCGACCTTGGGGGGCCGCTGCCGACAAAACTCTCCTTAAACATTCGCCTAAATTGCTTGAAGTCTCGGATGGATTTGGGGGCGAGGGCCCGGAACCATGCTTGGGTGCCTTGGACCAGGGTGGTCATGAAGGCTCGGCGCTTGATGGCGTCGGACGCCCCGTGGAGGGTCATCAGGGCGTCGAAGCTGTCGAAGTGGTCGACCGGGTCGCCCTGGCCGTCGTAAGGCTTGAAGGCTGGCATGGAGATTCTGGGAGACATCTCTGCCTTCAAGATGCAGTCGGAGAATGGGGATTTCTCCTCGTCCTCTGCTGGGGAGGTCTTCTGCAGAGCGCGTAAGGCGCGCTCCTACTCTGCGAAGCGCCTCTCGAACTCTCATAGCCGGAGGGATAACTCCGGTTGTCGCTGCGCCGTGGGGCTAGGGGGGTTGTCTTGGCGTTCCCCAAGGACTTCGGTCTCTGGGTGCGGATGACGTGCCCCAGATTTTCCCCTTCTCGGCGTGGAGGAGGCCTCTTGCTCCGGAGGAGGGGCTTGTGAAGGTCCTCTTGACCTGTTGCGAATAAGCCACCGTCCTTGGAGGGTGAAGCGGCCTCCGACAGTGTGTTGGGACGCGTCTCTGCGGGGAGGGCTTTCCGGAGGGGCACGTGACCTTCCTTCCTTGGCCGCCTGGGTCCTCATGAGTTCCACGAGG
The DNA here is from genome assembly GCA_022559845.1 of Amorphophallus konjac. Classification (NCBI taxonomy): domain Eukaryota; kingdom Viridiplantae; phylum Streptophyta; class Magnoliopsida; order Alismatales; family Araceae; genus Amorphophallus; species Amorphophallus konjac. Next base: position 67,046,934 of record CM040128.1, on the reverse strand, counting down.
ACATCCAGTTTTGCGTTGAGGGCTTGGAAAGCGTCAACGCCCTCGTTGGATGGTAGCACCACCGCCGTGGGTGGAGGTGGTCCGTTGGCTGGGGTGCTAGCGTCGGAGGGGGGGTCTTGTGCGGACTGAGAAGGACCTTCTCCCCCCACCACCATGGCCTTCCCCCTATCACCGGCAGATCTCCTCCCTGTACTTCTTCACACCATGCTGGCTCTTTGATTGTTTCCCACAGACGGCGCCAGATGAAGAGGGGTGATCTCGCGCTGATCCTGAGCTGGAGAAGATGATCACCGAACAGTGAACTGCAAGGAAGGGAAACAGATCAGGGGACCCAGGGGATGATTCCCTGGGGAAAACCCTCCGATGCCTAAGTCAGCAGAGCTGTGGTGGAAGCTATGAATGGAAGAAGAAGGAGATGCACGAGATCCCTCTCCACCAAGGTGGTGAAGTGGTTCCTACTCAGGGAGTGTAGGCGTATGTTGACCTTACCTTTCGCTGGAGGGAGTCCCCGGTTTAAATAGTGTGCCAGCCTTATGAGTCCCGTAAGCTGAGGAGTTTCAGGCGGGGGTCACGTCCTCGACGTGACGAGGACGTGGGCTCTTAACGTCTTTATCGTGGGCACTTTATAACCTTGAGGAGTCATGGGCCCCCTGATCCTTGTAAACTCCTGCTCAGAAAGGGCTCTCAGTGGCAGCATGGATAAGCACTCGTCGGTTGACCCAAGCTTGAAGAGTGCCAGCCCTATCTCGGGCAATAGGCATAGCTCGGGTGAGAGTCGGTCGGAGTGGGCGCTGAGCGCTAGCCCTTATCCCGGCGAGGGGAATAGATCGGGCGGACGCTCAGTCTTCCGAGCCTAATGGCCGCCTAGGAAGTGCTTGAATCCGAGTGGACTTATTGGGCTTTTATGCTAAGTGGGCCCTGCAGGGCTGTCACTTAGATGAGCTGGGCCTCGTTTGGTCTCACTGGACCTAGTTCGGCCTGCTCTTAAATGAGTTACAGAAATCCCCCTCTCCAGGATAGACATCTAAAGGATAAAAGTACTGTCTCATGAGTACTTATTTGAGAAGACAGAGAAGATCTAAAAAATAAAAGGTATTTTAGAGATTCATAATTTCCTGACGGAGGGAGGTGAGAAATTGGAGTAAATGTTATGCACGTTTTGGTCAATGGGCTAAAACTTATAAATTCTAGTCAATGGATTAGAAATTAATTCACTGGTGTAAAATTGGACCGAAAATTAATTTTCCCATAAAGAAAAGAGGAAAAGAGAGGGAAAAATACCAAGCATGCAGGTAGAACAGAAATAACAATTTATGAAGTACCTACCACGTAGAGATCATACGATTGAGCTTTTCAATCAATAAAAGATAGTGGATCTTCCACCAGCATTCCTATTAAGAGGTAGATTTATTGACATTAACGGCACCATTAATTGCTCAAGGAGGGGCTGTTGGTGAATTACATATGTTCCACCTACTTCACTCTATTTCCTTTTCTTACAAAAAAGGTAGACTGCACTACCAATTTTATTTAAAAAATAAACAAAGGTAGTACAATCGAGAAGAGGAAGAAAAGAGGTTCCTCGTCCAAAAAAATTAAAATTCTGCACACTAGGCAATTTTTGTTGTAAATAATCTACTGAGCTCTAATAATGCATCTACTCCAACCGTAAAAGAAGACAGTGGCTCTAGAACATATGTTCTCTACGTGGAACCTACCCCCCCCCCCCAAAAAAAGTTCCTTTCTTTCTATATGCTCCAACACAATGCTGCAGGAATAAGTCTGAAAGTATGAGCAGAGATCCATGAAGCACAATGTCCTCTCCTTTCCCAAAAGAAACTTCACCCTATTTCTTGCAATTTGGTTGCTTGAAGATTTTAAAAATGTTGGAACTCACCTATCCAAAAGAGAAAAAGATCTTCAAAGTAGCCCTCCGTTTGATCTCAACACCACTCTTACACGTGTAAATTCTCTCTTAAACATGCCATCCCAGGATGTCCACCCCTTGTTGTAACCATGTTCTTTTGCTTGCCAACCCGTGCAGACTCCACCATCAATCAATATTAAAAAAGTCTGAGACTCTGAGAGAAAATAAAGGAGGAGAGGTGTTCAGTAGAGATGGGACTCCCCTATCATAAATGGCGAACACCATCATGTGGCTTGAGATAATCTATGGGACAACGCTTTCTTTTTCAAAGTCAGATGTTTGTAGCTGACAAAATTTCACAAATTAGCTTATTTGTCATCAGAATATAATGCTATGAATATGTTAAAATTGTCAACTAATATCATATCTTAGAAGCTAAACTATAATGTGGTGATGGTAATTAATATAATGAAGCAGTCAAAACTTCCAAGAACTCAGTGTAGACAACCAAATAATAAAACTAACTTGCTGAAATTCCAAGAAGTGAGTTACAGCTAACCAGACTATCACAGTTAAAGCTCACTTATGGGTCTCCAATGAGAGTAAGATATTTACAGCAGGCACCATTAAGTATTCTTAAGTGCACTATCAATGACTCCATCCATGTGTCCTATGCCTCTCTTCTTATAGGATTCAACTTTGATTGGTTACTTCCCCTCATCGAAGCCACCTCTAATTTTAATTTAATATGGACAAACTATGTTAACCATTGCTCGCGTATGCTGGCCTCAATCAACGAGCCTTCTAAACCTTCATTTCCTATTTTGTCAATAAGGACTTTACACTACTCCAGCCTAACATTTTCAATCATCAGTATCACATTGTTCCAAATATAGCTTTATCACCTAGCCTACCATGTACAACATACCTGACTTATGGACACCTTACATGTTTTTCTGTAAGCTGATGGCACTCACAAGTATAAAGCATAACATAGCTGAATTTATGAGTACATAACTTTTAAAAGCCTGAGTGGCACTCACAAGTTTAAAGTATGCCAAAAGTCCCTCAAAAATTTATCCACCCTACACCATTTTATTAATCGTCATGTCTAACTAGTTTCTACACCCTTCAGTAGGTAATGGAAAGTCAAAGCAGTGGGAACTATTGCCTACCATATGAAGAATATTCAAAAACGACTATCAACAAATAAAAAAGAAATCAAATTTCAGAAGTGAATAAGAGGGATCCACAAATACTTGCCAGCTGAGTATCTGATTTAAAATATCAAGTCCACAAATAGCTTTGGCATCCTCAATCCTGCAGCCTTTTTCAAATTTTTGTAAGGCAGCTCGAACAGCCTACAGTATAATCACATATGCAATATAGGTAAGACATCAATCGTACTTGGGAAATGTCATTGTAATACTTGAGTAAAGATAACTTACCTCAATGGAACCCTCTACCTTTCCTTGTGTAATGGTCTTGCCTACATTTCTTGCACAGTGAGCATAAGTAGCTGGAAACCGCTTCTTTTTCACCAAATCTTCCACTGTTAATGACGATGAAGGTGATTTCTTTACTAAAAGCATAATTCTGCATAGCAAGATTACTGATTAAAATGTTTAGGCACATGCAGATGCAGTGATTAATCTAGAAATAGTTGGCAACCAAAAGAGCACCTCAGTGTAGACAAAATATGGAACAGATAAACATTTTACCTCTTTTTAGTTTCGTCATCAATTAAAGAAACTATAGTGCCTGGCTTCTCTCTGGAGGGGTCAACCTCTCCAGCTTTAGTACTAAGCATGTCTTTCTTCACAGATTTGACAGGCTCCAACTCATTTACCTTCTCATCTGTCAGAAGCAACTTCTTCTTCTTGTCCAAAACAGACACCTTCTTTGTGCTATCTTTCAAATCTTTTTTAGATGTGTCAGATATTTTCAATTTTTTATTAGGCAGAAGTGTAGATCCAGATCTAGCATTGTCACTCGCCTCTATGCTCGAGCAAACTCGTTCGATGGTCTTGCTCAATTTTTCAGAGTTTTTCTCTCTGAACAAGTCTTCAGCCTTCCTTTTTGCCAAAACTTTGACTCTGCTCAAATCTATTGGCAGTACCTTTTTGCTCTCCAGGGTTCCAGGAAATCTGATGTGGTTTCTTACGGGCGTGCCAATATCTTCATCTATCTCATGTTTCCTATTAAAACATAGCTTGTAAGTAGTAGATGATGAAAATGGAATAGACCAAGCATGATATTAGAATATAGAACAGTTAAGTTTACAAGTAGTATATTAAAATTCGATGAGGGATCAGGCCATCCCAAGCTCTCTGCTCAACATCTTCATCCTTTGAATCCCCAAAAGAAATTTCCCTGTAATGCAATCAAGTTCTTAGTACGCAATAATGAGATCCACAAGGTTTACACTGCAAAGAATGTTGTTAAGATTGGTTGGGGGGGCATAGCGGAACTGGTAGGATGACTCCGGCTAAGGAACCGGAGGTTCTGAGTTGGATTCCGCATGGGGGAAGATGGACTGGTGTGCCAGTGTTTTTCCATCTGCAGCCACCCAGGGTTTTCCGGTAAAAGCCAGGTTTCCCTCGCCATCTAAAAAAAGAAGAATAAGAATATTGTTAAGAGGCAGCAGCAGAGGGTGGGTGGCGGTGGAGGAGGTTGTGGCTGAGGCGGCAGCCACGGAGGTGGTGAAAGGAGGAGGTAGCTGTGTGTTCCCCTCTCTGTCCTGCAGCCCCCAGCAGGTACAGGCAGAGGCAACGACGAAGGGCGAAGGAAGAGGTCACAGTTGAGGCAGAGGATGGAGAAGGCGGCGGCCACGGTGGGGGCGGAGGGTGGAGGCGGCCACGGTGGTGTGTTCCCCTCTCTCTCCTGTAGACACCCCCCTCTCTTTGCCTGGAGAAGGACAAAAAAAAATCACAGCACAACTGTACCGTACCATACCGCCGCGGAACCGGTATGCCCTGGACCTACGCTCGAGCTGGCAACAGATGCACCCACAGCTCCAAGGGCGGGCGTGGAAGACAAAACTGCACCACCGGCGGCAGGGGCAGGCAAGGGAAGGAGACCATTTGAAGGTAGAGGACCGGTGAGAGGGGGCGAAGTGCGAACAACAGTAGAGGCATCCAGGATGGAATCACTAGGAGGAGGCGAAGGAGTGCCAACCTCCACGCCCAGACCAGCAGAGGAGGCAAGAGATGCAGGGGAGGTCCTAAGGCAGAAAGGTGCGGTCGAAGGGACTCCTGTAGCAGGTGGCGTGGGGAAGGAGGCAATGACGTGTCGAGCACCGGCATGGGGGAGCACGGTAGCGGCGGCAGGAGAACCACCAACGCCGGAGGACGCGGGCACAGAGGCCAACAGAGGGATGGAAGGGCGAACGGAGGGAGGGGGAGGCACCATTTAGGGGAAATGGTATGTTAAAATGGGAGAAAATTGAAAATTATCGGGCGCCAACTTTGGTGCCCGCGAGGTATCCCCTCTTCCTATGTTTTTTATTTTTATTTTTTTTATTTGAAACGACTTATTCCTACGTTTTACCAAAAAATGAAATAATATCTAATACCTATTCTCACATTTACGGACAAAGCGTAGAAATATATTACTTTTTCATACGCTTATTAAAAAACTATCGAAATAAGATGACCATATAGCTACGCTATAATAAAATGTAGAAAATTTACCAACGTTAATTTAAAAATGTCGAAATATGTCGTTTATACCTGCATTTTTTGAAAGCGTAGGTAAAATTCGTGGCTATAGACCAGTTTTCTTGTAGTGTCAGCATTACCTAGTGGGTGATGACCTTTGGTGGAATTCTGGGGAGCTCATTTTCGGACCAGGCGAACACGTCATAGTTTGCCTTCAAGAAGCGTCAGTAGGCTTCATTCTCATGCTCGGATAGCCATGAGCCAATCAGCAGGGTGCGGTCTGGGCTCTCACCTACTTGGATGAGGAAAAAATCCTCAATTGGTGTGTTCTCATTTGGCCTTGGTTCGTCTGTCCTGGGCTTCTTCTTAGGCGGTGCATCTTCTGCCCTTCTCTCCTTGGTGGAGATTAGATAGCCCCGTCGAGACTCCCCTTGGTCACCTCGGACTTCTCCTACTTTGTGGGGAGTATGAAATTTCAGCTTCTCGTGATACGACGAGGGACGCCTTTCAGTATGCCTAGGATTCCTCAGCCGACGATGGCATTATAACTGATCATGCCCCGCACGACCGTGAAGTCGGCTACAAAGGTCACATCCCTTGGGGCGGTTCCAAAGGTGATCAGAAGGGATATGCGCTCCTCGGGATAGACTGTGGAGCCAGAGAATCCATACAATGGTGTGTGCAATGGTGCTATGAGGGAGAGATGCACACCCATGAGGACAAGACAATCGTAAGAGATAACATTGGGCTCACTTCCATTATGAATGAGAATACGATGCATTGTACATTGATTAATGGTTGTAGAGACCACTAGGGTGTCGGAGTGAGGAGTGGTTACGCCCGTCAAGTCCTCATCCGAGAAGACAATGGGATCCTTGAGGCAGTCCCAAGCACTTGGATCGCGGGGGCTTCCGTCATCGCCATCGACCTTGTTGACCCAAGAGGCGTATGCCTGTCGCTTGTTGGAGCTGTCTGCCCCCAATCCTGGACCACCAGAGATCATCATGATCTCCTTTCCATTAGGTCGTTTATCAATGGGAGGTGGCATCCGATCCCTCGACTATTGCCTCTCAGTAGCCTTAGCAATGAACTTTTCCAAAAGTCCTTGTTGGACCAGATCCTTGAATGCGTCTTTGAGTTGTACGCAATCAGCGGTATCTTTGGATGAGACTTCATCTTTGGGGGCCAACGGTGGTAAGGCTCCTCGCGGATCTCTATGAGGATTTGCTCAGGTGGGGCCATTATAGGGGTGTATTGCATGTAAAGGCCTTTCTCCCTTGGCTCTTATTAGTCACGGCGCTCTCGGTCTCAGTGCTCGTTCGTGCTTCTCTCTCCTCGAGGGGAGTCGGTCGATCACTTACAATCGGGTTGACTGGCCTCAGTCACTCCCCTCAATGCTGCATGGTTCTCCTCGCAACTGGCGTGCTTCTTGGCCAGCGCGAGAGGACCCATTAGCATCACTGGAGACTCCGAGACTCCACTCTGAGCGTTTGTCAGAGGATGGTATCTCAGGTGGCTTGCGTTAGCATATCTGTGGTGATGCTAATGTCCATGCGAGGGATGCAGAGAGCCTCTTTATGGGAGTGGGCGATGAAATCCCACAGGGGTTCCTCATGGCCCTGCTTGATGGCGAGGAGGCTCACCGCAGATCTAACCTCCTTTTTGCAGTCGATGAAGTTCTCTTTGAACATCTTCTTCATCTGTTGGAAGGAGGTTACGATCCCAACGAGTAGCGCCTCAAATCAAGTTCAAGCGTTCTCCCGCAAGGTGGTGATGAACGTCAAACACTTCAAAGCATCTGAGGCCAGGTGGAATATCAGGTTCGACTCGAAGCTCAGGGGTCGACGTCATATGGAATAAATGCCGACAGTTGGAACTTTGGGGGGATCGACGCTTCCATGATCTCCTGGGAGAAGGGAGTGTAGAAGTCAGAGTCGTCGTTGATTAGTCCCTTGGTCTGTGCCGCCTGGAGGATGTCATCCAGGTAGCGAACCTTGCCATCGAGCTCGCGCTGGACTCCCTCATAGCGTCATAATCGTTGTGCCCTCTCCGAATTGGAGTGTAGCGGGCTGGCGGGATGTTGCGACGGTTGGCTACGTAGGTGTTGGGAGCATGTAGCAGAGAGGAGCAAAGGCTCGCGCACCTGGCAGTACTCCACTATCGTGGCAGTGCCACCATTCGGGGAGGGTGCTGTTGGAGCACATTCCCGCTCCACTTGATGATTGAGGAGGTCTTGATAGGCCTCTGTTAGCGCCTGTATCTGTTGACGCATCTTTGCTAACTTGTGACACCCCGACTCGCAAATCCGGTCCAGTCGTAAAGACTCGCGTCGGATCCCAATCGGAACGTCACAGTGGGAACAACCCAAGCGGTACAATTATAGTTGAGAATTACACATAAACACTGAGATATCATTGCAGCGGAAATAAAAATACTCAATTCATCAGCTTACAGTCAAATGACTACATCCACATAGATAGAAATAACGACGACAATTTCACAAGTCATTTACTACATAACCAAAATATTACACATATTCTTTTTTTCTAACTGACATTACTATCTAAGACAATACTCGTAGTAACTCCAAGCCTCGATCAGACTACTGCGAGATCACTCCTCGCTTCCTTCTACCGCTTCTCTTGAAATTGTTCAACGGTGTGAGTCTACGAATAGACCCAGTAAGAGACTAAGTATAGTCCCCAGTCTAACATATATAAACATATCCAAAGTGATTTATGGTATTTCATTTCATAAGTCATTCTTAGGCATAATTTTAATTAGGTAACATATGAGATTAATACATTTATTCCAATTTCAATTTTTCGATCATAAGTCATGATACCAACATTTTACAAATAAAACATGTACATTAAAACATTATTATATCAATGACAATTCAACCTTAGTAAATGTTACTATGCCATATAATTCAGTTCATTTATCTCTAGAATGATTCCAGTACTAGGCGGAGTAGTCTCACGCATAGTGAAAGGATCCAGACAGATATAATCTGCCCTTTTCCAAATCACCATTCGATATACTGGAGATTCATTAACAGTAAACATTTACAGTGTAATAACAGTAAAATGCAATGACAGTTCAATAGACAGTAATACTAATTTCACTATCGGTTCAATGAGCAGTAACAGTCATTTCAATATTCAATTTAGTGCACAGTAATAATAGTTTCATCATCGGTTCAATAAGCAGTAATAGTAGTTTCGATTGCAGTTCAGTGAGCAGTAATAGCCATTATAATAATGACTCAATAAATAGTAACAGTAATTTCGATTTCAATTCAGTGAGCAGTAATAGTCATTATAATAATGACTTAGTAAACGGTAGCAGTCGTTTCAGTTTCAGTTCAGTAAACAGTAGTGGTCATTTCAATAATGACTCAGTAAGCAGTAATAGTCATTTGAATAATGACTCAGTAAACAGTAGCAGTCGTTTCAATTCCAGTTCAGTAAATAGTAGTTTCAATTTCAATTCAATGAGTAATAACAGTGATATAATTAGCCAGACACAGTGCCCAAACCACTCATAGAAGGACAGTCAGTCGGTACTCGATCACCTAGGTAAAAATAGTGATGAGTCTTGGTTACTACGCAGAACCGGGAGAAGTCCTCTCTACCTTAACCAGTGGTACTTGTCCACCTCCAAGAATTCAATCCCCGTTACCCTCGGGGCCAGTACACTATGAACCTCCGCATAGGGGCATTTCTATGGCTTGGTTCTAGTCTCCCCCTATGGTGGTAGTGTCCATTTGGCAGTACTAATGGTATGGTAATATATATATATATAACTTATATGAAATGGACACAAGCCACTCAAAATTCATGCTGTGAATATTAATATACCAATACTGAAAATCATTTTTCTTTTTCTGAAATTCTCAACTTATTTAAATATAATGACATATATATATCCAAAAAATTTGCTAATTATATTTACAGACATCATAATGCAGTGAAATTTCAAAGAATCAACATATTTACAGGAATGATCAAAACATAAATTTGTCATCATTTTTCAGATAGTATATATAATTTTCCAACATTATTTATTCTCTATTTATACATCAAAATTTTATAATTATATTCTCAAAACTCAGATTCCATTGAAATTTCATAAAAATAACACATTTATAGAAATGATCAATGCAGAGAACTTTTATCACTTTTCAGTCAGTAATTATAATTTTTTCAGAATTACTTATACTCCAACATGAATCATAAATTGATCAAATTTATCTACCATGTTATATCGATCATTAAATTTTTACTGCATATCACATTTACATGTAACATTACACAAAAAAATATTCTATAAATTTTGATGCAATAATTTGAATTTTCCTAGAATTACATGTATTTCAACATATATCATAAATTGACTAAATTTAGTTACTATGTTCTAAAATTCATCAATTTTTTATGACATATCACATTTACATGTAACATTACACATAAAATTGTTCATAAATTTTCAAGCAGTAATTTGAATTTTCGTAGAATTGTATAAATTTTCTTATGCATGGAAAATTAACTAAATTTACCCATAACACTCTAAAAGTCATCATAATTTGACAAACCATCATTCATAACAAAAATGTCTTTTTTGAAATTTTTCTCTATTTTTCACATTGCATTACTATTTTTAACATTATATTACTATTTTTCATACTAAGTAAGAAAAAGATGTCATGAATAATAAATCAACGAAATATATCCAAAATGATCAGATAATTTCTAAAAATTTACAGAATGTTGTGTCAGACATTAGTATCAAATGTAAAAAAATTTCTTATTTTTCATTCAGTATATCTATTTTCTAATTTCTTTATATCAATTTCTAAAATTTACAATATTTTACAATAATAACTTTTAAATAGAGACAACTATCCAGAATACTTACAATGACCAAAATATACTGAAAATTAACTTACAGATTTTAAAACATCAATTCTGTGATTTTGTTATATTTTTCACAGAATATTAGTATTTATTCAAATTTTCTAAATATTTGTTTAAACATTGATCATTATACCAGTGATGATTCTGATATCATAATGTGATCATATTTTCATACATTAGTTTTAACAAATATTTAAGTCTTCTGATAAAGTTTCAAGATTTTTCATGTATTATTTCTATTTTTCTCATAATTTTATACTTCTATTAAATATCAAACATTATCTAATATTACTTGCAGATATCAGTAATTATTGATATTTTCAGAACACAGCATACTCAATGCCTGGACCTTACTGTAAAATTATAAGACTTTTGTCAACATGGTTTCTAATTTTCATAATTTATATACGATTATTTATATATTTTATCATGTATAAAAATTCATTAAAATAAATATCATGATCCAGAAACTATGAAAATTTTTCTGCACATGGATCTCATAGTAAGATACCTTCTGACAATTTATTGTAATTTTATATCATCCTTTGGTATTTGAATATAATTTAAACACCTTTAAGATAATATTAAAATATCTTTAAACGTGAAAATAAATTAAATCAGACATAGAAATTTTTACGGAAAGTTCATAACATCAGGATTCAGGATTCTGAAAACTATCTCAATTTATTATATATCGTTGCTAATTTTAAGACATTAATCACTTAATTATACCATCAATAACATGCTTTAACTTAATGATTTAATATTAATCCGACCAAGATAAGATTACAGATTATGAAACTACAGTCTATGGACTTAACTACCTATATAGATGTTAATTACATACCATAAATCATTCTAAATACGCTAATACATGCTAATCTAGGGGATAAAGTACTAATCCCTTACCTTAATGACGTATTAACAACTCCCTAATCATCCTTCCAACCTTCTCTTTCTGCTCCTCACGTACACAACTCCCAAGAAGAACAAATGAAGCCCCCTATGGTGCTATTTATAGGGGTTTTGGCTTAATCAATCCTAACCACCCACTTAATCTAATGGTTGAGATTAAATCACTTATTTTAATATTATTTTTTAAAAATTAGTCATTCAAACTTCACCAACCCCTCACCTAACATCTTTTGACTTACCCTCATTTTTTTCTTTTTTTTTATATAGGACATGTGGAGATTGACTTAAAGAAGAATGAGCTTTAAAGTAATGAAGGTTTAACAAATAATAACAAAAAAAAATTTATATAAGTGACTGCCGCAATCGCGGCAGTCAAAAGGGGGCGGGGGGGAAGGCGCGGGCCCGCCCGCGCGCTCGCGCGCGTGGGCGGCCGCCGCCCACTTTTTTTTTTCATTTTATTTTTTTTACTTTTTAACCCTCTATCTTTTTTTACGTTTTTGACCTTTTTTATATTTAACCCTTTTCATTTTTTTAAAATATAACCTCCTCTTCTTTTAAACAATTAGCTCTCAATCAATTTTTTTAACCTATTATTATTATTATTATTATTCTTTATTCTCTTTCCCTTAACTTTTAAAATCTCTTTGTTTTCTTTCTTAATTTTCTTTTTTTCCACTTAACCATTAAATCTCTTTCTTTCTCTATTAACTTTTAAATATCTTTCTTTCCCTTATAATTAATTTATTTATCATGACTTAAACACATTTAAAGAGACTAATAATTCAAATATTTAGATATAATTAATTTTTTATTGAATAAATAAAATTCTAAACTGTAAATTTGTAGGGCATTACACCCTCTCCCCCTTAAAGAAAACTTCGTCCTCGAAGTTTGGGGTTAGATCACATACTGAATAATCTAGGGTACATATTCTTCATCACTTCCTTTGGTTCCCACGTGACTTCCTCAAGCGAGAAGTTATTCCATAGCATCCTTTGCGAGGTCTTCCGCCTGCTCAGCATCCTCTCTAGTTAACGCAAACACCTGAGCTGGCGCTCGAGGTCTCCCTGCGGATCCCGCTACTACTGGTCTGGCTGCTATTAGAGTTGCTACTGCTGCTACTGGACGAGCTGCTACTGGCTATATCATCTTCGGACAATCTCGGATCGTGTGGTCTTTCTCGCTCCAACGAAGACACATGTCGATGACGCTCCAGCATACTTCCCCGCCATGTCGCTTGTCGTAGTGTTTACATTCCGGTTGATCGTTGTCTCTTGCTGGTGGCGCGATCTTCCCTGTCACGAACGATCGCGACGGATTCTCCATCACTCTTTTGCCATTGTCATACCGGTGAAATGGTGTCGATGATCTCTTCGTCGAATTCCTCTTCTCCTCTTGATATAATTCCATGTCGCTCTCTTGACGACATGCTGCGCCAAGAGCCGCCTCCATCGTAGCAAGATCCAATGCAATTAGACGAGTCCGAAGGGACGGTCGTAGTCCCGCCAAAAATTTCTTCACCTTCCTCCTTTCATCCGTAATAATGTGCGGCGCATACTTTGATAATTTCGTGAACTTAGTCTCATACTCGAGCACGGTCATCGACCCTTGAGTTAGGGCCAGAAAATCTTGTTCCAGCTTGTCTTGCACATGCTCCAGTATGTACTTTTCCATGAAAAGTCGTCGGAATTCTTCCCAAGTAATCTCATACTCTAGTCTGTCGGGTCGATTCCTTAGCACATGCGTCCACCATATGTCTGCTCTCTCCTACAGCATGAACGCCGCCAGACTAGTCTTATCCTCATCCGCACACCGGATGACCCAACAAATCATTTCGATCTCGCGGAGCCAGTTTCCAGTCATGATTAACTTACTCTCCCCCTTAAAAGAGGATGGAGTCATCCGCCGAAACCTCTCAATTATGGGCACCCCTTCTACCAAGGTCTAAAAATGTAATGTATACGACAAAATTTTCGTCATAACAACCTATTAGTTCATGTCTTTTAGGAACGTGGATTAAGCTGATAACTATTTATGTAATTTCTCAACCGTGGACTCTGATACCATTCTCTGTGACGCCTCGACTCGCAAACCCGATCCAGTCGTAAAGACTAGCGTCGGATCCCGATCGGAACGTCACAGTGGGAACAACCCAAGCGGTACAATTATAGTTGAGAATTACACATAAACACTGAGATATCATTGCAGCGGAAATGAAAATACTCAATTCATCAGCTTACAGTCAAATGACTACATCCACATAGATAGAAATAACGACGACAATTTCACAAGTCATTTACTACATAACCAAAATATCACACATATTCTTTTTTTCTAACTGACATTACAACCTAAGACAATACTCGTAGTAACTTCAAGCCTCGATCAGAATACTGCGAGATCACTCCTCGCTTCCTTCTACCGCTTCTCCTGAAATTGTTCAACGGTGTGAGTCTACGAATAGACCCAGTAAGAGACTAAGCATAGTCCCCAGTCATAACATATATAAACATATCCAAAGTGATTTACGGTATTTCATTTCATAAGTCATTCTTAGGCATAATTTCAATTAGGTAACATATGAGATTAATACATTTATTCCAATTTCAATTTTTCGATCATAAGTCATGATACCAACATTTTATAAATAAAACATGTACATTAAAACATTATTATATCAATGACAATTCAACCTTAGTAAATGTTACTATGCCATATAATTCAGTTCATTTATCACTAGAATGATTCCAGTACTAGGCGGAGTAGTCTCACGCATAGTGAAAGGATCCAGACAGATATAATCTGCCCTTTTCCAAATCACCATTCGATATACTGGAGATTCATTAACAGTAAACATTTACAGTGTAATAACAGTAAAATGCAATGACAGTTCAATAGACAGTAATACTAATTTCACTATCGGTTCAATGAGCAGTAACAGTCATTTCAATATTCAATTCAGTGCACAGTAATAATAGTTTCATCATCGGTTCAATAAGCAGTAATAGTAGTTTCGATTGCAATTCAGTGAGCAGTAATAGCCATTATAATAATGACTCAATAAACAGTAACAGTAATTTCGATTTCAATTCAGTGAGCAGTAATAGTCATTATAATAATGACTTAGTAAACGGTAGCAGTCGTTTCAGTTTCAGTTCAGTAAACAGTAGTGGTCATTTCAATAATGACTCAGTAAGCAGTAATAGTCATTTGAATAATGACTCAGTAAACAGTAGCAGTCGTTTCAATTCCAGTTCAGTAAATAGTAGTTTCAATTTCAATTCAATGAGTAATAACAGTGACATAACTATCCAGACACAGTGCCCAAACCACTCATAGAAGGACAGTCAGTCGGTACTCGATCACCTAGGTAAAAATAGTGATGAGTCTTGGTTACTGCGCAGAACCGGGAGAAGTCCTCTCTACCTTAACCAGTGGTACTTATCCACCTCCAGGATTTCAATCCCCGTTACCCTCGGGGCCAGTACAGTATGAACCTCTCCATAGGGACATTTCTATGGCTTGGTTCCAGTCTCCCCCTATGGTGATAGTGTCCATTTGGCAGTACTAATAGTATGGTAATATATATATATATACATATATATATAACTTATATGAAATGGACACAAGCCACTCAAAATTCATGCTGTGAATATTAATATACCAATACTGAAAATCTTTTTCCTTTTTCTGAAATTCTCAACTTATTTAAATATAATGACATATATATATCCAAAAAATTTACTAATTCTATTTACAGACATCATAATGTAGTGAAATTTCAGGGAATCAACACATTTACAGGAATGATCAAAACATAAATTTGTCATCATTTTTCAGATAGTATATATAATTTTCTAACATTATTTATTCTCTATTTATACATCAAAATTTTATAATTATGTTCTCAAAACTCATATTCCATTGAAATTTCATAAAAATAACTCATTTATAGAAATGATCAATGCAGAGAATTTTCATCACTTTTCAGTCAGTAATTATAATTTTTTCAGAATTATTTATACTCCAACTTGAATCATAAATTGATCAAATTTATCTACCATGTTATATCGATCATTAAATTTTTACTGCATATCATATTTACATGTAACATTACACAAAAAAATATTCTATAAATTTTGATGCAGTAATTTGAATTTTCCTAGAATTACATGTATTTCAACATATATTATAAATTGACTAAATTTAGTTACTATGTTCTAAAATTCATCAAATTTTTATGGCATATCACATTTACATGTAACATTACACATAAAATTGTTCATAAATTTTCATGCAGTAATTTGAATTTTCCTAGAATTGTATAAATTTTTCTATGTATGGAAAATTAACTAAATTTACCCATAACACTCTAAAAATCATCATAATTTGACAAACCATCATTCATAACAGAAATATCATTTTTGAAATTTTTCATTATTTTTCGCATTGCATTACTATTTTTAACACTATATTACTATTTTTCATACTAAGTAAGAAAAAGATGTTATGAATAATAAATCAACGAAATATATCCAAAATGATCAGATAATTTCTAAAAATTTACAGAATGTTGTGTCAGACATAAGTATCATATGTAAAAAAATTTCTTATTTTTCATTCAGTATGTCTATTTTCTAATTTCTTTATATCAATTTGTAAAATTTATAATATTTTACAATAATAACTTTTAAATAGAGACAACTATCCAGAATACTTACAATGACCAAAATATACTGAAAATTAACTTACAGATTTCAAAACATCAATTCTGTGATTTTGTTATATTTTTCACAGAATATTAGTATTTATTCAAATTTTCTAAATATTTGTTTAAACATTGATCATTATACCAGTGATGATTCTGATATCCTAATGCGATCATATTTTCATACATTAGTTTTAACAAACATTTAAGTCTTCTGATAAAGTTTCAAGATTTTTCATGTATTATTTCTATTTTTCTCATAATTTTATATTTCTATTAAATATCAAAAATTATCTAATATTACTTGCAGATATCAGTAATTATTGATATTTTCAGAACACAACATACTCAATTCCTGGACCTTACTGTAAAATTATAAGACTTTTGTCAACATGGTTTCTAATTTTCATAATTTCTATATGATTATTTATATATTTTATCATGTATGAAAATTCATTAAAATAAATATCATGATCCAGAAACTATGAAAAATTTTATACACATGGATATCATAGTAAGATACCTTCTGACAATTTATTGTAATTTTATATCATCCTTTGGTATTTGAATATAATTTAAACACCTTTAAGATAATATTAAAATATCTTTAAACGTGAAAATAAATTAAATCAGACATAGAAATTTTTACGGAGAGTTCATAACATCAGGATTCAGGATTCTGGAAACTCTCTCAATTTATTATATACTATTGCTAATTTTAAGACATTAATCACTTAATTATACCATCAATAACATGCTTTAACTTAATGATTTAATACTAATCCGACCAAGATAAGATTACAGATTATGAAACTACAATCTATGGACTTAACTACCTATATAGATGTTAATTACACACCATAAATCATTCTAAATACGCTAATACATGTTAATCTAGGGGATAAAGTACTAATCCCTTATCTTAATGACGTATTAACAACTCTCTAATCATCCTTCCAGCCTTCTCTTTCTGCTCCTCACGTACACAACTCCCAAGAAGAACAAATGAAGCCCCCTATGGTGCTATTTATAGGGGTTTTTGGCTTAATCAATCCTAACCACCCACTTAATCTAATGGTTGAGATTAAATCATTTATTTTAATATTATTTTTTAAAAATTAGTCATTCAAACTTCACCAACCCCTCACCTAACATCTTTTGACTTACCCTCATTTTTTTCTTTTTTTTTATATAGGACATGTGGAGATTGACTTAAAGAAGAATGAGCTTTAAAGTAATGAAGGTTTAACAAATAATAACAAAAAAAATTATATAAGTGACTGCCGTGATTGCGGCAGTCAAAAGGGGGCGGGGGGGAAGGCGTGGGCCCGCCCGCGCGCTCGTGCGCGTGGGCGGCAGCCGCCCACTTTTTTTTTCATTTTATTTTTTTTACTTTTTAACCCTCTATCTTTTTTCACGTTTTTGACCTTTTTTATATTTAACCCTTTTCATTTTTTTAAACTATAACCTCCTCTTCTTTTAAAAAATTAGCTCTCAATCAATTTTTTTAACCTTTTATTATTATTATTATTCTTTATTTTCTTTCCCTTAACTTTTAAAATCTCTTTGTTTTCTTTCTTAATTTTCTTTTTTTCCACTTAACCATTAAATCTCTTTCTTTCTCTATTAACTTTTAAATATCTTTCTTTCCCTTATAATTAATTTATTTATCATGACTTAAACACATTTAAAGAGACTAATAATTCAAATATTTAGATATAATTAATTTTTTTATTGAATAAATAAAATTCTAAACTGTAAATTTGTAGGGCATTACATAACTCGTTCGCAGTGGGATCCTATGGAGCCACGTCGCGAGATGGGTGAGAAGATGCTTTCTGAGAAGTTCGTTAGGAAGCCTGGCCCCTGACGATTGATAGTGTTACGGTAGTTTCCTTTGGGCGCCATGGCTTCCTACTCGGTTCCCACAGATGGCGCTAAAAAGTGTAGAGGTCAAAAAATGTCATCTTTGTCTCGTATTACACTTTTGAGATTTGTATGATGGGGAAGAGCGGTCAGTCACCCTGAGGAAACCTGCAACCATTAGGAAGAACGTCAGAATGAGCCCTGGGAGAGATCCCAAGGGACAACCCTCTGATGTTTAAGTCAGGACAACTCGAGGAGAGCTGTAGAGAAAGAAAACAAGAGAGTGAGAGAGTTGAGGGAATGTAGCCTTGAGAGGATGCTCGGGGAGTACTTGGAGAAGGTAGGGAGTGCTTGGAGAGGCAGGAAGAGAATAATTGTGAAGGGATCTCTCTCTCTCTCTCTCTCTCTACTTTCCTGCTGGAGTCTCCTGCGAAGGTGAGCATGTGGGGAGCTCTCTCTTCTTTTATGGTTATGAAGAAATATCTCGATACGCATGAGTGTTTGCGTACGTCTGCCCCCCTTCTAGGTCCGATTAGGGATCTATATGGGGGAGTCGGGCATACTTGACTTAGCAATGGCGTTGTTCGTAGAGTGGTGTCCTACTTGATCGTGGGGATCTTCCATCGCCCTCTCGCCATTCCCGACGGGCGGACATTTCCGTGATGTGAGTGCGACCCGGCCCTTGCCGTGGCAAGACCCGTGACGCAAACCCCAACGTTCACTCGTTGGCAAGCTTCGAGTCATCTAGGATGCAAACTTACGAAGATTCTACTCGAGGATTAGAGAAGCCTTCGTGGGCTGGAGAAGCCTTCATTGACCTCGGTTAGGCCGCGCTTACAAGGCCATTGGCTGGGCAGGATATACCGCCATGAGCTTGGCGTTATCGAGCCGCGCTGGACCTGGCGTTATCGGGGCCACGCTAAGCCTGACATATTTTCCCTTCCTCACCATCATAAGAATAGTGTCATCTATTGCAAAATCAAATGATTCAATTTATATATTAGATGAATATAAAATGAACAGACCCTATCATGTAGCACGGTGGTTATGCAGGGAGGAGGTCCCAGGTTCAAGGCAAACCCTCCTAGTTTTCCAACTAGTGACTCTGTTATTCGTGTATGGGGGGGGTTATAATATTCACTTTGTAAAATATCAGTATGTGATATCATATATCATATAATATATATATTTTAACAATATATTATAAAATATAAAATCTGATAAGAAATATGTATCATTTAATTAGTATTACTTTTTTCTCATTCGTATTTATCATCTCAATAAAGCTTAGAATAATCTCACGTAGAATATGTTAAATTTGTAGAATATTTTGAAATCAAAATGAATAATTTGAATAATTTAAATGTTTTATTCAAATTAAATACAAATAAATAACATAATAATCTATCAGATAACAGATTAGAATTAGATAATTTAAATTTTAAAATAAAATAAATATAAACAATTATATATTTACTCTGTATCTAGTCCGCTCCGTCCAGACTCCATGTCCCAAGTTCTAGGCAAATGCTCTTGAGATTTCAACTAGCGGTTCCTTCGGATGTGATTTTTGGAGCTTCAATTCGTCCTCTCGTCTCCCGTTTCTCTGCCCCTGTGTCCCCGTGGCAAAAAATTATAAGGATTTTTACATATTAATCCCTATAAATTTAGTGAATTAATGATTAGTCCATAAAATTTGACTATTATTTTAATAGTCCTTATAATCTTCAACATTTTACAAATGAGTCCCCACAGTTTGTTGCCGTTTTAAAAAAAGAATATTCTGTAGAATATTCCATCAAATATATGAGAAAAGACCAAAATAATCTCGTTTATTGTATACTCTCTCTCTCTCTCCCCATCCCCCCCCCCCCGAGTGACTGAGAGTCGGAGGACGAGGGAACCGGAGGGGGGGGCGGTCACCGGACTTGGAGGGGGAGGGGGACCAGAGGGGGGGTGGGGGATCGAAGGGGGATAGGAGGTGGAGGGGGATCAGAGGGGGCATAGGGCCGGGGGGACCGTCGGCTGGTTCAGAGAGGATGTCGCCGGGAGGGTCGTCCGGGCGATCTGCTTCTACCGGAACAGCACCGACAACATCTTCGCCCACCCCATTGAGGGCGTCTCCGTCCTCATCGACATCGACACCATGGAGGTAACATGTACTCCGATCGCTTCATCGCGCCATTGCCCGGCGTCGAGGGCATGACCTACCGTGCTGCCGGCAGGGGGGGTCCACCTTCCCCGGCCTCGGCGGGAGGCGAAGCCCATCGGGGTCTTCCAGCCCGAAGGGCGCGGCTTCGCCGTCGACGGGAACTGGGTGGAGTGGGGGAACTTGGTCCATGTCGCGCTCGACGCCATCGCCAGCCCCATTGTCTCGACCGCCTCCTTCTACGACGGCAATAGGGGAGAGCTCCGCCTGGTGCTCTACCGGGGCCACGTCTCCGAGACCTTCATGCCCTACATGGACACCTCTGGCGAGTGGTACTTCTGGACTTACATGGACTTCGCCGACTACGGCTTCGGGAACTCGGCCTACTCGCTGGTGCCGCTCGACGACTGCCTCGGGAACGTCGCCTACATGGACGGCCTACTCATGGGCGCTCCGTCCCCGTCCCCAACACCATTTGTATCTTCGAGAGGTACGCCGACAACGTCGCATGGCGCCACACCAACATCTTTGTTGCCGGCCAATCGGTGAGCTCCAACACCATCCCATTTTCCCCTATCAGAGATGTCAACAGCAGCGTCATGACAGCAACCCCCGGACCCTTTTTTGCTCAGTTTGCAGACCAGAGAGTCACGGCCCGAGGTCACTCTGGTGGTGAGATCCATCACCACCATCAGTAACTACGACTACATCCTCGACTGGGAGTTCAAGCAGACCGGCGCCATTAGAGCCGGGGTATGTTGGGATTCCATTAGAATCTCAATCTCTGCGGTTTCCATCATCTTTCCCATTAGAAGAAGCAAAAAAAGCAAAAAAGTGTGGTCCCTTTGTGTAGGTAGCAGCCACTGGGGCGATGGAGATGAAGGCGGGCTCTTACGCGACCACCGAGGAGGTGACGTCGGACGTGCACGAGACCCTGGTGGCGGAGAACATCGTCACCATCTACCACGGCCACTTCGTCACGTACCGCCTGCATCTCGACGTCGACGGTGCCGCCAACTCCTTCGTTCGGGCCCGGCCTATGCGGGGGAGGGCGCCGATGGGCTTCAAGACACCGAGGAGAAGCTACTGGACGGTGGTGAGGGAGACGGCGAGGATGGAGTCAGAGGGGCGGGTCAGCCTCGCAGCGGAGCCGCCGGGGGAGCTGCTGGTGGTGAACCCCGGGAGAAGGACCAAGGTGGGGAACCCCACAGGGTATCGGCTGGTGCCCGGCCCACCAGCGACCTCCCTCCTGTCCGACGACGACTACCCGCAGCGGCGAGCGCGGCACACGGAATGCGAGGTGTGGGTGACGCCGTACAATAGTTCGGAGAGGTGGGTCGGCAGACAGTACACCGACCGCAGCCGGGGTGACTACGGGCTCGCCGTGTGGAGCAGCCAGTGAGCATACAAACCCCACTTCACCCACTCCACAGCTAGCTACCTCTATTAATGGCGAGAAAAAGTGCTCTGCTTTGTGACTTGATCACTCGCCATGGATGGCCTCTGCGAGCAGGAATAGGGGGATCGAGGACACGGACATCGTGGTGTGGTACACGCTGGGGTTCCACCGCATCCCCTCGTAGGAGGACTTCATGGTGATGCCGACGGTGAGCGTCGCGTTCGAGCTGAAGCACAACAACTTCTTCGACATCAACCCCATCCTCTCTCTCTCTCTTTCTCTCTCGCACACACACACACTCACATTTAACCAGGGGTAATTTGGTATTTTAATTTCCTTTAGCATAAGTTAACTATAGTTTAGTTAACTTTGGTAAGACGGAATGGACAGTCGAGACTTAGATGTGTAACGACGAAGATTGTAGGGACTATTAAAATAATAGTCATATTTGAGAGACTAATCGATAATTCACTAAATTTGTAAGGATTAATATGTAAAAATTCTAAAATTATAAAATACACTATTTAAATAAACAGTGTAATTTATGATGTCATATGATAGGCGAGTTTTTGGCAGCAGAATGATGATTTACCCTCCTTCATATGTATTTTAACGTATGAGCGAGCGAGAGAGTGAGAGTAAGAGTACTGTGGTCCGGTGAAAGAGCAATGTGTGTGAGCGTATGAAGGGGTTGCAGAGGCGACTCTCTCAAGGCAAAGGGTGTTTGTCACCGGTCGTTGGCCCTTTTCTTTCTTGGCTTCCACGGTCCCTTCCATCGTCTGGCCGGCGTCACCACCACTTGCCGGCCTTACACTCCAACTAACCCAAGCAACTCTCTCCCCCCCCCCTGCTTCTTCCCCTTCAACAGCGCCCCCCCCGGATCGGCTCCTCTCGGCAGGGCAGCGATGACGCCCAGGCGCGGCGGTGGCAGGTCCAGGGCCGCCCTCCTCACCAAAACCCTCCTCGTCCTCCTCGCCTTCTACCTCCTCTCCTTCCTCTACTTCCTCCGCCGGCAACCCCGCGATCCCCCCGCCATCCACTGCTCCCACCTCCGGGGGGGGTGCGGCGGCCCCACGCCGAGGCCTGCCAGCCTAAAACCCTGGCCGGTCCTCCCCTCGTTCCTCCCCTGGGTCCCCGGCACCAACCCCGCCCCGCGCTCCTGCGAAGCCTACTTCGGCAACGGCTTCTCCCGCCGGGTCGACCTGCTGCGCCGGGGCGAGGAGAGGGGAGGAGGCGGGGGCTGGTTCCGGTGCTTCCACAGTGAGACGCTGGCCAGCTCCATCTGTGAAGGGGGGAACCTGAGGATGGACCCGGGGAGGATCCGGATGTCGAGGGGTGGGGAGGCGCTGGAGGAGGTGATTGGCCGGACGGAGGAGGAGGAACTGCCGAGGTTCGAGCCGGGGTCGTTCCAGATCGAGGCCGGCGCCGCCGGCGGAGGGGATGTGGGCGGGGGGATCGCGAGCGAGGAGGTCCTTGATCGGTACGTGCCCCGCGGTGCCATCCACTTCCACACGATGCGGGATCTCATAAGCTCGGTGCGAGTTGTGGACGCCGGCAAGCTCAGGTGCACCCATGTAAGGTTTTTTGCAGTTCTTCCTCGTCTCGTAGTTTATTTTTTTTTCTTCGTAGTACTCTACCCTGTTTTCCGGCTGCTGCTATTTGCAAGTGCATTGCATTGAATTCTTAGAAGTCCATAGTCCGTGTCAAAATAATTAGGTTACATGGTTACAGAGAATTCACCAGGGCTTTGCAGTTGTCACCCTACGGCAATGACCCTCGAGTGACTAATGATGAATTGATGCTAAAATGATGTATTCGGTACTGCATTCCTGAGATTATTGATTTTGTGCCTTAAATGAATCCATGCCTTCCGCAGCAGCTAAACATTGTATGTCCTCTGATACTTGAGAAGTGGTGTTGTCTTCCTTAAAGGAATGGATAAGTGACACACTGCTTTCATGGAAGAAAGCATTTGGAGTTCGTGGAATGGTCAACTGCACTGAGGAAAAACATAGGATGCAAATTCCTGGGATACTTGTCAGCAAGAGGCTCTTCTAGATTGGTTGGGAAATATTCTGGAAAGAATTGCTTTATTTAGAGCTTTATATATCATTTTTCTTTGTTAAGAAGATAGGTGAAAGAGGGTGATGGTGATGGATAGGACTACTGTCAAGAAAAATGCTCACATGGAATTCATGCACATGTAATCAACCACAGTAGTAAAATTTTCTATTGAAATTAGAATACCTGAATAGCACGATGCATTATGCACGAGGATAGATACATATAGATGGATATTTAGAACACTGAGAACATCAAATTAAGGTTACAACAATAATAACTATGCATTGGAGATGTGAGTGGCTGTTATTCGCAATATCAATTAAGATGGTGTACCTTTGTTGAAACATTGATGAAATCTGAGGTCTGGATGAGGATTAGTTTTCTTCATATTAAATCTTCTTCATGTTCCATGCATCTAATACCTGGAAGCAGGATTTACTCATTTGACATCTTCCCCCTCCTACTTCAGAAGAAAATTTTCATAGTAAGCTAGAAGATACCTGGTTCCCATCTCATTCCCATTACCACTCTAATCTCCACTCCCTACTTCTAAGATCTAATACTCATCCATGGTGTGATGTGATTTATCTTGATTATACCATGAGTATACTCATGATCTGTAGAGTGATATAGTATACATGCAAATGAGTTCTCCATATTTCATTTGTGAAGTCCTCTACTACAACTTTAGCGAAATTTCATGTTGGCCATGTAATGGTGATCATCATCATCATCAGAGACTTATCCCAATTATTTTGGGTCAGCTACATAAATCCTGTTCCGCCAAATATTTCTATCAAGTGCTATATTCATATTTAAACTCAAGAAACTAATGTCTTTCCTAATAACATCGCACCATCTCATTTTAGACCTTCCCCAAGCTCTTTTACTAGCATCCACTAAGATTCGGTCACATCTTTTAACCGGCGCTGAGTTAGGGCAATGAAGCACATGACCAAACCACCTGAGTTTATTTTATCTCATTTTACTATCAATTGGGGCTATCCCTAAGTCCTTACGGGTGCGCTCATTCCTAATCTTGTCTTTCTTAGTCTTGCCACACATTCATCTCAACATCCTCATCTCTGCTACACACATTTTGTGAATGTGTTCCTTTCGTACTGTCCAACATTCGGTACCATATAACAAAAAAGGTCTCACAGCCGTTCTATAAAACCTCCCTTTGAGTTTCACAGGTATACGACGATCACAGAGGACTCCTGATGCGTTTCTCTATCTTAACCAGCCTGGCTTAACCCTATGTGTAACGTCGTCATAAATCTCCATATTCTCTTCTATGATAGACCCTAAATATCGAAAGTTACTACTCTTCGGAATGTTATGCCCATCAATTAGAACTATGTCTTCCTGTACCACTCTCCCATTACTAAAATTACAATGCATAAACTCTGACTTACTTCTACTAATTTTAAAACATTTAGACTCCAAGGCAAGTTTCCAACGCTCTAACTTAACATTTAAAGCATCAATACTCTCATCAATTAAGACAATATTATGCTATGTAGTTGAAAACGCGCCTAGGCGGTCGCCTAGGCGGTGAGGCGGGACGAGGCGCCCGTCGCCCGCCTCGCGCCGTCCCGGCTCACCGAGGCGAGCGCCTCCGCGCGCGTCGGCTGCCTCCGCACGCGTCGGCCGCCTCCGCGCGCCTCGCCCGCTCGCCCGCGCGAGGCTGCCCGCTCTGCCGCTCGCCGGATCCGCGTATCGGGTCTCAACGACCCGATATACGAGTCCGTCCGGTTAACTTCCCCCCCCCCCCCCCCCCCCCCCCCCGAGGGTTTCGACTGTGGGTTTTTTTTTTTTTGCCTTCGCTGCTTCCACCTCCGCGGCAGCGGCGACTGCGAGTGTCCTCCTTCCGGCGTCCGGCGCTTCCTCCGGCTTCATCCGGCGTGCGGCAGTCCGGCGTGCGGCAGCGGCTCCGGCTTCCTCCGGCCACTCTCACTCTCGGTATGTCCACTCTCTCACTCTCTCCGATCTCCCACTGTCTCTCCACTCTCTCGCTCTCACTCTCTCCGATCTCTCACTGTCTCTCCACTCTCTCCGATCTCTCTCTCTCACTCTCTCCGATCTCTCACTCTCACTCTCTCACTCTCTCTCTCTCCGATCTCTCACTCTCTCCGATCTCTCATTCTCACTCTCTCCACTCTCTAACTCTCTCCGATCTCACTCTCTCCACTCTCTCACTGTCTCTCACTCTCTCCACTCTCTCACTGTCTCTCACTCTCTCACTCTCTCCGATCTCTCACTCACTCTCTCCGATCTCTCACTGTCTCTGATCTCTCACTCTCTCCACTGTCTCTCTGATCTCTCACTCTCTGTCTCTCTGTCTCTCCGATCTCTCACTCTCATGGGTGGCAGTGGGCTTAATAGGCTTATATATGTTATTATTGTGCAGGGTATGATATTTTATGATATTTCTGTTTAGTGTATATGCAGTTTTATGATATTTACTGTTCAAAAAATATATATTTTTGTGATATTGTGACATAATTTTAATTTTATTTTTTTATTAATTTCTCGCCTCAAACGCCTCAAACGCCTCGGCCATCGCCTAGGCCTTTGAGGCGTGAG
Organism: Amorphophallus konjac; assembly: GCA_022559845.1. NCBI lineage: Eukaryota > Viridiplantae > Streptophyta > Magnoliopsida > Alismatales > Araceae > Amorphophallus > Amorphophallus konjac. The sequence goes on along the minus strand of CM040128.1, from coordinate 67,020,799 downwards.
GCGCCCCCCTGGTCGCCTCGCTCGCCTCACGCCTCAGACTACATAGATATTATGTGAAAATAACATACACCAAGGGATATCCTTATGCAATTGTTTTGTTATTTCATCCATAATTAAAGCAAAGAGATATGGCCATGTAATGGTGATAATATGCGTAAATTGATCAACAATCATCAAGGTTGAGAAAAGACATGGCTCTATGTTTTAGGATATGTTTTCTTTTATGTGCAGACTGAAAATAATATATTAGGCCGGGAATGTTAGGAAGTCCTTTGCAAAATATGATGGACAACATCAGGTAGACATTCTTGTTGCTTGTTGTTGTATATGATTATTTTCCCCAGGAAAAGTCCAAATTTAAAGGTGTGGGACCGCTCCTGAACACCTTGTGGGTGCTACTTGCCTAGCGTTTCTACAACAGTCCGAGCTCGACTTCGGACTAGAATCAACTTGCCGTTCCCCACGGCAACTTCAAGACAAAGCGAGGACCATCCCCGACTGCCTAGCATGCGGCATCGGCTCACTAACACTCAATCACCTGAGCCAACCTGGGGACTCGCAGCAATACGCTACGTCATGTGGCATTTAATACCGAGGCCGGGAATCAACCCCAACACGTCTCCTCCCAGTAAGCCAACACTAGTGGACCTCGTCATCCAGTCGAACTCGAACTCTGGAGACCATTAGCCAGCCCATACGACCCTTAATCAGAGGTTGGGAATTATTCTGAACACCTTAAGGGCGCCCAATTTCCAGTTGTTTTACAACAATCCTAGGCCAACCGGCGGCTCAGGAACACTTGCCGCGCCATGCGGCGACTTTACAAGAAGCGGAGACCACTCCCGACCCCTTGACACACGGCGTTGAGCCGTCTACTTTATAGCGACTGGGCTGACCCTCCATAGTAGTCCACCATATTTCATGACGCCCCACACTAAGGCCGGATTTTTACCCTCAAAACGCTTTCCTTTAACGGCCAAGTGCTGTTAGTCCCGACTACTGTGCTATGTGCAAGTCACGGGGTCCGCTAGTCGCGCTATTCGACGTGCCATTAAAGGTTGGGCATTACCCCGAACACTTTGGAGGCGACAGGACGACGATCTCACTTTGAGGATCAGGTTAAAGCTCGGACTCCGAAGCACGTGATAGCATCACACGACACGGCAAAAACAAGAAAAACAAACCCCTAGGCCACCCCAAAACGGCTTTTGGCCAGGGGTGCATCAAACGTCGGGACCGATCCTAGGCCCCGGGACGCGACTCCCAATGCCGCTCAAATCGGACCCCAGCCATGTCCCAGTCATCGTTCGAAGGAAGGTCAACTCACAACGTGAGAACTCTGCTCCGGGGGTGCGAGGATCGTCCAAGGTGAAGCAACCAGCGTAAGGACCAGTCCGAGCAATCTCAAGCACAAGCCAGTCAACCAGCGCCATCCAGGTGTCCAAGTGAGCACACGTGGGTCACAAGAGGGGCCCGGGTGGGTTTTTATATTTTCACTCTCATTCTCTCTCTCCTGTTGGCCCGCCTAAACCTCCCACGGAGGTTTACGCGGACCAGGGCAACCTGGTCGCCCTGGCCGCGTAAACCCCAAGGGAGGGGGTTTAGGCGGGCTAGGTGGCTGGTCTGACTAAACTCAGCCTGCCTAAACCCTATCGGCCTAAACCCTAAAACAAAGCAAAAAAAAAAGCGGGGGTGGTCCGCCTAAACCTGGCCCCCAACCTTGACCGCCTAAACCAGCCCCCCAGCCCTTGACCGCTTAAACCCAACCTCCCAGTCCCTGACTGCCTAAACCTCCCAGCCCTCCTCATCCTTGACCCCCTAAACCCCCTAGCCAACACAAAAAAAAAAAAAGAATGAGAGGGAGAAGAGGCTAGCCCGCCTAAACCCCCAAAGGGGTTACGCGGGCTAGCACCAGCCCTCCCATCTTGTCTGCCTAACCCTTCTAGCCCCAGCCATCCCCTTTACACGGGCCTCTCCCAGCCCACAATCCCCTTACGTGGGCCAGTTTCATCCCCCTTCACCCTTTAGCCTATAAAACCTCCTGGAAGGCCAAGGGTCAAGGCAGGTCCAAGCATACACACGGACGCCCAGGACGAGCATACAGGCTCAAGGAAGCGACATTGTGGAACCTGGAGGTTTGTTGTTGTTTTGCATTTTTGGCTAACCACATGCCGAGGGTATGTCATATCAACACCCCTCTAACACCGTCTAAGCGACTCGCAAAACCCTCAGTTGAGCAAGACGTGTAAGGGTTAACACACCCACATGAACATTATGTCAGGCGAATATGCCTTCAAGAGCGTGGCATGACCCGGGGACCGATGTCAATGTCGGAATTGTTCCGTGGCTTGCAGCTCCTTGTATTTGGGCCTTTAGCCCTCCATGTACTGCATTTTATGGCATCTCTTAATGAAGTATACTCGGAAACCCGGCTTCTTTTTCCGACTTACTCTTAGACTTCTGTCTCTCGCCAGACCCTGACCTGTCTAGTTCTTGAGCCAGTACCTGCCAACTCTTCGTTGAGCCAGTGTTAGCCACTCATCCTTTCAGGCCAGTACTTGCCAGCTCCTTGTCGAGCCAGTGCCCGTCGCCCTCCTTCCGAGCTCATGTCTTGTCCAGCCGAACCCAGAGACCAGTCTTTCCATTCCCTGTCTGTTTGGCTAAACTGTGGTATTATGACTATAGTGTGAATTAAGCCCTCCCGACGTCATGGCTCTTAGGGTATCCAATCCTCTTTTAGCAGCAGAAACAAAGGTGTTCGGATTCAATCCGATGTAAAACAAATATCGATCGCTTGCGGTCGTTGGGAAAGATATCCTGCATACGATCTCTCGCATTGCCTGTTCCACTCGTACTTACGGAACTCCCATTCAATCCACGTGTCGGCCGCCGTTCTGTGCCCACGTGTCGTGACCTGCAGGCACATCCCCTGTTGAAATTTGGTTTCGTAGGTGATTGTCGAGTTTTTGACTGGCACGCCCGCACGACATCTAGTTTCCCCTGAACCAGTAATTCCTTCATATCACCGTCACCTTGCCGGTCCGTCCTACGTGTGTCATGTGAACTCAGAACAATTGACCATACACAGTCTATACACGCGTTTCTTTCTTTTACAATTTCCCCATTGACACCCCCGTGCATGTGCCAGCCATACTCGACCATCGTGGTGAGTGCTTGCCCCTCCCCGCGGCACTTCCAGCCGCCGGTCGACACATGTATATCATTTATGTTGACAGTGGCATCAGTAATAGGATGGACAACATTGGAGGAAGATTCTTGTTGTGAAATGGGGTATTTTTTTAATAGAACTTCTAGTTGAAGATCTTTGTTCATGTGGATACAGTTTACGAGCTTCTGAAGGAAGGGGGTCCACATGCTGAGGATTTTAATAGTAAACCTGGCACATGGGAACACTGTCACTAGCTGTTGGAGAGGATAATTTTGGAGATACTAGGGCAATAAAGATTTGGGACCAACATTCTTCGTTTTAACCTAGTTTCCTCTACTTGAAAAATGTATCTTCCAGTCTTCCGGTTGGATTGGAAAAGGCATCCATGTTACGACTGCTGATGGTTCTACCACCCTTCTAGGGAGACAAGTGGATCAGGAAAAACTGTATGCTGTATCTGAAGCAAATGGGAAGAGTTGTCTGCTCTGCAATCAAACAAGAGAAGGTTCTGTGTGGGCCCAGTTAGAAAAAGCCTTAAAAAGGGAGGAACCTAAGAGCTGATGATTCTTTTTTAGCCACATCAACTGCAAGCATATATTTTCTTTCAGAACAAATTTGACAGGTGGTATGTAAGTGTTCATAACTCTCTTTTAGTGGCTTTTGGCTGCTAACATCAGTTTTCTTCAAGGAGAAGGAAAAAGGAAAAAAATGTGGTAGATGGTGCCAAGCCTTAGAAAGAGATATGCTCTCATTGTGCCCATAGGTAGGGCATACCAGTCACAAATTTTTCATAGGGAACTCATGAGTCACGTTGCATCTGTAGAACTGTGGAAGCGGCAATATTCGGTCCATTTAACTTGTGTGTGTGTGCTTGATACTATGCAGCCATGTGAACATCAGAATCCAACTTTAGATGAATCATCTGGGGAGAATATGGTGGCCAAGGACATGATATGCCTCTGTAATAATCTTGTAGCAAAGTGAACAAATGATACCCCTCTGAGTGAAAAATATATTGAAGTCTGTGCATCTTCATTTGCAGCCCAAAAGTTTAACTTTAAACACCCTTTCCTTAACATGAAAATTTTACAGAAAATCTTTCAATATGCATTTCATTTCTAGTTTTGCATTTAAAATTCAAAGTATTATTTTTGTGGAACAAATAAAATTTGGGTGTCATTCTGGCTTTGTGATTAAAGGTGAGACATGTGGCAAAACTTTGAAGACTGTTGCTATTGTTCAACATGCGTTATGCTGGAGCTTATCGAGGGAAGAAAAATCTGTGTTGACAATGTCTGTTTAGCAACTATTTCCTTTCTGTATCATTGGGCTTGGGATTTCTTTAGATAGCTGGAATTAAGAATTCAAGGGGTGGGGGGATGCAAGTGATGGGACCCGGGGATTGCCTTCACCTCAACTGCCAAGGGGAGTGGCAACGCCTTGAGGCCAATATTGTTTTCAAAATCATTCGAGTGAAGAATTGACAGTGGGAAGAGAAAATTGAAGTAAAATCCTAAACTGACAGTAACTTACCTTTTCTTCTGAGCATAGGTAACTCACCTTTACCTTAATGATTGTATTACCTCTCTTTATTTAATAAAATTGGTGGTGCAGTCTGCATCTTTTCTCAAAAACAAAAAAAAACAAAAACCTAAATTGAAGCATTTTGTAGATCCTAAAAACCATGATTCATGGCTAAGGCATGGACACTAGTTGGTATAAAACATTCAAGTAGTTGTTGGTCTTAGGAATTACAAAGTGCAGGAAAAGACTGTCATGTAATTATGGATAAAAGGTAAGCTGTTAGCCATCATAAAAAAGGTATTTATCAATGCTTTGCCTTACTAACATGGTCGGTAGTTTTTTAGGAGTTTGGTGGGGATATAATTTTCTTATCATACAAGTTCACTCACCCTTTTAAGTTAATGGATGCACAGTACTATCCACTTCCTCAAAGTAAAACTTCTCCTCACTAAAAGTAACCTTTAAAAGGACAACAGTAGGTTTAGAAATGACAACATCATCAACAACAGGAGGCTACAACTTAGGAGCAACAAGATAACCAAGTTATAGAAACATGTATCCTATTTAAAAAATTGAAAACATACAAAAGCTGCATGCCATTACAGAAACGTTTTTGACTGAGGAAATAGAAACAATCAAAAGGCCTCATTTGTGACAAAGGATATCACCATGATAGAAGATGAAGAAGGAAAAACAAAGGACAACTAGACATTGGTAATGAAGGAGATTAAGACAAGGCATTTCTTACTTGCTTGCCTTGCCTCATGACCTAGGCAAGTGAGACAAATACCTCTGATAACAAATAGTTCTTTATGATGTTCTTGAGTCTCCTACTTCTAGTAAGTTATGAAAGGCACGTCATTCAGACATCCTAGAGCTCACAGATAAGGCTGTGATGTAGAAAAGATAGTGAACATCCCTTTTCTGTTTCTCTGGAAGAAAACTAGGCATTGTTCAAGGAGAGAGACATTGCACATCATCAGCACCACCATCATCAGAGCCTTTTCCTATTTTTTGGGGGATGATTGCGATGTAACAAATTTTACCAAGTGCTGCCTGTCAACCAAACACACCCTCCTTCTCTTTCACCTGGGCTTTGGACTGGTCATGGCAGAGTTAGAAAGACCAACTGGGCATACAATCAATTAATGTTTATAGGAGGATATTACTTGCACTTTCCTGTTTGATCCTTAGGAGAAAAATGGGATATTAACTCTTTATCAGTTGCACTATGATTTACAAGTGTTGGCCACAGATATGTCATTTCTCTATGGCACCATCTTGTTTTAATTTTAGTCATTCATAAACAACTTTTAAAAATTTATGATGTTATCTCTTCTTTCAATTTAGATTATTGAGAATTAGCTTTTATTTCACTGTATCCTCGAAGGAAATAACTGCATATGGATTTGAATAAGCATTCTTCTGCTCTGACCAACTGAATGGAATCGAGATAGCAAAGATCAATTGCAACTTATCTCAAGTCAATTTGGACCAACTGCAGTCCAAACAAGCAGGCTATTTGCCTTTAATCTATATTTTAAAGTACTTGAATGCAAAGTAAAATTATGTTAAGAAGTTTTATCTATTTATGTTTAAATATTCATCCTGCATGTGGTACCATCACGCCAATGAAAGAAATATTCGGTTTCATAATGCAGCAATTAGACTCTGATACTTACAAATTTATAGGATAGAATTCAATTTGAGTTTCATCCTCTCTTAGTTGTCAAGTCGGTTGCCTAGGCAACCAAGCGCCCTTATGGGGCCAAGGTGCCAACCCGCTTTTCTACCCCCCAGAAAGGGGAGCAAGGCGCCTGCCTAGGCGACTAAGGCCTGCCAAGGCGCCCTACCTGGGTGCCTTGGGCTGCCTGACTTAGGCATAGCCTATAATAGCCCCCAAAAAAATTTCGGGCCGCCGGGCTTTGCCCTCCTGGCAACCCCTGGGAAGGGTGGGCATTGTCCCCTCGTGACTTGACCGCGCAGGTTGATCCGCGATGCGGGGCCAGGTCATGGGTAGATCAAGCTCCACATACTCCTCCATCGAGCTCCACATACTCCTCCATCTCCCTTCTCTCTCTTTCTCTCTATGTATGTATATATCTCTCTACCCCTTCCCTCCTCCCTTCCTCTCAATTTTTAATTTAAAATCTATAATTTTTTCATGTATCTTATTTTTAATTTGTATGTTGGGGATATATATTTTTTGGGTTTTTAAAGAGGCTCTAAGGTGTTACCTAGTTGGATGATGCCTTATCACCCAAGTGTTTAGGCTCCTCATGAACCCCTTGGGTCGCCTTATCGCCTTGACAACTATGATCCTTTGATACCAAGTCCTATGCTAGAGGATATATGCTAGATAAGAGTCTATGATGGCGATGGTGAATTCATTTTAACTGTAAACTATTGCAATTTGTCTTCCATTTTCAAATGGATGTTTCTGATTATTCAAACATCAGCTAACGCTTTGGTGTTGTCAATTGATTGCAAGCATGTATTATGCAAAAGTATACTAGATATGCTTAGAAACCTTCCAAAAAAAGTGCAGATGACTGTAGCGGGTGTTCGATTGCTTACTTGGTTAGGCCATCATTCTTGTGAACTTATCAAAAGAATGAATCTATAAATTAGCTTGATGGTGGAATTAGCTTGATGGTGGATAAACTATTTCATACTTCTTGTGGCACACGTTATGCATCTCGTATTCGCTGTCCTTTTTAATTTAGACCATTTCTATTGCAGTGGATTGATGAACCAACTCTTTTGGTGACACGCTTTGAGTATGCAAATCTATTCCACACAGTTACTGACTGGTACAGTGCATATGTCAGTTCAAGAGTGACCAACTTGCCTGATCGACCGCACTTGATTTTTGTGGATGGTCATTGCAAAGTAAGTGATCTGGTTCTTTCATCTCTCTCTATAGAGTCCCTCTAAGCAAACAAACCTCTTATGTTACTTTTGTATTACATCACAAAAGTCACTCTGTCATTTGCTGCATTTGAATCTATGAGAAAGCTTGCCGCGAGCATCATTCTCTGGCATAGCATAAGCATGATGCTCTGAAAGAGTCTCCTGTCACTAATTGTTGCAAAAGAATTCATAGCTTATGGTGCATGAGATTGATCTTACTTTCCTGGGCTCCAGTTAGCTTTGTCCCAGAATAATACCTTTTGTTCACCATCCCACACTGTTTAACACATTAGTGTCAATGTACACTCTTTCCCTTGAGAGAGATGGCCTTGTTGGCCATACATCAGAATGCTGTTTAAGGTGATGATGTTAAAATGGTCCCATCAACCATCAAATGGTTTTATGATTGTGGAGGCATTTTTTTATACAATAATTCTAGATTCTAGATTCTTAGACATAACCTTCTTTTGATAAAAGAATGAACTTCAGTCTAAACATTCTATGTTGGAAACCATATGCTGTTTATTCTCTTCGTGAACAAATTTTTGGATTGCGGAATATGTTTCCTTCAACCTTCACCTTATTTGAATGTAAGCAGGGATCAACTTTTGGGTTGCATGATCAGATTTCTTTGCATTATGGAACCCACTTCCCCTACAGAACTAAATAGAATAATTGTTCATTTTCTGAAAGCCAGTTGTCAAACAAAAACTTGAGGTCATCTGAAGTGGCTGTAACAAAAAGAACTTCTTTCTGTGGGGACCCTTTTGGTCATTTGGTCTCTTTATTTGTTGATGTTTCATGCTTATTGACCTGCTTAATGTATTGTACATGTTGCGTTGACAATTCTTTGCATCTGTCGTACTTCATCCATTAATGCAGGCACCATTGGAAGACACTTGGGAAGCTCTGTTTTCAAGTATTCGATATGCTAAAAACTTCAGTGGTCCTGTCTGTTTTCGCCATGTAATTCTTTCTCCATTAGGGTATGAAACAGCCATGTTTAAAGGGTTAACTGAAAGTTTTAGTTGTCACGGAGCTCCTGCACATATTCTCAGAGAGAGGAAGTATGATCAGAAAACAGCTAGATTATCAGAATTTGGAGAAATGATCAGATCTGCTTTCAATCTCCCAGTGGATGATCGCCTGGTGCCAAAACCATTCTTGGGTCATAATGTACTTTTTGTGCGCCGTGAAGATTATCTGGCTCACCCGCGTCATAATGGCAAAGTGCAGTCACGGCTCAGCAATGAACAGGGAGTCTTTGATTCTCTGAAAAACTGGGCAGTTCAACACAAAATGTGCAACATTACTCTCATCAATGGTTTATTCGCTCACATGCCCATGAGGGACCAACTCCATGCCATTCAAGAAGCCTCAGTTGTTATTGGAGCTCACGGAGCCGGCCTTACACATTTAGTGGCGGCAACTGCAAACACTGTGGTTCTTGAGATTATAAGCAGCCTTTACAGGCGCCCTCATTTTCAGCTAATCTCAGCATGGAAAGGATTGAGATACCATGCAATTAACCTGTCTGGATCTTATGCCGAACCTTCTGAGGTTATAGACAATCTGAGTAACATAATGCGAAGTCTTGGATGCTGAAGAGAATCTGCCATCCTCATGCTAATCACATCCGTCTCTACCAAATGCAACAGGTTGCTGATGTGTGCATGCTGTCTCTGCATTTGGCCAGGCTCGCGCCTCCTGGACTCCAGCCAATCAGAGGGCAGCCATGACTGCCAACATTATGCAGTTGAGACTGGCTTTTAGCCACCCCAAGGAAGACCGGTCCTTTGATGGTCTTTTGATGAACAGCTGTCTTTAAGATAATTTGCCTTTGGTGGACCTTGTAGTTTTGCAACTAAAACATCTAGGGCGCGCCATAAGGTAAAAGAAAATGAAATTGGGAGATCATCTAGCAAGCTGCAAAAATCCAAGTTTATATCCCAGGAGATCATCCAGCAAGCGTCAATGGAAAGGTCTTTGAGCAAAATTATATCACCAGATTCTGTGTTTTTTTATGCATCAAGCATGGGCATTTCTTAGTTGTTACTTTACAGGTTCTGTTGGCATTTCCTGTGGTTTTTGTCATGTTATTTGGATGAATCAAGCTGAACATATTTGCATGATCAAAGTGATGTGATTTCCGTATTGCCGGTAGTCTTCAAGGCCTCTCCACTGGAAAATGGTGACCATGAGGAAACCCTTGTTATGTGGTCCTTCAAGGCCTCATAGAAACAATTGTTGCATGCTGTGGTGTGCAGCACGTGCTGCAAACTACAGGGTGATTGGTCGACACAGGTTGAAGGGACTCGCGATGGGATTAAAAATTATATATCACTTCGTCGTCCTAACAAATCTACAGTATTCACCAAGACAGTGAATTTTATCGGTGACGTGACATCTAAAACAGCACAACTTATTCACCAGAGGGCCTGTAGTTTAATGGTCTCAACACCTTCCTCTCATGTCGTCTGCTCAAACATTATCGGGTGTTTGGGAACATTTTTTTTCTTAAAAGTTATTTTACTTAAAAAAACTATGCTGTGTCAATTTTAAAATTAAAAATTAATATTATCTGTTTAACATAAATGTCATAATTTTAAATTTTGTGTAAATTTGTTTGATAGATATTTTTTATTATTTTAATTATTAAAATGATAATAACAGTTTAAAAAATATTATCATTTATAAAAGAGAAAACATATTAAAATAAGTTATAATATAGTGCCATCAAATTCATTAATATAAATATGATGATTTAATTCAAATTGAATACAAGTACAAAGTCTAGTTGTCTGTCGGATGATGGAACAACATCAGGTAATTTGAATGTTGAATCGGAGTAGATTCACTAAGTCGTACATTTACTTTGTATTCGTTCCATTGACAGGCCTGGTGCTCCCTGAGAGTGGTGATTCAGATAGAAAAATCATACGACAAAATCTCTCCTTTTGGGAGAAATACTTGAGATTGCAGTGGGTCCTCCAAACCTGGAAACATAGTGATTGTGAGGAGCAAAGAAGGTATAAATTTTCATGTTCACCGACTTCCACACCAGCTCGAGTGCTGATATCCTTTTACGTCTCAGTCAGGGGCAGATGCCGCATACCATGAAATGTACACTCGAGCCGGTGGAGATGAGAGTTCATTGACTCGGCGATCCGTATAAGATCTAATTCTCCTGATCTGATATGACTTGAATCGATTCGATCGACTCACATATGCAAAATAAAGTCGATTATAAAATTTAATTCTTGTCATCCATATAATACAAGATTTATAACTATTGTTATATCGTGACTATAGTTTTTAAAATTTTAAAAAAATAGAATATTTTTAAATATTATATTATTATTATTTAAATAATTTATATCGACTCGGTACCATTTGAGTCGACGAGCAATGGTGGAGACATGAGTATAAGAGTCAAAGGCATTCCGCTCCTCTCTCTCTAAGGTTACGTTTGGTGAGATTTATTTAGAGATTCTAATGATTAAAATCCTCTATAAAATTTAAGCCCAACCAAAGGACACACCCCTCCTTGACTATTGAGCCCGGGTGGATTTTTATGGAAGAGAGAGACAGTCACAATGGAAGAGTATTAGAAAAATTCACAAAATCTTCTCCAACCTTTTGCTTCGGGGTGGATTTCTATACAGATTCATCATTTAAACCTATTCACCTGCCAGTGAACCTTTACACTGATATTTTAAGACCCCATTAAATACTAATTCATCTTTTAAACCCGCCATTAATAATGGGAGGGGAGGTGACGTACGATGAGAAGACAAATGAGATTAAATGTTTACAAAAATTTATGACACCTGTCATAAATGTACGGTGGGTGGATTATTGAAAGCGGATGCTCTCCCGTTGAGGTTTCAAACGCGGCCTAAGACATCGTTTGATAAAACGCTCGGCGTGACTTTCACAATGTAAATCCCGTCACCAAGTTTAAACTTTATCAAATGGAATGATGCGTATGGACTTTTGAGCCATCAAAAAAAAGTCAGAAGAGAAAAAATTAGACACAAAATTGACCTCATCCGATAATCCTTAAAAGTAAATAGAAAGAAAATTTATGAGATTTTAAATCATTACAAATCTCCCGTATACATGCCACTTGTACGATGATTGAATTTTCCCAGAGGCGGCCTTAAGAGGCGGCATTCCGCTCCTCTCTCTCTCTCTCTCTGCCACAATCCTACGAGTCTTGGGGAACCTCATCAGACCTAAAAAGTACAGAAGAAAGAACAATCTACTTTAATTGGTCACATTTGGGAAACATTTTGGAAAGGGATCAGAGGGATTCCAATAATTGCAATCCTCCGACAGGAGCTTCTCGTTTCCGAATGCAACCTTCTTGCCTCGACATGAATTTTTGCTGGAGAGAGAATGCAGATACATCGAGCGTCGCAATCTCGGAAGCACCAAAAGATGGTGTCGAGCTACTTCCTGGTCCGTCTCAATGGATTTCAGAGGGAAATCCCTCTTATGCCCTGCTGACAGAAGACCTGAAGCCACTGTTGCTATAGACGCCGACTGCCCCGATTCACCTCCCATCGCCATCGCAGATCTACCGTCAAGAAGCCAACCACCAACACCCGTCGCGAGCCCCTTCGCCATCGTAGATCAGACGTCGGAGCCCTTCCCGCTGACTATTGCTAGAGAGAACGGAGAGAGAGGACTGCTCGCCCTTGTTACAGGTTAGCCTCGTCGTAGACCTCCCCCCCCCCCCCCCCCCCTCACCCTCATCGCGGCAACACCATCAGTCCCTTGACCTCGCCCTTGCTACTCCGGCGACATCATCTCTTCTTCTCCGCCCGACGCTGATACCACTGTAATTACTACACTGTCACAATTTTATGAACACTTGGATGACAAAACTCTCAAACACTGCTATGCATCTCACACAAAATAATAATAAGGTATTTTGATAATTCTATCATCGCCACCCCTCCACTACGCTAGAAACTTTTTTACTCCCAAAGTCGCCCCCCCATGTCAGACCATGCCAGAAGATTGTACTTGCATGAGATTTTTTTAAAAAAATCTTCCGAGGCCACGAGGGTTCCCAAATGCGACCATATTGATACGAACAAGTAACCGGCGGCATTCAGATTCGTGATCATTGTCCATCATCGATTCTACCGAAATACCTTCCTTTGAAAATGCTTATATCTAAATATAAACTTCTGTTTAGGGAGAATCTCCCACTATGCTCAATTATTCCGATGGAAAGAACTTGCATCTCATGGGCCACACCCACTCTGCAAGGAAACTAACCGGTCCTTACTGTTCATCACCATCCCAGGACTGACTGATACCCTTAGGCGCCACCAGATCCATATTTCTTCCCCAACACAATCAACTGCAACTTGTCATAACCAGCGAGAACACCAGCACCAGCGATGGCACGGAGTATGTTGGCACCTGCACCCTTGAACAAGGACCTGGCACCCTCATTCTTCAGGATCTGAGAGAAGGCGTCGAAAGAGCTCTTATACTTGACAGCCTCGCCAGAGGTCATCATCATTCTTCTCCGGACAGTATCAATTGGGTAGGATGCAAGGCCAGCCCCATTAGTGACCAGCCACCCTAGAGCAAAGCTAGCAAAGAAACTATCCTGAAATCATAAAACATACGAATGCAAATCTTAGTTTTCTTCTTCTTCTTTCTTTTTCTTTTTGAAGGGAAGAAGGGAAGAAAATCTTATTACAAATCCAACTAGGCAACAGAAAGGGTTAGAGTCAGCCTGAAAAGACAGATTTACTGCTATAGCTTCTTTTCCTGTGTTTATGGCTCAAACTACATATGGCTAAATGAAGTAGAGAACAAAACAGATCATAAGAACACCAAATAAATCTCCATAATACATTGCCATGAACTACTACCACCTTAACGCACATCATTGACCAGAATAACAAATCCCCACTGGAAAAGGAATTACCAACCACTGCAAATATATTCAGACACCTATAAAAGTTTTGGACCATCCATTTGTTTTTGTTTTTCCCCCTAACCTCTAATATGTGGATGTAGTACAATAAAAGAAAAACCAAACGGCAATAACAAAAGACAAGTAGATATATGCAAAATCGCCTGCCAAAGGAAATACAAAGCACAACCAACATATTCGAAGTTTTTAGCATGTAAACATCATTATAGCCTACACATTAATGTATCCTACGAACAGAATGATTAGAACTCAACACCAATCTTTTAGTAAATTAGGAACATACCTGTAACTTCCCGGTCAGAACTACCGGCTTCAGCGAATCATACATTCCAAAGTACAGACCACGATAAACTATGATACCAACACATGAGATGTTAAATCCACGGTAGAGACCAGCAAGACCATCAGATTTTAATGTCTTCCGGTAGACATCAACCAGTCCATTAAACTGCCTCTCCCCTCCCTTCGTTGCCGCTTTGGCATCATTTGCCAACCTAGTCCGAGCATAGTCCAAAGAGTAGACAAATAACGAGGATGCGGCACCAGCAGCGCCTCCTGAGGCCAAGTTACCTGCAAACCACTTCCAATAACCATCTCTGTCTTTCTTGAAATTGAACATTCTCTTGAAGTAATCCTTGAATGCAAAGTTGAAGGCCTGTTGGAAGAATTGGTGAATCGGCAAGAAAGTATGACAACCAGTCAAGGGAAAGATTGTAGGTAAAATTGCTTGTAAGCAGACCAAAACAGAAGAGGACAAACCTGAGTTGGGAAGTAACGGATGACATTTGTTGTATTGCTCCTCCACAATGATACAACACCTTCATCCTTAATTGTTCGATTGAAACAATCAATAATTCCCTTGTAGGGCTCAGAAAGCCGACCAGCCTTGATCATTTCATCCTGATTCTGGATTAGAAGTTTGACACGCTCAATAGGAGCAGCAGCAGTTTTGGATACAGCAGCAGAAACACCACCCATGAGAAAATCAGTGGCAAAAGCAGCAAAACCCTTCTCTGATGGTGCATTGACAAATACAGGTGACAGAGGAGCTATTGTAGAAAGGTCGTAGCTAGCTCTGCATGGCTGCATGAGAGGGGTCTGAAGTCCCCCATTTGTGTATCTTCCAGTTGTCAAGTGCCTCTCATACAGAGCAGGCTTGTAAAAGCTACAGTTCTGAGCCAGCCCATCATGCGAAAAGTTGGAGTGGAGATGAAGCTGGCCAGCAGCCTTCTGGATGACAGTTGGGTGATTAAGCTGATCAGCCATGTCTTCCAACAGAGCAACCTACAACTGAAAAGGAAAAAACAAAGAAGCTTCAACCATTTTGCAACAAATGTACCAGATTGTAAACTTACTGTCATAAAAGCCATTAAAAAATGATCTGACAAAAAGGACGAAAGAATAATCACAAAAATACTGAAGATATTTGACTCAATAAGGTGTGAGGCTAACAACGTAAAGAAGACTCGCAAGATGACATAGACAGATACAATAACTGAGACTGTTGCGTGACTGGTCTCAATCCCTCGATGATGACCAGTTAAGTTCCAATTCAATGCCATCTTTCAGTTGGAAGTTGTATTTGTACAAGCTAGTCTCAGATGAAACATATCCATGCCAATACAAAAGGGCTACACTTCAAGATCCCAGAATAGGTATTTTGAATATCCCACAACACTTTTGAAGTGGTTAATGCCATATATTGTTAATTAAAAGAAATTATGCTATCGACAGCACCCCCCCCCCCCAAAAAAAAAAAAAGGACCAACAAGAATCACAATACCCCAGAAGTTAGGTTGCTATCTGGGGAAGTAAAAAAGCCATTCTGCCATCCATGAAACACCCTCCCATGGAAAAGTCCAAAAGGGATGATGCATGACCCTTACAATCTTCCCAGAATTGGGCCCCACCCCAATGTCAGCAATCTCTGAGGTCCATTTTGTTACTACAACCCATATGTTGCTCTCATCCATCAGCTCCATGTATGCCACTTAAGAGAGCACCCTGTCATTTCTTTCCATCCATTTGCAGCAGGGAGAAGCAGCCACATAACTTACTGTCCAGTCTATAGTCTTAGCTCCATTACATTAAGCAACCAGACACTGGCCAGCCCCCCCCCTCCCCCCCCAAAAAAAAGAAAAAAATCTGCAGCTTACATGTCAAATGCATATCTCATTTCATCTTTTCATATTTCAGATAAAGGTAATTTAATCTGCTTTAATACATGGACTACACAAGAATGTATAATAATTATACTCCTCCCTCCCATGTACATGTTTTCTTTTTGAAAGTGGGTAATACCACTGTATGTCTTAAATGAAAAGGAAGGTGTACAAGTGTAAATAAAAAGCTCATCATGGTCAGGGTTTTACTCCCTCCCATGTGCATGTGCACGTTGATAATGTCCATGTCAACCACATCATGGTCAGGGCTTTAAAAATCAGCCACCTAGACGACTCACAGCCCTTTCCCGCCTAGGTGATCTCCACCTCATTGTGTTTCACAAATTTTTCATTGAAGGAAGACCATTCTACCCCCGTTAATTAGTTTGTATGGCCATGAAAATTACAAATTATATTCACAAGTATGTCCCTCTAACTCTCCCTCATCACGTCTAGGGTTGTCTTCTTTTCTCTTCACTCTTTCACCCCCCCCCCCGCTCTTTCACATGGTGTGAACCCAATCAATGCCTTAGTTTGCTGACATCATCAATAACTCGGTTAACTCGGTTAGACACTTCTTCTTAGATATATAATCTTCTACCCTTTTGTTATTTTGATGATCCCCCTTTTGTCAGCCCATGCTTGATAGATATTGGGTGTCTCTAGAAGCAGATAGAAGCCATATTATAGGTGATGAGACCAATGCTCTATGCTTTGAGCTATAGGTACAAAGGATAGATGCATTAAATTAAGATTTATATTTATTAATCAGATTATGATGCTTGAATAATTAAATGAGAGATGCCTATAGTTAATAACATTATCAATTGTAAAGGATATATATAGGAAATAAAAAACTACAAAAATTATCGGCCTCAGAATTGAGGTGCCCGCCTTGCCGCCTAGGCAATCCACCTGCATAGTGAGGGGGTCAGCCACTCGCTCCGCGTAGGCATTTTTAAAACATTGATCATGGTAAAGGTGCATGGTTAGTCTAGTTAAACAGCTACAAAATGTACCAACCTCAATTGCAAAGGGCTATGCACTTATATCTTTTATAATTGTACATGACTATCCAAGTGAATAAGTGCAAACACTTGCAAGTATTTAAGAGAAATGACAACCAAGTCAAAACATTGTAAGAGATGGATGTATAATGAACTATCCCCTTGTCCAAATGGGACACTACCAAAAATGTGCCCATGTTGACACTGAATATGTCCATCTTAAACATATAATCGGTGCAGTATCACTTATCTTGTTCCATAACAGTAAAATAAGTTCTCAATTGCTAGGAGTTCTGTAAATTATCAAATTCAAACACAAGCAAAAAATAACACTCAAATAAAGTTAAGAATAACCATGACCAGATCAAAACATGATAGATTGATAGGTCGGCAATTGCTGGGAACTTGAAGGTCCTCAACCTTAATGTCTCTTAAGTGCCCCAAGCATAAGCAATCTTGCTGCAAATGATGGTTCACCTTGTCAAAGAAAAATATATGAACTAAAGGTGACAAGCATGCATACTAAAATTGGCAACCACATTAATAACAAGCACTAAGGGGATAAACCCCTTTTCAAATTATCTTCGGTGGTTGTGCCCCTTGGTTCTTAGTCCAACCAGTTTCCCACCATGCACAAGATGCAGGTCAATTGAAAGTGGTTCTTTTTTTATGAAAGAGATCGGATCATGTGAATTTACCTTATTATTTTTTTGATCCATTTTGACAAAAACATACATAAATGTAAGATTTCACTTGATATTAAAAAGTATTAATATTTTGTTAAACCCCTTACATATCTGAAATGATGCTTAAGGGTTAATTTCTATTTGAATGGACTTGGACTAAGAATATCTAGTAAAAATTTACACGTTAATAGAAAAACCATTCGAGTAGGACCAAACAACTCGAAAAAGGAAACGGGTCCCAACAATCCAGAAATGTCCGAAAAGATTCTGCTGCTGATTGAAGGTCATAATGCATGAAAGCTCTCACTGGTCGGCCCCAAAGGTGCCGAGAAAAACACAAAAACTGATGGACACGATTGCTGCCAGTGACGAGTCAGGAAACAAACAGAGGATACATACGACAAACTCAGTAAGATGAATGGAACGCCTTTCACTCCTTTTCCTTCTCAATTAGAAATCCCCGTCGACCGAGGGTCGGAAAGTAGCAGGACAGTCACGGATGAAGAACATAACTCTAACCAAGTGGGAGAGACCGCAATCGATTCACGTCCCCGCAAGAACAACGTACTGCTATCCAAAATACACAGGACAAACAGCCGAGAAGAACCTCTTACACCAAGAATGTAAAGCTCTATAAATCAGAAACCAGCTGAGAATAAGATGCCGGGACCGGAGAATCGAGCAAAGCTAGGCTCAGATCCCACAATCCAGCCAAGAAATCCGGACAAAGGGAACGAAAAAAAACCACGGATCCAAGTACACGAAGAGATCGCCACCGACCAGATCTTCACAGCAGATAGATCTCCCCCGCCTTCGGCTCCGCTCTGCTCCCGCTCGCTCGCTGGCTGCTGTTGCGTGCTCTGCGGAGGGCTCCTCTCCTTGTCGCTTCTCATCGCTCCGCAGCAGCCTCCCGGAGCTTTTATTTGAGGACGGGTTTGGCCGGTTGTACGACGCTTGGCTGACGCTAACTAGTTATTGGTTGTTATCGGGAGGGGATAGCGTCAGCTCTTCGGGTGTCACCTAATTGCCTGACGTCAGCCAGCTTTTAAGCTTGTCTGATGATAAAAAACGGCCAGTTTGTTAACGGGGAAGGTTTAGGTGGAATAAACCATTCACCTTGACCGTGAGAATGGCGTATTCGACTTCAACTGATCGAATGATTTATTCGTCATTTTCTTCTCATTGTTGTGCTGTTCAACTCAATTAGGGTTTGCCCTATCAAAGCCAGATACCTGTTTTACAGGCGAATACGTTATCTGATTGACTCTCACTGGCCCCTGTCCTATTCGAACAAATGGCGAATATGCAATGTGATAGATCAGAATATTAAGAGCCCTGCTTTGATTGCCTGCTTCGCCAACCAGTCAGCTGTTAAATTGCATGTTCTATGTATCGATATGACTGATCGATCCTTAGTGACGTCTATCGAGCAATTTGGAGATGTGATCAAAACCAGATCTCTGATCCGGAGAGGACTGTTTGTATGCTGAGTCCTTCCAATTGAATACCCCGGGAGAATGGCTGAGTAACCCTAAGCATTCTACTCTGATGCATGACTGAAGAATTGAATACCCCGGGAGAATGGCTTCTCCCTTCCAATTTCTGACAATTCCCCCCCCCCTCCCCCACCTTCCTCACCTACTATTCTGGTACGGTGTCGTGTAGATATACATGAGTTTATTTTGACTTAAAAGAACATTTTTTGTTAAAATAATAATATTGTATCGAGAAGGTACCGAACATAAGAAACAAATTTTTAATGACATAATCTCGTACGTACGATATGCACCAATCCAATGTGACCGGGCAAATTGTGATTCGTCGAGAAGTGGTATCCAAAATAGAGTGGGAACTAAAATAAGTTACAAGAGTAATGATTTGTGAACACTCCGATTAATTACACAATGGGATGTTGCACAAGTAACATTCTTATTTTTTTATTTTTTTTTGAGTAGTCCTCGCACCAAATTATCTCGATACGTCTGTAATGTCATCACATGACGTGACATGAGAGTCACGTAAAAAAAATATCTTATGAATAATGATAATTGATCTTTTTTTTTTCACAAGATTAAAATTTTATATTTGTGTGGCTCTCACATCACGTCACCTAATGACGTGACCGACACTCCAAGATAACTTAGTGCAGAGGCCACTCAAAAAAATAAAAAAAATTATATTTATATTATTAAGGAGGGTAAAACCCACCAGGGTCATTGCCGCCCACCAACTAGGGTTGTCAATGGGCCGGGCCGACCCGACATGTCGGCGGGCCGGACTTGATTTCAGGCTGGGCCGTAAGATCCTTTTCAGCCAGCGAATTTTTAGTCAGGCCTAAAAGCCCGACCCTACTAGACCCGCAGGTCGGGCTCGGGTTTTGAGTTTGACCCGCGAGTCGGCCCAACCCGTTTTCTTTTTTTATTCTCACTTCAAATTTTAAGAACTATTTAGTTAAAATTATATTGTTTTACTTTATTAGAAATTTAAAAATCTCTTTTCACATAAATTATGTAATTAATATCAAAATTTTAATTAATTTAGTGAGATTATAAATTTTATATTATTAAATATATTATTTTTTATTTTTATTTAAGTTGTCAGGCCGGACTAGGTCTTAGTCGGGTTTTGTATTTTTTAAATAATGTCGGGTTCGGCCCAGCCCGGCCCGACTTCTCGACTCGGACTTTAATATTGATAAGTCGGGGCCGGGCCTGGGCCCCTACTACCAGCACCAGGCCCGTAGTGGCCCGGCCCAGTTGGGATCGAAGCAGGCCACCCGATAACTTACAGCACAGACCCGACAGCCTAATAGAGGCACACAAAGGATTCGTCAACCCACGGGAGGCATCAACGAGGGCAACCCGGGCACCAAACGACTCTCCAACAACTGAACGTTACTCTTGCCATTATAGGTCTCTTCTCCAGTAGGGACGAGGTTGCACCCACGACGCCAAGATCCTCGTCCCAAGGTCACACTTCTCGATTAAGTAGGTACACAACAGGAAACTCCCCCCACGATCAAGAAGGCATTACTCCACGACCTGAGTCTTTCCCCGCTAGGGAATGGACCTCCACTGCTAGGATGACCTATATAAATAGGCCTCTGATCATACGCTAGAGGGGACGTACGTAAAGAAATACTCAGACACACACAGAGAAAAAGGAGAGAGATGGGAAGACGAAAGTAGAAGCTCACAGGGAAGTTAGCTCCATCATTCCACAGCATCCCCGCGACTCTCCGAGCATGCCCTATGTCCAACGAGCACTCTTAGAGCACTCGCCAGATGCGACAGGCACCTCCAAGGACCCGGTTCTCACACCTAGGCTTCTCCACTATACCCTCATGCTCTCTCTCTCTCTGTCTCATGTTACTTTTCCCCTCAGTGTGATCTCGACTTGAGCATTAAACGGTTGTCCTCTGAGGTAATATCCAGGACTCCTTCTGACGTCATCTTTCTAATACTTGTAGGCTTTCATGGGTGGCTGGACATCCTTCTCCAACAAATAAATCTTAAAAGTAGAGTATAAAATTTAAAGATCATTTTTTTACCTCTACAACTATTATAGTATGTAATTAACATGAGTGTTACGCGAAACAGTACTCAAGTTATGAACAATGCTCAAATACCCTCCAGTTAAAAAAAAAACTCACCTGTGCAGTCAAGGTTCCTAGAGATATATGCATAGGAGTTACCTAGTACGTCGCCTTTTTAACTTTTAAAGCCGTTAAATTGTGATAGCTTCCTTCGAAGGGGCAGATATTCTTATCTTCCCACAAACCCCTCCAAAGTCATAGCAAGCAAAGTTTTAGTTAAATTAGATCCATCAAAATTGTGTTGATATATATGAGTTTATTTTGACTAAACATATTTTTTATTAAAACAATAATGTCAGACGAGAACGTATCGACAAAATAAATCAATTTTTAATGACACAATCTAATACGTGCGATAGAGACCGATCCGATGCGATAGAATAAATTATGGTCTATAGAGAAGTGGTATCCAAAATAGAGTGAGAACTAAAATAAATTACGAGAGTGATGATTTGTGCAACACTTTGATTAATACCAACACATGCGCAGTTGCATCCACGAGCTATGTTTGGTAAGGTCGGGTCGAGCCCAACTTTTTCACAAGTTCGACTTTGACTCGGTTCATCCGGACAAATTAAATAAAAAATAAAATATATAATATTATTAAATTAATTAGAGTTTTATATATTAATTTATTTAGAAAGAGAGTTTTTATTTTTTGATAAAATAAGATATTTTTAATTTTTAATTCAATAAAATAAATTTTTAAAGGAAAAAAAAAGAAGAACTGGCCGGGTCGAGCCAACTCGCGAGACAAACTCAAAGTCCGAGTTTGACTTGCGAGTCTCGTCGAGCCAAACTATTAAGCCCACTAAAGACTCGTCGGCCAAAAAGGGCCTAGCAGTTCGGCCCAAAATTTGACGAGAATCGCGGATATATCGACCCATTGACAACCCTAAATTGTCAAATATATTAGATCACATAAAATTTTAAAAATATAAATAAATATTTTAATAAATTTTATCAAAAGATAATTTTATATTAATTAAAAATTAAAATTATAAATTTAATTAAAATATAATATATATATATATATATTAAAAATATTTTCTTTCTCCTTCTCCTATCTCCCTCTAAAATCATTACCAAATTACTTAAATAGAAGTTAAAAAATATTTTTTAAAAAATTACCGATCTACATTTTGAACTCCCGACGTCATGTACTTAACCAAGCATACTAACCAATTGAGTTAAAAAGTCGTATCTAATAATTTTATCTATACTAAATATGTTAATTAATATGTAGATGTTAACGTCGAACTGTCTCGCACGTACTCGTGAGGATATCACCTTGAATGACTCCAGTATACAGCGAGATGCACGATTCTGTGTGATGTCCAATGAATCGGTTGAGTCTCGTATCCCACATATCAAATTTTCTCTGATACGATCAAATACGTAGGGGTCATAACATAGCGGATCAACCCACCAAATTATAGACTATCATACTTTTATAAATTAAAATTTTATATTTTCTTATTTATCTTGCAACACCTTGAGGCTCCAGATCCCCGAGGTGGAAGATGATTAGATCAAATTTGGATGAATTTTTTTTTCCAACGATGATAATTAACAGAATCCCTGGTCGAATCCTTTAACCCACATATTTCCCTCAACGTTCAACCCAAATTTAATTGAATGAAGAGTAACATGGTGAGGCCAATTTTTTCTTTCAATAATAAATAGTGACGTCGGAATCCATCTCATACATATTTATATGTTCGGATTGATGACCTGATGGTTCATTTTTTTTTAAAAAAAATCATAGGTAATAATGGGCCGAACGTGTTCGGTCTATTACTTAGGACATCTGATCCTTATTTTTTGTTTTAAATTTTAAATCATCGCATCACTGATCTGACTATACAGACACATATGAATGTGGCAGTCCACCTGTGCTGAACTCCCGGGTGAATCACAAGGAGGGTTCTCCTCGGGTTGATTAGTATTAGATCGGGATATCTCTGATCCGATACACGACACCCCTAGGCGTATGAGACCTGTTCCGAGTCGGACCGAGTAATTTCAGGAGCTCATTGTCACAACTTTAGGCCATGTTATTACTTCGGCGGTCCTCCTCCCACTAGATCGAGGCCCTACTGTTGCCGATGACCCTCCTGCTGTTTTGGCTGCCCTCCCCCATGTGGGATCGAGGTGCTCTCCGATGGCCATGTTGTTGATGCTACATAGTGCAAAGGAAGAGGAGGCGACTCCATTTGATTCGGTGGATCACAGATCGATTTCTCTCAGAACTGATGCGGTACATCTAACTTGATGTGAGTCACATCGAGTCAACGAACCCCGATCAAAAATGAATTGAGATGGGGCTGATGGCCAGCTTTCCTTATTTGATTTTGGGCCGAATCGTTATTTAATTCGGCCCTACCCAATTACTGAATATTTTGAAAACTAGTCATCTTTTATACCTAACCATCATCTCCAGGGTAAATTTGGATTTCTCGACAGGTAAAATTAGCATACGTTATTAAATTATGAAGTTTATATGGGATTTAATTTTTCATATCATTATACTATCTAACACAAATGCTTCCGACGACTGTGAGCTGATCTTGCTACCCGGGTGCACGAATGCAGATGATCTTAGAATGTATAGGCTTTACCTGTCACACTCCACTCTGTTAACCTTCAGTTTGATAATTACCAGAGAAATGATAATTATAATGATTTATTATTAGGCCACCCACGATTATAATTATCCTGTATGAAATTGCATGATCGTCACTTTTAAATATATGGTAACTCATATCATCTTGTTGTTTAAGATTGTATTTGATAATACTGAAATTTTAAGCTTGAAATAGTAGATTCACATCTTAAACCTTAATTAGTTGGTCAAAGATCCTGAACGTTGAAAGACACATGCTGTTTGATAACTGCAAATATGTCATTTGAACAAATGACATTATTATTTCACCATTTGAGAAAAGTACTCTTTTATTCAATAATGTAATATATACTTAACAGAATACTTTACATCATGTGCACGACAAAGTATATATATATATAATACATGTAAGTTGTATAAAACATTATCACTATAATTCCTATTATATAAAATAAGAAGTTTTGAATTATGTAAAAATTAAAATTGACACCTTAGTTAATTGACGCATTCTCAATTTTGTTTGATAATGTGGATATTAATATTTATAAACCATTGTTTGTTCGTAGTTTTGTAATTATAAAAATAAATTAATATAAATTCTTATATACTATGAATCGCAAGCCGGACGGCTGCAAGCGACAATATTATATAATTCATAGCTTCGGTTACATGAAGTTTAGTATAATACACATCAAAACTATGATATTCGTTTGTGTTTAATAAGAGTATGGCTTTCAAGTTATACCATTTCGTATCATCTTTCAACTTCGTAGGGTATTCATTCATCTACGGAGATGAGGGATATATATAGCTGATGGGCTTTGAGTCAACTTGGTGATGATCGAGACAAATAACGTGGGGGTGAAAGGGAGGGGAAACATAGTTTGTAGAAGAAGAAGAAAGAAGAAAAGAACACTAACTTGGATTAATGCGCGAATATTTTAATCCTATGTCAAATATTTCGTTCATATATAATATATTTCAATCTTACAAAAAAATTTAGTCTTACGTTGTGCGCTCCGCATTTAACACGCCAAAAAATAGATTTTACAAGTATGACGGGGCGTCGTCGTTCGTGGAAAAATGATCATTTCAATTGATTTTTAAATTAATAAAAAATATTATATAATGACGTAATTTTGTGCACCAAATTCAGTACACAAAATATTACTCTTTTACATATATTTTTATTAGAAGCTGCTATTACAAATTTCTTGAGTCAAACTTTGTTATTTCACTTGTGCCTCTAACAAGAAAAGGAAAAATAAAAAAATAGCAATGGAGGTAATTTGAAAATGACTTGTAGAAATTGGCTAGGTTCTACGCTGAACTTCGTGTTTATATGACTGGGCCGCCAAACCTCAAATGCTTATTAGCTATTTCCTCGTCCATACATGTGTACTTCAGAAATTCACCGGAAAGGTTGCACTAGTATGATTGGTGCCATATGATTTATGTGTTATGAAGATTATTTGTCCTATCTGCAGAGCACGTATAATGTCAACTTATTTGGTGACGTGATGTGGTCAAGTTTGGACCCATATGATTAGGACTATAAATCATTTATTTATATTTATAAGTAACTATAAATTAATCGTAAATTTATTCATATCTTGAGTTTTGTACTTGCCATTCAAATTACTCATGTAAAATTTTTCAACATTTACATGTCATCATAGACGGACGACGTCACCCTGCGTGGTAACATGGGTATACTGTTGAGGGTGATCGACATGTGCACGGTAGATATTGCAGACATCGTGTCACCGACATACACAGATTTGCAGAGTACCTTGCGGGAGTGAGACAAGATTGTTGTAAATGTTCCTTAGTTCCAAAGGATGTCTGAGATTACTTTCGCACACAGTTACGGGAGAGATATGTTTCTCGCAGTAGAGCGGGGACATCATCTTCCACGTCTAGGGTACCCCCACCACCAGCACTAGACGGATCATGATCTTCCTCCACGTCCAGAGTTCAAGCACCACCAGCATTAGTCCAACCAGTAGTAGATGATATACATGCATGTATAGATGTAGTTAGAGCTTTTTTTATAGAGAATTTCATGTACCATCCACCGTTGCACATGACCCATTATTTGTATAGTTACATATTTTAAGACTCATCCACATGAATATCCACCCACTAGGATAGAGTTAAATTATACGGGTCATGAGTATCATGTATCTGATTCTGATTAGGATTCGAAATTCACAGATGAGTCAGATGAGTGAGTTTCGACATTTTGTACTTTATGAGTGGAGTTGTACGATGTCATAAATTATGTATATGTTCAATTTAACAGATTAACATATCTTTTTTTGTCTCTTCAAATAATATGTTTAATTGAGAGGTGTAATAGGTTATTTCAATAGATAAGGTATTAATAATTGTATATATGTAATTATTTATTGTTACATAATAAATTTACTAATGTGTAGTCACTCAATGTTTATATCTTAATAATAGTTGGAAGAGTTAGTAAAATTAATCCTATGTAACTTAGTATGTATCTATGATCATAAAAAAACTCAATGTTATGTTATTTTTCAACACATATATTATTTTACAACTTAAATGAATTATTATTAAAATTTT
The DNA here is from genome assembly GCA_022559845.1 of Amorphophallus konjac. Classification (NCBI taxonomy): domain Eukaryota; kingdom Viridiplantae; phylum Streptophyta; class Magnoliopsida; order Alismatales; family Araceae; genus Amorphophallus; species Amorphophallus konjac. The sequence continues at coordinate 66,994,554 of CM040128.1, read as the reverse complement.
ATTTTTAAAAAATTATAAAAAATAAAAAACACGCCTTATCGATGTCCGTACCGGTACATCAGCCGTGCTGGCCGTACCGGGCCGTGATCAGTACATTCGATATTGCAAACCTTGATTGGTGGCAGGTCTTATTTGAAACCGGGATACTAAAGTTCTTTGATAAGGCATAAAAGCATCATGTTTTTCATAAATTTATTTATGTTATTATAACTTTAAATTCTCTCCCTGACTATATTATTTTGGTCAACATACTTGGAGTTGATTTATGCCGGAGATGTCCTTCATAAAGAGAATTAATTTATTAACAACTCAATTATATTCGAGTAGAACACTAAACATGAGCCAATAAATAATATGATTGTGATAAATTCTAGGGAAAATTTACCCCTATATCCGTTGAAATCTTTAAATTTATCTCTATACCTCTGGGATTTATCCCAACACCTCTCAAATCTACGAAGCATAATTGAAAAGCCTCTAAAGTTATATTATGTGAGTTACATGCCTATCAGTGGTAACGACTCACATGAGATGACATTTTTACCCCTCCTTTGTTACTCCTCCCTCACCAACTATGTTGACACCGATGCCTCGAACCCTACCCTCCTCGTCCTCACCGCCACCAACATCCTCTCTCCATTGTTTGCTCCTAATCTTGCATCACAATTAGCATGTTAAATGGTGCATCATCGATGTTAGCCCATCCTTGAGCAATCAAGACTGCCTCTGCCACCATCTGTCAACTCCCTTGTGGAGGCCAGTTCACACACAGATAGTTTGAATGGATCTTGTTGGAAGTAGAGAGAGTGAGAGAGAAAGAGAGAGAGAGGGCCCACCCCTCGACTTCGGAGATACCATCCATGGATGTCGCCAAGGATGACCAGGTAGATCCTAGAGCCTTGTCGCCTTGCTGTAATCCCTCACCCTATACCCCTCCTCCTCCTCGCCCTCTCCCTCCCCCACTGGCGATGGTGCTGCCACCACCACCTTCGAGCCTCTCTCCCTCGACACCCACTTCGACTCCCCCACTGACCTCTAATACGAGTTGGACTCCCTCAATGACCTCGACGTCTACGACCAATGGCCCGCTGTCCTCAATAAGGTTGACTACATTCTCGGCACCCACACCATGACCTCGTCTACCTCGCCTTCTCCCTCCTCGCCCTCTTCAAGCTCTAGCACTTCTGCGACACTGACCACCACCTTCAGGCCTACCTCAACACCCCCAACCTCAACTAAAAGTTTGTGGACACACTTTTTGTTCACGGTCTGTTTATTTATTTATTTATTTATTTCATTTATTTTAGTGTGTGGGCGTGCCAGTCACAAAGTGACGGTTTATTCAGGCTCCGAAGAAGCCACTAGTGCGCGCCGTCTGTATGGCGCCCCCTTCCCGCGATCCCGTATCATGTCCGGAGACGTCACAGCGTAAATACAAAATTATTGTGGGCCGAGATATTTGTAAGGCGCTAAAAACTAAACTATCACATATTTCAATAGTACCAACATACCATTTCTATTAGATAAACACTCATAATTTACATCGTATACAGAGTACTACATATCTCTACTCAAAGGTCATATTTACATCATCATCATCATCATCATCAGAGCCTTATCCCAATTAATTAGGGTCGGCTACATGAATCCTGTTCCGCCAAAGATTTCTATCAAGTGCAATATTCATATTTAAACTCAAGGAACTAATGTCCTTCCAAATAACATCGCACCATCTCATTTTAGGTATTCCTCGAGCTCTTTTACTAGCATCCACTAAGATTTGATCACATCTTTTAACCGGAGCTGAGTTAGGGCGACGAAACACATGTCCAAACCACCTGAGTCTATTTTCTCTCATTTTGCTATCAATTGGAGCTATCCCTAAGTCCTTACGGATGCGCTCATTCCTAATCTTGTCTTTCTTAGTCTTGTCACACATCCATCTCAACATCCTCATCTCTGCTACACACATTTTGTGGATGTGTTCCTTTCGTACTGCCCAACACTCGGTACCATATAACAAAGCAGGTCTCACAGCCGTTCTATAAAACCTCCCTTTGAGTTTCACAGGCATACGACGATCACAAAGGACACCTGATGCACTTCTCCATCTTAACCAGTCTGCCTTAATCCTATGCGTAACGTCATCATAAATCTCCCCATTCTCTTGTATGATAGACCCTAAATATCGAAAGCTACTACTCTTCGGAATGTTATGTCCATCAATTAGAACCATGTCTTCCTGAACCACTCTCCCATTACTAAAATTACAGTGCATAAACCATGACTTACTCCTACTAATTTTAAAACCTTTAGACTCCAAGGCAAGTCTCCAACGCTCTAACTTAGCATTTAGAGCATCAATACTCTCATCAATTAAAACAATATCGTCTGTAAATAGCATACACCAAGGGATATCCTCATGCAATTGTTTAGTTACTTCATCCATAATTAAGGCAAAGAGATACGGACTTAGTGCAGAACCTTGATGCAAACCTATAGAAACGGGAAATTCACTAGTCTCCCCAACAATAGTTCGAACACTAGTAATAGCACCGCCGTACATATCTTTAATCAAATCAACATATCCTTGAGAGATTCCTTTCTTTCTTAATGTCCACCAAATCAATTCTCTCGGTACTCGATCGTACGCCTTCTCTAAATCAAGAAAAACTATATACAAATCTAAATTATACAAAAGGTCATATTTACATCCATTATACAAAATGAAACTAAATCTACTTATTATATGCAGCGGAAATCCAAATTACGTCCGGGATCACCCTCCGACCTACTGCTCGTCGGAGTAATAGTGCACGCTTGTCAGTTTTCTGAAATAGTTGGGCAACAGAGGTGAGTCCAAAGACTCAATAGGCATTAAAACCAATCACATGCTTATCATATACTAACATGTGTAAAATCCATGATATATGTATAGCTAATCATAATTTCATTAGATTGTATATATATACTATGAATGCGAAGGAAATATAATAGAACAGAATAATTATCATATTTATAAGAAAATACATATACCAAATCTTATCTGACTTATAAATAAATGACATGGTATATATCTTAGCTAAATTAGAGTTTATACAGATGAACTTATTTCCAGATCATATCAAAGTCATATATCAAATCTGAACTTCATATTAGGTCATGCTTGTTTACAGAGTTACAGAACGCATTAGTTATTTATCACATATTAGATAAGCATATAATAGACAGACATCCCGTCAGTAGAAGTAGTAGCAAACACATACCTAGACATCCATACGTCGACATAAAGACAAATGGTCTAAATGCTGGAGCCTGTCGGCCTTGATCAACTGCGTAGGATCGGGAGTTAATACTCCACCATTCCTCAGGTAATTTTCTTATTCTGAGTTTCGGATTTTTCAGAAGTCCGTTTGTCCTCGAAAATGGGCCTAATCCCGTAGCAGAAGCTAAGTACGGTTTGTCGTCCCACACTTCCTTAAAATGACACAGTCTATATATTTAATTATTATTAATTATATTTTTTTCTTCTTATTACATAGTTATCTTCGATACGTAAAACTTGTCATTAAAATTATTAAAATAACCGATTATCATTGAGTCATATTTTGATATCATAAATCAAATTTTAAATCATAGGACAGTGGGCCAAATTTATTAACTAAATAAATAACCATTGTTTAACCATATAAAACTACACTTCTAATTATTAAAATAAAATCAACATAATTATAACTAAATAAATAAGAAATTTTAAACACAAATTATCGGTCCAATACGTTAAATAAATCACTGACTTAAGCATTACATTTCAAATAAAGTCAAAACAAAGAAATATAAATATCAAATAACATGCGGTCGGTTTATCACGTGCCACCTTTAGGGTGGACTTCTCAAAAATAAATTTGGTATCTCATCCGAGCTCCCGTAATAGTCCTTGCGTTTGGAAAGATAATTTTTCTGCCCCAAACGTAATTTTTATCTTATTATATCTTCCCAAATACTAAAATTTAGACAACCCGTAATTTACCCGTGAGGACAGATTTCTACGTAAAGAAAAGTGAAATGGTCCAAATAAGCTCCAAATCCTCCGTCCAAACTTTTGTCAAATATTTATCTTATTCTGACGCTGTATTCTCTTCTCCGTTTATTTATAAGAGAATGAGAGTGTGAAGAGAGATGAGAGAGTAGAGAGAGAAACTATAGAGAGTAGAGAAAAAGTAGAGAGAGAAAATAGAGAGAGATTAGAGATAGTAGAGAGAGAAAGTAGAGAGAGATTAGAGGGAGAGAGTAGAGAGAGAAAATTAGAGAGAGAGAGAGAGTAGAGAGAGATTAGAGAAAAAGAGAAAAAAATAATAAAAGGGGGAGGGAGAGTTGGAGAGAGGGAGAGGGAGAGAGAGAGAGAGTGTGTTGGGAGGGAGATTAGAGAAGAGATGAGAGGGAGGGGGAAGTGTGTCACGTGGGAGAGGGGTGGGGGTATTTATAGGGGGGGAGGAGAAGATAAGAGGAAGGGGGAGGGGGAAAGATATTTTGGAGGAGGGAGGGGGTTACGTGGGGGAGGTGATAAGGAGGGGAAGGGTTACGTGGGAGGTGAAAACGTGGGGTTTTTTTTTGAATGAGGATGTATTTTTATATAAAAATTCACTAAAAATTTATCAATAACAAGGTCTCAGAGAATTAATTAATTCTATCATATATTTATCCTATCAAATGTCAAAATTTTGAAATGTGCTCAACATAAAACTTGTATATTTTTAGATTCTCTTTCCAACAGGTCTAATATTGACTCCATTCTGATATTCTTACAAAAGTTACATATTAATAACGTAAGATATCTATTTAATTTATTTAATAACATTCGTTAAACTCGTATTCATTATACTGTTCATAGTATTGGACTTCAGTTAAGAGAACCTAAAATTTATATAGGCTCTAAATATACAATATTTAATTTTTTTTAGATTTCAGACGGATTGGGATGTTACAAATCTCTCTCTCATAAATAAATTTCATCCTCAAAATTTAAAAATTTACTCAATACGTACCGAATAGCTGTGGATATCTCTTCCTCATTTCATCTTCCATCTCCCAAGTAGCTTCTTCTGTTGAGTTACTTTTCCACAATATCTTCACCAAAGGAATTATCTTCGTTCTCAACACTTGTTCTTTTCGATCGAGAATACGAACTGGTTTCTCTTCATATGTAAGATCTGGTTGAATTTTCAAATGCTCACGATCTATAATATGTGACGAGTCTGACATATATTTTCTTAACATAGACACATGGAATACATCATGAACTCTTGATAATGATGGTGGTACAGCCAGTTGATATGCCACCTCACCAATTCTTCTTAAGATTTCAAATGGTCCAACGTACCTTGGACTGAGTTTGTCTTTCTTGCCAAATCTCATTACTCCTCTAGTAGGTGAAACTTTCAAAAACACGTGATCTCCGACAGCAAATTGTAGATCTCTACTTCTCTGATCAGCATAACTTTTCTGCCTACTCTGAGCTGTAAGTAATCTTTTTCTAATTAAATCAACCTTTTCTATACAATCCTGTACAATTTGTGGCCTAATCAATCTCTGCTCACCAACCTCATCCCAACAAACATGTGATCTACATGGTCTATCATATAATGTTTCATATGGTGTCATTCCTATACTTGCATGATGGCTGTTGTCACGCCCCGAGCCTTTATTACAGCGGAAGACTAACTCGGGGAGCGCGAACAGCCGGCATGGTAAGCCTCTTGCAAGCAAGAACGATCAGAGCGCAAGATAATCACGCACACAAATGTAATTGCACAATATATATATATATATATATATATATATATATATATATATATATATATATATATATATATTCAAACTTCAACTTTATTTCATTGCTAACTCAAGAACAACCACTAATTCAATTTCCATTATGCACTAGACTCAAGAAATAGAAAATTTACATAGACTCAATCTAAACAATTTAGACTTCCTAAGTCTTCACTCTCATCTTGACACTACTTTCATTCGCTCTCGGACCCGCTACTCGTATAACCCGAATCCGAATTCGAATCACTTCCATCTCCTGAAAAGATTAGAAATAGGTAATGAGCACACTTGCCCAGTATGTATCTTCGCATCAACATGATTATCACTATTAAAGTAATTAACAATTTAGCTCTAAAGAATAAGGTAAAAATCATGCGAATGCGATCAATTACGCGATTAAACCAAAGTAACAAGACAATCAAGTAAGATAGAATGAGAGCAAGTACGAACTAGTAAGAATGTAACAAGAACATGATATGGACCTTTCATGAACAAGAATGTATCGAGAATGTACTAGCAAGCCACATAATTATCACCCTAGTATCTTTTGCTAATGAGCAAGTACTTCGTGAATTTCTGTGGAATATCAAGCAAGAAAGTCATGTATAAGAATGTCATGTCATGCTGTATTGTGGATTTTCACTTATTTATAAAGAAAGTACTCCCAGCACAATGCGACGCCAGTAGCATCATACCCCATAGTTTATAATAGTATGTTTCCGACAATCAGCCGAGGGGACTAGCATAGAGTCCTTGAACACAATCAGTGCTCGATCGCATCTTCAAGTATAAATCAAACTTTTTTCCACGCATGTAACAATAAAGTATGGCCAAGAATGTAATAAGTTCAATAAGCTCATGATAACAATAATTCAATGAATGAACGCTTTAATAAGAATTTTGAGAAATCAAGAATGACTTATACTATGTTATGCTCATGGAAATAAATCGGCAGCATAACGGTACGTTCTTTATCTTCCATTCAGTATATTAGGTTTCTTGATCAATATGATAAGTTCTAGATTATCAATAGTCTATCTAGAAACCTTGGAATATCAACCCTTGGTCCACCTTGGGTTAAAATACTCAAGCAGTGTGACGGTCGAGTACTGGGCCGTTACATTACGTGACGGTCAAAGACTGGACGTTACACTAATGTGACGCTCCAGTATTGGGCCGTTACATTATTCTGAAGTCAGAACCAAGAAATCGGACTTAGTTGAATGTGACTGTCGTATATTGGGCCGTTACATGTGCCTGATGGTCTAACATAGAGTCGTTACATTACTAACAACCAAAAACATCGATAGTGTAATCTAATCAATGGGTTTTAATGGTACAACCAACTCAGTGTCCTAGTGGGAATCCCAGACTCGCGGAGAATTACGGAGGCCTTGAAACAAGATTTCCTAGTCCATTGGAAGGAATATCCAATAGAGAGGTCCTCATATCCAAGAATAATGTTCCTATAGTGCAAAGTGTGAACTAATGGACAACATACCAGAATATGCGCCATGTACTTAAAGAAATGACTATATTGATAAAGAGTGAATGTGTAACGATGTGAAACCATGATAAAACTCCGTCAATAAAACATTGGAAAATCATGATTTAAATACAAAACTATAGAATTTTGGCACCTGAAATTAACATAACTTAAAATAACTCAAGACACATTAATCATGTAATTTTGATTATGAAGCAGTAACTAAACTTGAAGTCATGATAACAGGTCCAACTTAGCTATCTAAGCTTATTTATAAGTAAACTTAATTGGTTATTATTCTGCCTTGGGCTGACAGAACAAAGGGTCTGACGGTCTAGGGTAGGCGTGTTACAGTGCTTGGGACGGTTTATCGAGGGGCCGTTACAGTGGTGTAACGCTCCTACTAGGGTGCGTCAGAGACGATAGAATAATAAAAACACAACAGGGTGTGGCGGTCTATCGTAAGGCCGTTACATTCATGTGACGGTCTTACGTCGGTGCGTCAGAGAATCTGCTGGCAGTAAACTAAAGTAAATGTTTATGAAAACATAACATGTTTGGAAATCAACATACTACCACTGCCCTAGTCATGATAACGATACATAGGCCAACTATATGCATGGGTTTTAGTGAATAGACAAGATAATATCTTTAATTTCCATTTAGGGCTAAGAGATGCATGAATGTATAGAATCATGAAATTCTTAGTCTATAATACATGAAATCAAGAACAATCAGAGGGCTTTTATCCCTAATAAGTTATTTTTGCCAATCATGAGATAACCTACCTCTTCTAAAACCTTTAAACTTCGAATTTGATGCTAGGTGCTACCCTTAGTCCCTTATACTTCTTGTGATAAATCAGTAACTTCAATCTGCTCTATTTCCTCAGTCTCTTGACCTAAGGATGTGAAATTTTGAGGGTAACAAGATGAAACTATTGGAAACAAAAGTTTTAAAGGATTGAACTCTAATTATCTCGTTTAGACGTCCTAATCTCTGGATCTTCAGGGGACGTGCGTTCAGATTCCTGGGTTGCTAAGGTTGAATCAGCAACTTTGGAAGCTTCAATCTCCTTGGTTGCTTGGTCTCCTAGCACGAAATTTAGAGAGCTATTAGTCTAATATATTATAAATAAAAAGTCATAAGGAACTTACCCGAAATTATGACTTCTTACCTTGATTCTTCACGAGCCAAAAGTAAGGTCGCTCAGTTCAGAACTAGGTCTTATTTATAGGGTTTTGAAGATTAGATCGACTCTAGAGTCCTTAATTTGCCAGAACCTAATTCCTAAGAGTCCTTAGTAATGTTATAAGCTTCCCTAAGTCGATCTCTTATAGATAAGATCCCAAAGTTCTAATCTAATTTCTCGTTCTTCCCTTCACGGAACTGCAGGATGTAACGGTCGTGTCTAGGTGCGTTATATGGCTGTGGCGGTCGCCCGATAGACCGTTACATTCAACGTGTATAGAGTTTCAATTTAATAAAACTCTTTTATTCGTTTATCCATATAATTATCTTATATAAATAGTATTTATCCTTAAAATACGTGAATAGGTTAAATAACCTTCTAGAATATGGGCCAAACTTGATGGGCTTGGTGCATAAACCTTGTAGATAATAATTAGATGGGATAGGTTAACTATTTAACCTAATTGAGCCTTATAATGTCTTATTAACCCAATAACCCATTCATTAATTTATTTAAGCCTTTATAATTTTTAAAAAATTATTTTATAATTCAAAAATTATTTATATAAATTCTGGGGCACTACAGCTATTGTTATATGCAAACTCAATTAAAGCCAGATGCTCATCCCAGCTGTCTCGCCAGTCTAAACTGCACGCCCTCAACATATCTTCTAATGTTTGAATGGTTCTCTCTGATTGTCCATCTATTTGAGAATGAAAAGTAAAGCTAAATTTCAATTGTGTACCCAGTATTTTCTGTAAACTCCTCCAAAATTTTACTGTAAACCTTACATCTCGATCTGAAATAATAGACACAGGCACACCATGAAGTCTCACAATCTCTTTGATATACAAATGGGCTAAATCCTGTAACGATTGTGTCTTTGTGATTGCCAGAAAATGAGCTGACTTAGTAAGTCTGTCAACAATTACCCAAATAGAATCATATTTTTTCTTAGTCATTGGTAATCTCATCACAAAATCCATAGTGATATGCTCCCATTTCCACTGTAGAATTTCCATCAACTGTAGTGGTCCCGCTGACCTTTGATTCTCCGCCTTTACTTGTTGATAAGTAAGACACTTGCTGAAAAATTCTATTACATCCTTTTTCATGTCAATCCCCCAAAAATGTCTCTTCATGTTTCTGTACATTGTTGTACTACCTGATGTGAGCGACGTCACGTGGCGGATTGCAGCACGGAGGCAAGCGGAGCACGCGGGCTTATTTTGCTGCGACACAGAAAAAGGAGAGAGAAGAAGAGAAACCACCACGGGAGATTGCTCCGACGGGGTGTGCAGAATAGATATAGTGTAACAAGATATGAGGATTAAACGACCATAGTGGGAAATGACTCTCCTCGACCACGGGGGATGGGAAAAGTGCAGAATTTAAATGACAATAATTTAAACGGCCATTGCGGGAAGTGACTCGCCGCGGCATCGAGAATATGAGAAGAAGCGAGAATAACACAGAATGTAAGTGACAGAAATTTAAACGGCCATTGCGGGAAATGACTCGCCGCGGCCTCAAGAATATGAGCAGATATGAGAAGCACAGAATGTAAGAGATAGAAATTTAAACGGCCATTGCGGAAAATGACTCGCCGCGGTCTCGAGAATATAACAGATATAAGAACAATATAGGATATAAGTGACAGAAATTTAAACGGCCATTGCGGGAAATGACTCTCCGCGGCCTCGAGAATATGATGTGATCGCCAGGGGCTGGAGACCCCAAAATAAAGAAAGTGATCGCGCCTACCTCAAAAGCAAGAGATGGCGGGTTACTTCTTCCTCTCCCTTCGGCCGGCCGATGGAGAGGGCTTTCCTTAGTTACCCTTGCAAAAGAAGAAACAGACAGATAACATGTGGATCAGAAAAAATGGCAGTGTAGTATTAGTCCCTCGTAATGAAAAATGGTGAAATCGTGGCGAGACACACACCTGATTGGTGTTGTTTTTAAACCCCTCTCGGACACGAGTAGGAGGAAAATACTATGATGAATGGGGGATCGTTCAAACGTGCATGAAAACGGATCTCCCTTATGAAAGGAGATGACAGATGACGGGATGATGCATGCGACAGAAATGACAAAAGAGAAGTGGAGAGAATGGCTTATTGAAGATGCCGATGGCGGGATCTGGCGGAGCTTCGACAGTGTATGGACGACGTGGAAGCAGAACAGATGGAGCTAGCCTTCCTCTCGCGAGCGCGGGCACCCGGGAAGTCGGCGGAACCTCCTCCTGCGAAAGACCCACGGGTTAGAAATGGGATCCGGTAGAGTCTCTCCTTCCTCTGTCGGATCTGAAGCCCCCTCCCTTCGAGGGAGGGGGTCCTCTATTTATAGAGGGGGGAGTGATTGAGGCGTCCAGACTCCTGGATGCCTCAACATTGAGGCGTCCAGGCTCCTGGATGCCTCAATAATATTTTTATTATTTTTATTATTTTATATTTTTTTTTCTTTGAGGCGTCCAATCATGTGGACGCCTCAATAATTTTATATTTTTATATTTTTTAAATTTCTTTGAAGCGTCCGGGACCCTGGACGCGCCTATTTTCGCCCACCGAATCGCCACCGAAAGCCGTCGACAGTGGAGAAGACGCGTTGTTTCGACGGGTAACCGTGACTCTCGAAGGGCGCGTCTAGTCTACAAGACGTCTCTATGATTGGACTTATTCAAAAACGTCAAACTAAACGGCCGGAGCGGCGCCACGTGCGCGCTGCACGAGGTTTGTGAAGAAGGCGTCTAACCATCTTGACACGTCAAAGACTTTCACGGAAAAAATTTAAAAAAATGTAAAAAAATCAAAAAAATAAGAAATCACCAAAGTAATTAAAAGTGTGAAGGCAACCTTGGGGTATCATGGTGTAATATGAGATTTACTCATGGCAATGTCAAGAACGGCGTGTCTACAGCTGCCCCGCCTTGACGTCTGCTTTGTAAGGGAGCGGCACGTAGTAGAGTGGCATGGAAGTGGAATGAAGTGGAGTGGGAGCGGACTGAAAAGTAGATGCCAAGGTGTGATGAGACACGCTTTGAACATTACGGTTTGGAATGTTTTCAGAGTTTGCAATGATGCGACCTTGAAGAAGGTCTTCCGAATTTAACAATTGCTTGGACGGATATCAAACAAGAAAGGGGAAGATGTGCGCTCAGGCACAAGTAGAAAAAGGGACCAACTTCTCTGTGTGGAAGTACCCGGGTCGTAAACCTGCAGGTTTCACCTTGGGGAGCGGTTACCAGCCAACGTGGAAGTGCTGCGTGTGAGCGACGTCACGCGGCGGATTTTGTGCGGAGGCGGCGAGCGGAGCGTGCGGACTTGTTTTGCTGCTACACAGAAAAAGAGAGAAGAGGAGATACCACCATGGGAGATTGCTCCGGTGGGGTGTGCGAAATAGTTATAGTGTGACAAGATATGAGGATTAAACGGCCATAGCGGGAAATGACTCTCCGCGACCTCGGGGGATGGGAAAAGTGCAGAATTTTAATGACAGAAATTTAAACGGTCATTGCGGGAAATGACTCGCCGCGATCTCAAGAATATGAGCAGATATGAGAAGCACAGAATGTAAGTGACAGAAATTATAGCAGATATAAGAACAGCACAGAATATAAGTGGCAGAAATTTAAACGGCCATTGCGGGAAATGACTCGCCGCGGCCTCGAGAGTATAACAGATGTAAGAACAATACATGATATAAGTGGCGGAAATTTAAACGGCCATTGCAAGAAATGACTCGCCGCGACCTTGAGAGTATAACAGATGTAAGAACAATACATGATATAAGTGGCGAAAATTTAAACGCCATTGCGGGAAATGACTCTCCGCGGCCTCGAGAATATGATGTGATCGCCAGGGGTCGGAGACCCCAAAATAAAGAAAGTGATCGCGCCTACCTCAAAAGTAGGAGATGGTGGGTTGCTTCTTCCTCTCCCTTCGGCCGGCCGACGGAGAGGGCTTTCCTTGGTTTCCCTTGCAAAAGAAGAAACAGACAGATAATAGGTGGATTAGAAAAAATGGTAGTGTAGTATTAGTCCCTTGCGATGAAGAATAATGAAATCATGGCAAGACACACACCTGGTTGGTGTTGTTTTTAAACCCCTCTCGGACACGAGTAGGAGGAAAATACTATGATGAATGGGGGATCGTGCAAACGTGCATAAAAATGGATCTCCCTTATGAAAGGAGATGATGGACGACGGGGTGATGTATGCGATAGAAATGACAAAAGAGAAGGGGAGAGAATGGCTTATTGAAGGTGCCGATGGCAGGATTCGACGGAGCTTCGGCAGCATAGGGATGACGTGAAAGCAGAACGGATGGAGCTAGCCTTCCTCTCGTGAGCGCGGGCACCCTGGAAGCCGGCAGAACCTCCTCCTGCAAAAGACCTATGGGTTAGAGATGGGATTCGGCAGAGTCTCTCCTTCCTATGTCGGATCTGAAGCCCCCTTCATTCGAGGGAGGGGGTCCTCTATTTATAGAGAAAAAGTTGATTGGGGCATCCAGCACCCTGGACGCCTCAATACATATTTTTTATTTTTTTATTTTTTAATAAATTCATTGGGGCGTCCAGGCTCTTGGACGCCTCAATGATGAGGCATCCGGGGCCCTGGATGCGCCCATTTTCGCCCATCGAATTGTCGTCGAAAGCCGTAGACAGTGGGGAAAGTGCGTAGTTTCGGCTGGTAACCGTGACTCACGAAGGGCGCGTCTAATTGACAAGACATTTTTTATCTTTTGAATTTTTTTGAAACGTCAAATCGAGCGGCGGATCGACACCGTCCGTGTGTCTAAGTAGTGAGGCGTCCATGCACCTGGACGCCTCAATGAGACACAGTGAGGCGTCTAGGTACCTGGACGCCTTAAAGAAATTCTGCCGAATCGGCCCCAGAAAGCCGCCGGCGCCTAACCGTTAGATGTCTTCGTGTTTGCATTCTTCCGGAGCGTTTGGTTGGGAGCGGCGCCGTCCGCGTGCTGCATGATTTCCTTAGTGAGGTGGCTTCCGCTCGGATACCAAAGAAGCGTCACGCTCCCCCGCTCAAAAGGCAAAAGGAAAGAAAGGGGAGTACTCAAGTGATTCAAAATGTGAAAACCACTGCGGAGCGTCATATGGTAATATGAGATTTACTCAAGATGATGTCAGGAATAGCATGTCTACAGCTGTCCCGCCTTGGCGTCTCCTTTGCAGGGGAGTGACACGTAGTTGAATGGAGTGAGAATGGACTGAAAAGTTGATGCCAAGGTGTGATGAGACACGCTTTCAACATTATGGTTTGGAATATTTTCAGAGTTTTTAATGAGACGACCTTGAAGAAGGTCTTCCGAATTCAACAATTGCTTGGACGGAAATCAAATAAGGAAGGGAAAAATGTGTGCTCAGGCACAAGTAGAAAAAAGAGACCAACTTCTCTGTGTGAAAGTACCTGGGTCGTAAACCTACAGGTTTCACCTTGGGGAGCGGTTACCAGCCAACGTGGAAGTGCTGCGTGTGAGCGACGTCACGCGGCAGATTTTGTGCAGAGGCGGCGAGCAGAGCGCGCGGACTCGTTTTGCTGCGACACAGAAAAAGAGAGAAGAGGAAAGACCACCACAGGAGATTACTCCGGCGGGGTGTGCGGAATAGTTATAGCGTGACAAGATATGAGGATTTAACGGCCATAGCGGGAAATGACTCTCCGTGACCTCGGGAGATAGGAAAAGTGCAGAATTTAAATGACAGAAATTTAAACGGCCATTACGGGAAATGACTCACCGTGCCCTCGAGAATATGAGCAGATATGAGAAGCATAGAATGTAAGTGACATAAATTTAAACGGCCATTGCGGGAAATGACTCACCGCGACCTCGAGAATATAGTAGATATAAGAACAACACAGAATATAAGTGACGGAAATTTAAACGGCCATTGCGGGAAATGACTCGCCGTGACCTTGAGAATATAGCAGATATAAGAACAACACAGAATATAAGTGATGGAAATTTAAACGGCCATTGCGGGAAATGACTCGCCGTGGCCTCGAGAATATAGCAGATATAAGAACAGCACAGAATATAAGTGGCGAAAATTTAAAGGGCCATTGCTTGAAATGATTCACCTCGGCCTCGAGAATATAACAGATGTAAGAACAATACATGATATAAGTGGCGAAAATTTAAACGGCCATTGCGGGAAATGACTCTCCGCGGCCTCAAGAATATGATGTGATCGCCAGGGGCCGGAGACCCCAAAATAAAGAAAGTGATCGCACCTACCTCAAAAGCAGGAGATGGCGGGTTGCTTCTTCCTCTCCCTTCAGCCGGTCGACGGAGAGGGCTTTCCTTAGTTACCCTTGCAAAAGAAGAAACAGACAGATAACAGGTGGATCAGAAAAAATGGTAGTGTAGTATTAGTCCCTTGCGATGAAGAATAATGAAATCGTGACAAGACACACACCTGGTTGGTGTTATTTTTAAACCCCTCTCGGACACGAGTAGGAGGAAAATGCTATGATGAATGGGGGATCGTGCAAACGTGCATAAAAATGGATCTCCCTTATGAAAGGAGATGACGGACGACGGGATGATGCATGCGACAGAAATGACAAAAGAGAAGGGGAGAGAATGGCTTATTGAAGGTACCGATGGCGGGATCCGGCGGAGCTTCGGCAGCGTAGGGATGACGTGGAAGCAAAACGGATGGAGCTAGCATTCCTCTCGTGAGCGCGGGCACCCGGGAAGCCGGCAGAACCTCCTCCTACAAAAGACCCACGGGTTAGAGATGGGATCTGGCAGAGTCTCTCCTTCCGCTGTCGGATCTGAAGCCCCCTTCCTTCGAGGGAGGGGGTCCTTATTTATAGAGGAAAAGTTGATTGGGGCGTCCAGGACCCTCGACGCCTCAATACATATTTTTTATTTTTTTATATTTTTTATATTTTAATAAATTTATTGGGGCGTCCAGGCTCTTGGACGCCTTAATGATGAGGCGTCCGGGGCCCTGGACGCGCCCATTTTCGCCCACCGAATTGCCGCCGAAAGCCGTAGACTGTGGGGAAAGTGCGTAGTTTCGGCTGGTGACTGTGACTCACGAAGGGCGCGTCTAATTGACAAGACATTTTTTATCTTTTGAATTTTTTTGAAACGTCAAATCGAGGGGCGGATCGACACCGTCCGTGTGTCTAAGTAGTGAGGCGTCCAGGCACCTGGACCCCTCAATAAGACATAGTGAGGCGTCCAGGTACCTAGACGCCTCAAAGAAAGTCTGCCAGATCGGCCCCAGAAAGCCGCCGGCGTCTAACCGTTAGATGTCTTCGTGTTTTCATTCTTCCGGAGCGTTTGGTTGGGAGCGGCGTCATCCGCATGCTGCACAATTTCCTTAGTGAGGTGGCTTCCGCTCGGATACCAAAGAAGCGTCACGTTCCCCCGCTCAAAAGGTAAAAGGAAAGAAAGGGGAGTACTCAAGTGATTCAAAATGTGAAAACCACTGCGGGGCGTCATATGGTAATATGAGATTTACTCAAGATGATGTCAGGAATAGCTTGTCTACAGCTGCCCCGCCTTGGCGTCTCCTTTACAAGGGAGCGGCACGTAGTGGAATGGCATTGAAGTGAAGTGGAATGGAGTGAGAATGGACTGAAAAGTTGATGCCAAGGTGTGATGAGACATGCTTTCAACATTATGGTTTGGAATGTTTTCAGAGTTTTCAATGAGACGACCTTGAAGAAGGTCTTTCGAATTCAACAATTGCTTGGACAGAAATCAAACAAGGAAGGGAAAAATGTGCGCTCAGGCACAAGTAAAAAAAAGAGACCAACTTCTTTGTGTGGAAGTACGTGGGTCGTAAACCTGCAGGTTTCACCTTTGGGGAGCGGTTACCAGCCAATGTGGAAGTGTTACGGCCAAGGTGGGTCAAATGGAGTAAAAGTAAAGGAATATTTGAGGATGAGTCCAAACAAGGGTCCCTTTTGCAAGAACAGCATAGGGTCATCTCAAGGAAGCTCAATGTTTCATTCGGAGTGGAACATCTCATATTGTAAGAACTTAAGCACATCGGCCTTCACAATCGAATTACTTTGAATGATCTTCCGCAATGGAATCAAAGTCCTACATGAATGCATGCTGGGTTTAAAGGAAAACTTAAAACAAACTTAAATAGAAAATAGCCAAGGATAATATTGTCAAGTTGTTAAGAACGGGTCAGGATACCGATCCGGTGAGCTGATACTGAGCCGGGGTGATGCGGGACGAGACACGGACACGACAAGCTCGCGATCGTCCCTTAACGAGGGAAGCGTCGGACGTGCACGGTTGAGAAACCGACAGTGAGCTAGGGTGGTCGGCTCTCACTTGTGCCCGGATCGGGTCACGGAACGGTCTCGCACTCTCTCGCAGCAGCGGTGAATGATAATATAGCGAGCTAATGGACCTAAAGCATGCTCTCTAGCAGCGGCATAAACAAGTATATATGAAAATAAGCAAATGCCGAGTGTAGGGAGCGAGAACGATACCTCTACGCGCTCGGCGTGGGGAAGACGGACCCGGCCGAAAACTCGTACTCCCGGGAAACTTAACACACAATAATTACAGCAATGGGAACATGCCCACTCCACGCAGGGAGGTAAAGGGCTATACAAATGGGCCCGAGAGGACCGAATTCGGGTTGACGGGCAGCTTCGTGTGTTGATTCGGCTACACGCGTGTTCACGACCGTGGGGCCCACGTGCTGTCCGGAGGGGCCGTGTGGGACCCGATGGTACCGCTGTAGTGGAGACACTTGGGGAAGTGCTCCCCGGGCTGGCGGCACGCTGGTTCGCCGGCCGGAGGCCGCGCGGCTCTGTTCGGCACCGGTCGGAAAAACCGATCGGAAATCTGCCGGTTCTGTATTTCAGCGCGCGCTCCGGCGAGAACGGACGCTGCGATCAGCACCGGTGTCAGAATGCGACGAGATCAGAGCCGTTGGAAAGCTGCTTCGAAGTACTACAATCTAGTGGCCTTTAGAAAAATTCATTAGATTTGTACTTTATGTTGGCAAATTTTATATGCTGCTGTTGTACAGTAACTGAAGACTCAGATCTGCAGAGAACTTTCCTGTTGATTGCCTTTGACCGTGAAGTAGATGTCCGAATTTAAAGATGTGTTCTTCAGCAAGGTTGTAGGAAATCGAACAAGAAAACCAGGAATATTTTTTGATCTGGCTTTGGAGGTGGTAATGATTTTTTCGGATTTTGGAAGTGGAGGGTGGTCGGATCTGGGATCTGACTAAAAACACTGTATCAGAGGAAAAACACGAATTTCTAAAAATAGATAGAAGGCTGATAAAGAATTAAGAAAATTTTTGGAGATAGGGGGTGATGGAAAGAACTCCCAGTAAAATTGGGAGGGTTTGGACAAATCAAAAAGATGGTCGGAGGGGGAGAACTCAGAGGTTCTGTCACTGTAGACAAAAACCTGGCAGATCTGGGATGACAGGTTGGACGAAAATGTAAAAATACTAAACGATAGAATTTTGGCGTGAAAATTTAGGTGGATCTTGGGATACAAGGGCTGAACATACCATAAAAAATTCAGATCAATCCAAGCTCGTGTCTGAGATAGAAAATTTGTGGAAGCGGCTATGGTCGGACGAAGACAGAACTGCAGAGGCGGCTCGATGGCGGCACGAACGGCGGCGGCACGGACGATCACCGGAGGTTGAGAGGGGATGATAGAAGGTAGAAACACTCTAGATCTGGGGTTGGGGAGGGAAGAACAGCAGGGAAGGAGAGAGGGGCACACCAAGCTCCTTGCTTACACACAAAAATTCTGATTTTTCATTGATTTTCTCATGAAAATACAAGCTTATATGTGATGCCAACCAAATTCAACCTCAACCCTTGGATCTAGGGGTGTGAGATGGATGGCTGGGATTGCATTCTAATAACACACAAAAAATATTAAACTAAGGCAAGTGGAATGGGGCGCCCCTTGACCATGTAGTAGAAGGTTGAATGGGGTAGGTGGGATGGGTGTAGAATGTTGACATTCTTAACCCTTTGTCTACCCATGTGGCATATGACTAGTCCAACCTTCTAGATGTCCACCTAGGATGGTTGACCAGCCCCACAAGATGACATGGACCAATGAGAAAGGGCTGAGGGCCCCCTTGCTGGTCCTACTGATAAATTACATAGAAACCCAAATAATCCGTGGGAATGACGCATTGGCTGATAAAGCCGTACAATTGCGCGTATACTTTCCCGTGGATATAAAAATAAACTAAAGGATATAAATATAATATGAAAAGGTACTGGCTCGGTGTCGATTCCCATCAACTCTCCCCGGGTGGGAGGAACTCGACCCCGTCGAGTAGGGGTAGGGATGCTCGAATACTCAGGCGGATCCATCACCGTGCCATGTAAGGCGAGTACGCTCCACTCCAAATGATCGTCACCTGCTCATTCCATATATACTCGATATGCGCAAACTGCTATGGCCTGAAGGTGGACACTCCGGGTGGGGCACTCTCAAAAGGAAGGGAAGCGACTCAAAGACTCACTAGGAACCACCGCTGAGTCCCTATAGGTGACTGATCCGGGTATAGATGTAGAATCGACCCCATACTCATCAAGTGAGTCCACTCGCCTCTTACTCATAAGAGATCGACAACGAGCTTGCACAATACTCATGCAGACTTACCATGCAATACACACAACAATCGATTCGAAACACACCACACAAACAAACCACACAAGAATACACACTGATTCATGCACGACTCGAGACTAAGGTGGTAGCATCAAGCCGACTAGGTGGCCGCATCCTGGGCGGCAGGAGAACTGTCCCACTCTTCCCCCCCAAGGCATAGTACTCATCGGCTAGTGCCTCATCGGCCACGTAATTGACACACTCAAGCTCGGGAGGTGCGGACTCTCCAACACCTAAGGCTAGGGTGGCGCGAGCGGGACACTCACTGGCAATGTGGCCAAATCCATGACAGTGGAAACACTGCACTCGCGATCGACTACTCTCCCCGAAAAGAGGGGCCTTACCCTTATCATCCCGTCGGGTAGGGGGTGTAGGCAGCAATGAGGGAGGTGTAGGTGCCTTAGACAATAGTGGAGGGGGTGCTGGTGCCAGAGGACGGGCTATAGGAGCTGGGGGACGGGCAACGGGTGCCGGTGGATGGGGTGGAGGTAGATCCCGTGGTGGGGGAGGTCGAGGTCTAGGAGCAAAGTGCTCCTGACGGGCGGGCTCCTGTGGACGAGCCATGGGTCCCCTCGGGTATGAACCTAAGGAGCCACGGGAGTCACTACGGGGAGGAGCGGGGCTCCATCGGGGAATAGACTCGAACTCACCCTCGAATTGCTCCATCTCGAGAGCAACTTGGTATGCATCCTCCAGCTTGTCCACCTTGCGGCGGAGAAGCTCATACCATAGGTGTGGGCGTAGACCACGCCGAAACCGAGAGACGGTAAGGGAATCCTCCTCCGTGGCATCGCATCGCAAGTAGTACGCATCAAATTCGGCGATGTAATCCGAGACGGACTGGTCTCCTTGGGTGAGACTTTGCCACCTATCTATAAGACGCTGGCGGTAGGAGGTAGGGAGGTACTTCTTCCTAAGCTTCTCCCTCATATCGGTCCACGTATCGATCGGAGGTTCATGACGATGAAACAATAGATTCTCCATGTTCCTCCAATATGTTTGGGCTTGGCCCAAAAGTTTCATCCTGGCAAACTTGACCTTCCTTTGGTCCGACATCTCGAACCACTCAAAATATCGATCCATGCCAGCCTCCCAATCAAGATAGACCTTTGGGTCTAAGGACCCGTCAAAGGTGGGAGGGTCGGCCCGAACGGTCCGAAGGGCCCGTTCATCCATATCTTGGTCGTGGGTACGCCGTATAGGACGACGATCACGACCATATCCCCGATGCTCATTCTCGGACTCATAGTCATGCACCTCGGGGACTTCATGCCTCCTATTAGCTATCCCTTGACCCCTTGGAGTTGCGGGTTGTTGACCCGGCTCCGGTTGACCTTGTGTAGGTGGGACGGGTGCTTGGACTGGGGCAATCGGTGGTGCCTCGGCTGGGCCTCTCTCTAGTGCGGTGACTCTCCCGACCAATCCCTGAACGGACTGGCTAGACCCGGCGGCCCTATCCTCTACGGCCTTCATCCTCTCTTCTAGGCGGGTGCCTAGATCATTCACTTGGGTACTCAACCCTTCCATCCTATCCACTCGGGTGCTTAACACTTCCATGCGATCACTCAACCCATCCATTTTTCCCATAAGAGTTCGGAACATGGTGACCACCTCATCGGAACTATAAACTCGGGATTCCGCCATTGGTGGTGGTGGGGGTGAGTATTGAGTACCTCGACGAGTGGGCATGCAAGACACGGAGTAGGAGACACTGACTAATGCAAATGCACACTACAAGATGATGCACCTAGACGTAACCAAAACTCGGCACGTGGCGGAGTTAATCGATCCGAAGATCACTCGCGCAAGTGTGCGGTCTTCCCGATAGGCGTAGCCTAACGTTCGGACAACACCTTTTGATATACCGAGTAAAGGGATGCAAATGCAAAAAGACACTTTTTTTTTATTTGTTTTACAACAATGATGACCCTAAACACGACTTAGACGTAAATGACTAAGGAATGACACTTTTTTTTTGACACCCTAGACTCAACTTGCTCTGATACCAAATTGATGCGGGACGAGACACGGACACGACAAGCTCGCGATCGTCCCTTAACGAGGGAAGCGTCGGACGTGTACGGTTGAGAAACCGGCAGTGAGCTAGGGTGGTCGGCTCTCACTTGTGCCCGGATCGGGTCACGGGACGGTCTCGCACTCTCTCGCAGCAGCGGTGAATGATAATATAGCGAGCTAACGGACCTAAAGCATGCTCTCTAGCAGCGGCATAAATAAGTATATATGAAAATAAGCAAATGCCGAGTGTAGGGAGCGAGAACGATACCTCCACGCGCTCGGCGTGGGGAAGACGGACCCGGCCGAAAACTCGTACTCCCGGGAAACTTAACACACAATAATTACAGCAATGGGAACATGCCCACTCCACGCAGGGAGGTAAAGGGCTATACAAATGGGCCCGGGAGGACCGAATTCGGGTTGACGGGCAGCTTCGTGTGTTGATTCGGCTACACGCGTGTTCACGACCGTGGGGCCCACGTGCTGTCCGGAGGGGCCGTGTAGGACCCGGTGGTACCGATGTAGTGGAGACACTTGGGGAAGCACTCCCCGGGCTGGCGACACGCTGGTTCACCGGCCGGAGGCCGGGCGGCTCCGTTCGGCACCGGTCGAAAAAACCGATCGGAAATCTGTCGGTTCTGTATTTCAGCGCGTGCTCCGGCGAGAACGGACGCTGCGATCAGCACCGGTGTTGGAATACGACGAGATCGGAGCCGTTGGAAAGCTGCTTCGAAGTACTACAATCTAGTGGCCTTCAGAAAAATTCACCAGATTTGTACTTTGTGTTGGCGAATTTTATATGCTGCTGTTGTACAGTAACTGAAGACTCAGATCTGCAGAGAACTTTCCTGTTGATTGCCTTTGACCGTGAAGTAGATGTCCGAATTTGAAGATGTGTTCTTCAGAAAGGTTGTAGGAAATCGAACAAGGAAACCAGGACTATTTTTGGATCTGGATTTGGAGGTGGTGGTGATTTTTTCAGATTTTGGAAGTGGAGGGTGGTCGGATCTAGGATCTAACTAAAAACACTGTATCAGAGGAAGAACACTAATTTCTAAAAATAGATAGAAGGCTGATAAAAAATTAAGAAAATATGTGGAGGTAGGGGGTGATGGACAGAACTCCCAGTAAAATTGGGAGGGTTTGGAAAAAATCAAAACGATGGTCGGAGGGGGAGAACTCAGAGGTTCTGTCACTGTAAATAGAAACCTGGCAGATCTGGGATGACAGGTTGGATGAAAATGTAAAAATACTAAACGATGGAATTTTGGCGTGAAAATTTAGGTGGACCTTGGGATGCAAGGGCTGAGCAAACCATAAAAAATTCAGATCAATCCAAGCTTATGTCTGAGACAGGCAATTCATGGAAGCTACTATGGTCGGACGAAGATAGAACTGCAGAGGCGGCTCGATGGCGGCACGAACGGCGGCGGCGGCGGCACGGACGATCACCGGAGGTTGAGAGGGGATGATAGAAGGTATAAACACTCTAGATCTGGGGTTGGGGTGGGAGGAACAGCAGGGGAGGAGAGAGGGGCGCACCAAGCTCCTTGCTTACACACAAAAATTCTGATTTTTCATTGATTTTCTCATGAAAATACAAGCTTATATGTGATGCCAACCAAATTCAACCTCAACCCTTGGATCTAGGGGTGTGAGATGGATGGTTGGGATTGCATTCTAATAACACACAAAAAATATTAAACTAAGGCAAGTGGAATGGGGCGCCCCTTGACCATGTAGTAGAAGGTTGAATGGGGTAGGTGGGATGGGTGTAGAATGTTGACATTCTTAACCCTTTGTCTACCCATGTGGCATATGACTAGTCCAACCTTCTAGATGTCCACCTAGGATGGTTGACCAGCCCCACAAGATGACATGGACCAATGGGAAAGGGCTGAGGGCCCCCTTGCTGGTCCTATTGATAAATTACATAGAAACCCAAACAATCCGTGGGAATGACGCATTGGCTGATAAAGCCGTACAATTGCGCGTATATTTTCCCGTGGATATAAAAATAAACTAAAGGATATAAATGCAATATGAAAAGGTACTGGCTCGGTGTCGATTCCCATCACGGGGCCCGTTTATCCACGCACCAACTCATCGAATGGAACCATCGTCCCCTCGCTTTCACAACTTAACGGCCTATCCGTAAAACTCAAATTCCTCTGAAATCATTACTGTTTTTGTTGAAGGGGAAATCAAATTCCAGAGTCATTCAGGTCGCAAGGTCCTTGACATGTTCTAGTAGCGTAAATATTATATAATACAATGCATGACATGGTGGGACTAGTTACCGAATGGCGTCACGTGATGGGACAGTGGTGTACACCAGTGAAACCTGCACCGAACAACATCACATAAAAAATAGCAGAAGTGCACCACAACAGAAGAGAGATGAAGACAAAAAGCCTTTTGCTAAAGTCAACGACGATGACTTGACATCGATGTAACGCGTTTTGGCTTTTACACCCTTCATTTCCTATAAGTATCCCCCCTTGTCTAGTTCAGCCAAATGCACCAAGGAGGAGGAGAAGAATTGCCTTGAAACTTAAGGGGAAGAGGGGAAGATCCTTGGGTTCTTTCAGGATGGAAGGCGAGTCTTCCCGCCCTATGAAGAGGAGCAGACCCAGCAGCGAATTCAGGCGACTCTCTGACCTCGAAGGACATCTGAGTGGGCTGATCCAATCGCGCATGGTGAGTTGATTCATTTCAAATTTCATGTACGACCTTTCCTTCACCTTTCCTCCTTTGTTTTCTTTCATCTTTTCCAGCCGTACCCTCTCTTCCCAGGCCCGAGGAAGTTCTCCAAACTACCGTGGCTTTCGAAGCTAACTTCTAATCTCTCCATCGGCATGAGGGCCATAATTACGAGATGGCATCTTCAAGGACTCCTAGTTCACGCCAAGCATTACGAAAAGATTCGCATGGACTGGGCGGCCATGGGTGCGCTGGTGGAGATCTGGCATCCTCAGACTCACACTTTCATTTTCCCCACCTTCGAGGCGTCCATCCTTCTTGAGGAGGTGGAACTCATGCTTGGGTTGAAAAGATTCAAAAGGGATGGCAAGATAAAGATTATGCCGATGCTGAAGAAGGTGACTTCCGAGGACGTGCTTGGAAGTTTCATGCCGTCTGGTGCCATTAGAAATGTCCAGACTCAGAAGGGAATTAACCTGCAAAAGCTCGCGGAATGGGTCATGGATGCCCTGAGAGGATTGCCAGATGATGATCGTTTGGAAGAAACCATGAAGGGATTCACAATCTGTTTGGCGGGTGCTCTCTTATTCCCTCATACCGACAACATAGTAGAGGAAGATCAACTGAGTGCTATTTGCGGCATTTGGAATAGCAAAAGGGTGGGACCTGCCGTTCTTGCTTACCTTTACAGTGGTCTTACTGCTTCCAGTATGGGTAAACCTCCTTTTGGTTGCGCACTTCTTCTGAATTACTAGGTTGATTTACATTTCAAATTTGATCACCGTGAGGGGATGCCAACTGCCTCGAAGATTTTTCAACAAAGCCCCCTTTACCACATAGCCTATGTGTTAGGCTTTGGTGGTAATATAGTGAACCGCGTTCCATGGCTAAGGAGGCGTAAAGACTGGAGGTCCCACTTCAGAACTATGACGCAAAGCTTCTTCACTTGTGCACCGGCATGTCTACTCTCGCGCGAACTCCTCACGAGGTCTTCCCCCGAAGCTGAACTCTAACTCATTGGCACGACTGAGTTTGTTCTTTACAATGTGCATCAGTGCTTCATTCAAATCGGCCTTCCCCACCACTCGTTCCCACCGTTATCTGGCATCGCTCCTCTAAGGAAGAGAGAGTTGGGCGCGGAAGGCGATGCAAAGGAGGTGAAGGCCGTCAAAGTGTCGTGGAAGACGAGCACCTCGGGGAAGACATTAGTGCATGTAGAGGAAGAATGCGAGCTGTAGAGGGCTTATGTAACCGAACTGGAGAATTTAAGGCCTAAAGCGCCTAAGCCCCTAATGTAGCTCACCCTGTTGCTTTAATGGAATAAATGCGAAGTTATTGTGTGCAAGTGCTTTCTTTATCTCTCTTCTTTTTTTCTTTTATATATATATATATATTTTTTTTTAAATTTCCCCCCTTTTTAATTTATTATTATTATTATTATTATTGTTGTTGTTGTTGTTTTTGTTTTATTTTTTTCTGATGCGTCCATGTACCTAGACGCTTTTATATATTTATTATTATTTTATTTTATTTTTTATTTTTTATTATTTTCTCTCTCTCTTTTTTAAATGGAGGCGTCTAATTAACTAGACGCTTCTATATTTTCTCTTCTTTTTTCTATCAATTTTCGAACCCAAATTTATTCATATATACATTATTATATATATATATATATTTGACGCGTCGAGACGCCTGGACGCGTCAAATTTTTTTTTAAAAAAATTCTTTTGACGCGTCCAGGCGCCTGGACTCGTCAAATCTTTGAATTTCCACTTAAAAAGGCCGCCCACATGGCTTTTCCTCATTCAAACGAACCCCCCTCTCTCCTAGGACTCTCTCCCCTCCCATTCGCCCTTGAAGAACCTATTCTCGATCCCTAATGGAGCACGGGGGCCCAAGCTAAGGTGGAGAGCAGTGAAAACGAGTTGCCCGCCGTCTGAGGAGATCCTGGGATCGCACGGAGGAGGCCACCGTGGAGGAAGAGGATGCCGTGGAAGAGGAGGCGCTTCCCTTGGCCGTGGAGGGCCCCGGTGGAGCGGGAGAGGAGGAGCATGACCCGGTAGGCCGCCTAGAACTTTCTTTTGTTACATTATTTTGTGATTGTATGCAAAAAATGGGGCGAAAAATGGGGTTTGGAAGGATGTGGAGGGGGGTGATTGAGGCGTCCAACCCAGCGGACGCCTCAATAAATAATAATAATAATTTTTAATATATATATATACACGAAATAATAATATTAATAATATTTCAAAATATTGAGACGTCAAAATGCTTTGACGCGTCTATATAATATACATATATATATTTAATTATTTTTTTAGAAAATATAAAAAAAGGAATTTATTAAGGCATCAATGAGTTTTGACGCGTTTATTATTATTTTTCATTTTTTCTTTTTTTAATATATAAGAAAAAATATATATTTATATGTATATATATACATTGCATTATACATTATTTATAGCTCTGATGTAATTTCTTTTATTTTTTGTGGTTTGCAGGATGTGATGAGGAGCCGGATCAGCTGGTTCCTGGTGGTGGCGGCGTACCGAGGGCTGCCAGACTTCCAGAGGACCCGAGTGGACGCCATGGGGTTCGGGGCGTTCTTGCGGATTGAGCCCTTCCGACTCGACCTGCCCCTCGTCCAGGCACTGAGGGAGCGATGGCACGTGCCGAGTCGAGCGTTCCTGTTGCCCTGGGGGCACATGGTGCCGACATTGGAGGACGTAGTCCGGATCACCGGACTACGGGTGGATGGGGAGGCTGTCAGTGGGGTCACCTACCCCGACTACAGAGAGAGCACCCTAGAGCTATTATGGCTAGAGACGACCGCGACTGACAGAGACAGCAGGACAGTCGGCTGGGTGGACATCATGGAGGCGCTCGGATTCGAGGACCCGCGCCAGCGGGTTAGTGAGAGCGGTGCAGAATTTCTGGCACGGCTGGAGGGGGCAGCTCGGGTGGCTTTTAGCCAGGACCTGGGCGACCAAGAGCTGGCAGACCTGGACCTTCGGAGGTTCCTCTTCTTCTTACTGGGCCGCCTTCTGCTGGGGACGAAGGGGGACGACATCCACTGTCGTTTCCTCGGGACCCTGGCGGACCTAGACCGAGTGGGGCGCTACGTGTGGGGAGCAGCCCTACTCGCCCACTTGATTGCTGATCTTTCTCAGGGGGTAGAGAAGGAGACGACAGTCGGCGGCTTCGCGCCTTTTCTCCAGGCGAACATTTCATTTATGTATTTTACAATGATTCCTAATTTACAGTCATGCAATTATTTGGTACTAATGATGTATGATGGATGCAGGTATGGAGTTATTACTACCTCCCGATGGGTAGAGCCAGGCAGTGGAACCGGACAGTCGTGCCCCTAGCGCGGCGGTGGAGACCGGTCACGACTGCGGCACCGCGTAGCTACCAGCTGGCGTCGCTTCGACGTGAGCTGACCGAGTATCCTGAGGCCATGGTATGATGTATATGATGATTTTTTGTGCATTTTGTTTACTAGAGTGGGGACTGATATGATGCATGTATGTTGATGCAGGTGGTATGGAGGCCTTACCTGGGCATGGTCGATGCTGGCCAGTCTTGGGTTGTAGCGGGCCGACCTCGTTTCGGGCGGGACCTGTGGGTCCACTGCTTGAATGAGATTGAGCCACTATGGCTCAGGCTAGTCATGAGGACTCTGGGGCTTGCCCAGGAGTGGGTGGAGGTAGACGAGCTGAGTCACGTTGGGCGGAAGACCCGGGGCAAAGCGAAGCTCGTGGACTGGCGTACGTGCTTTCCTGCACAGTACCAGGACTGGCAGCAGGGTGGTGTTCCGGTGGAGTCCCATGTGCAGGACAACGCTGACTACTTGCGACAGTACTGGGAGACGTACGCGGATCGCCTCTACCTAGGGAGACCAATAGGGGTAAGTATGAAACACTGATTTCTTTTTATGCAAATGCATGTATGTGACATTAATCTATATGATTATGAATGCAGAATGCTCGTGACACTATCATCACTGACCTGAGGGCCCAGTTAGCAGCTGCCAGGCAACAGTTGGCAGTCACCCCGTCAGGAGCTGGACATCCTGGTGAGCTAATGCAATGCGTAATCATTTTTTTTGTGTCACCTGGATTCCTAGTGCTTAACCTCTTACTGTCGTTTGTTGTTTTGTGTTTCAGCGTGCCCATCAAGTGGCGGCGGCGGCCGAGATGACTGGTGGGACGGCCTCCAGCTCGTGAGCCCCTCCTCCGGAGGTCTCTTCTCTCTAGGAGCAGTTGGCGGGCACGGTGACCCGTGCTGAGGATGCCGAGCGTGACCAGGCGGCTCGGGTGAGTGTTTGCTTGACATGAGTTCCTTTTCCGCGTATTCCCTTTCCTTTGTTGACTTCAATGTGGGCTTTGACAGGTGGCGGAGATTCGGGATGCACTGGCTTGTGCGGTCCGTGCAGAGCAGGAGCGTGACGCCTGGGTGGCGGATCGTGATGCCCGGATAGCGGATCTAGAGGAGGGCCGACGATGACGGGAGGTTGAGGAGCTTCCTCGCGACGTGCTAGAGTTGCGGATTGCCCTTGAGGTGTCGAGGAGAGAGGCGAAGAGAGAGAGGGCAGAGAGGGAGAGGGAAAGGATGGAAAGGAGGGCAGAGAGGGAGAAGGAGAGGGCAGAGAGAAGAGCTCTGGAGGCCCAGATGACGGAGCTTCGAGTGATTCTTGGTATGGCAGAGGGGAGGTTGCGAGAGAGCAAGGAGCGGTACCAGAGAGCGAAGGAGCGTAGGGCGCTTCTTCGACAGTCTGGTTCTTTTTCTGTAGGTATCTTCCTTGTTTCTTCAGCCGAGGAGCGGCACAGTGCGTTCGAGGCTGGCCAGGCACCACAGGGCGATGGGATCACCGCCTCTTAGAGTTCTCGGAGGCCCTAAGGATCCGCACTAGAGGAGAGAGGAGAGGGATGATCAGAGAGATGACCAAGAGGGTGGTGGTGAGAGTTAGAGAGTGATTTGTACACCCCCCATCCTCACTTATGATGTATATGACAGACAGTTTATTATATGGAATGGTTTCTTTTCTGTCACTTGACTATCTTTTGTGCACGTTTCTTCCCTCGTGCCTTTTCTTCTTTACTTATCTCCTCGTGACACGCTCTACAGGATCTTACCCCGACAACAGGGAATTACACCTTGCGTGGAGGGCATACCGTCTTCCTCTCTTTTGAGACGTCTAGGCGCGAAGAGGCGTTCTAAGATTTTGAATTCAAATTTAAATCACCGAGAATCGCGGGGCAGTCTTTCTCCTTCCTTACCTTGCCTATAAACAACTCCTTCTGTCAAGATTTGCTCGCCTAGCTTCGTCTTCTTCCATCCTTGATTCATGGAGTACGGTGGGACAAACCGTGGTGAAGGGAGAGGTGGGCAAGGAACCCCTCGCCCGAGGAGGGTCGTGCAAGAGCATAGAGAGGCGGCCACGGAAGGGGAAGGGCCTCTTCTGGCACTCGAGGGACTCGAGAGGCCCGAAGGCATGGAGGGAGGCGAGCACGGCCCGGTAGGCTCCTTCAATCTCCATTTCTTTTGGTTTCGTAGCGAACAAGTAGAGAGGGATAAGAGGGTTTGGTGAGTGTTGCACTTGAATGATGAACACGTCTTCGACAGGTGACATTTTTTTTTTTATGATGTGGCCCTTCCTTTTGATGCGCAGGGTATGACAAGGATCCCGGGCTTGATCGATGAGTGGGCGAGTGTGGATGAGCCGAACCGCGTCGGGGGAGAGAGACGCGGCAAGGCAAAACCTGAAGATTGGCGCATACGCCTCCCTGCTCAGTCCCCAGACGGGCAGAGAGGTGACGTGCCTGTGCAGGGTAGTGCCGGCTACCTGCGACAGTGCAGGGAGAGCCAAGTTGGGCCTCTTCAGCTCGGGAGACGGACAGAGGTGAAGGAAGGGCCCTAATTTTATTATTATTTTAAAATCCCGGGGCTTAGCTGATGGCTGTTGTTTGTCTATTCCAGCGTGCCCGGCAGGCAGCGATGGCAGGGATGGCCGGTGGATCATCTTCGAGCTCTCAGGCTCCTTTTCTGGAGATCGCCTCCCTTCAGGAGCAACTTGCCAGTGCAGTGGCTCGCGCGATCCGGGCTGAAGAGGAGCGTGATGCCTGGGTAGTAGTCATGGTAGAGCTACGGCATCATGATGAGGAGAGGCCGTCTCCAGACATTCTGGAGTTAAGGGTCCTCCTCCCGGTGGCGAGGAGGGAGGCAGAGAGAGAGAGAGAGAGAGGAGAGAGAGAAAGAGAGGGAGGAAAGAAGGGCCGAGCGACAGTAGGATCGGGATGAGAGGAGGGCCTTGGAGGCCCAGGTGAGGGAGCTCCAGGTAGGCTTTCAGGTTATGGGGCAGAGGTTAGGAGTGATGGAGACGCGCTACGAGAGAGCACGAGAGTTCGGGGCGCGACTCCGCCAGTCTGGCCACCTTTCTGTCGGGGGCTTCTTTGCCACGCCAGGGGAGCAGCAGCGAGCCGCTGCTATGGAGCAGGTATCACGGGGTGAGGGGACTGCTGCTTCGCGGAGCCCCAGAAGGCCCCTGAGGGATCCCCACCTCAAGGGAGAGGATAGGGACGCCTAGAGGGACGAGCATGAAGATGATGGCGAGAATTAGCGAGCTAGTGGACCCGCCTCCTCTCTTGCGATGTTCATGACTGTGATGTTTGTGTTGACCTATGAATGGAGTGATTTGTTGTTTCCTGTTGCTTATTTGTTCTCTTGCGCATTCCTTCTTTCTTACGCTTCTTCTCCTTTACACTATCCCCATGTGATGTGCTCGTCGAGACCCTGCCCAAAAAATGGGGAATCGTATCTTGCTCCGACCACCTTTCGCACAGAAATCTACCGCCGAAGTCAACAGTGATGGCTCTAGCCGCTTTTCCCGGACAACCTTTCAATCTTCCCGGATGACCTCTACAAAATGATAGGGTGTCCCTAGGCTACGTAGGGAGAGAGTGTCACATTACACCATCCAATCAATTACCCTGCGCTAGTGGTGGAGTGACACATGGGTGATGCGGGACGGACTAAGGAGACGACACTATATGGTGCCACCCTCGGACTCTAGATGAAGACACGACCAGCAACACACACCAGGGAGACACTAAGCCCGACACTACGAGCTCCTACTGGCAAAATGTCGCTAACAGAAGTGGAAGCTCACTCGTCGTCCCAAGCGAGGGAAAGCGCGGACCGTGCGCGGTTAAGGAACCGGCGGAGGTCAAGGGTAGTCCGACTCAACTTCCGGACTCGGATCGAGTCGCGGGACGGGTCACTCTCACTCTCACAGCGGTGACATGGACACACGGGCTAGTACCTACACTCTCGGCAGCGGCCTAAGACCATATACTAGTTAAGCAATGTAACGCCAAGGAGTTAAGACCATTACCTCCACGCACCCGGCGTGGCGAAGACACCCCGCTGACTGACGGACCCCTGGTTAACATAATTCACAGCGGTACAAAGAGATTCGACCCACTCCACGCAGGGAGGTAAAAGGTCACATGTGGGGCCCACGGATCACGCAAATCAGGTTGACGGACAGCATCTTGATGTCGTCTCGACGCGCCGAACTCTGCGTTCTCGTGCCTTCCGGACGGCGTAATCAATGGGCTGTGGGGCCCACACGCTGTCCTATCCTCCGGGTCTGGCGGGGTGGGTCCCACTGTAATGGGGACCCCTGGCAGCACGCTTCCCTGGATGGCGGTCAGCCGGCGACACTCACCGGAGGCCGGGTGCCCCGGTTCCCAAGTGGAGAGGATGCTGTCCACGAGCTGATGTTGCTATTTCAGCAGCGCGCGCTCCGGTGAAAATGGCCGCTGCGATCAGTCCCGTCGCCGGAATGCGACGAAACTAGTGCCGTTGGAAAGAGGATTCGAAATCCTTCAATCTAGGGTCAATGGATTCTTCTGAACCTGCGCGGACCTGGGCTTTAACTATTTTTCAATTCTCTGCTTCACAGCTCCCGAAATCTCAGATCAGCATATCAGTTTCCTATAAATGGCCGTTGACCGCCTATGTACATTTGGATTCAGACTTCGAGATCATTTTAACAGTTGTAGGTAATCAAACCAAGGAACTGGAACTATTTTTAGAATGTGATTTGGAGGTCTCTGCGATTTGTTATGATTTTTGGGGTGACTGATGGTCAGA
The DNA here is from genome assembly GCA_022559845.1 of Amorphophallus konjac. Taxonomy (NCBI): domain Eukaryota; kingdom Viridiplantae; phylum Streptophyta; class Magnoliopsida; order Alismatales; family Araceae; genus Amorphophallus; species Amorphophallus konjac. The sequence continues at coordinate 66,962,504 of CM040128.1, read as the reverse complement.
TCTGGGAACAGGTGGACAGAACTGTAGATGGGTCTGAGAACGATTTTTAGAAAATATGAGATGGGCGAATAAAAAATTGATAAAAATTGTGAATGAAGGGGTGGATGGATGGAACCCCCAGTAAAATTGGGCGAACTAACAAAAATCAAAAAGTGGATCTAAGATATGAAACGCAGGACGGAGGTGAACCTGGACAGAACTCTGGCAAAACCGAAATGGAAGAGTGGACGAAAATCAAAAAATATGAAACGTGATCTGAATGCTGGCCTGATTTTTGTGGGTGGAGAGGAACATCCCAGGAAGAACTCCTCCAAATTTGGTAGCCAAATGAGCTCTAGGAAGACCTATGAATTTCGAACAAGCTGCTGTGGTACTGCGCAGGCAGAACTCCGTTGATGGCGATGGCGGTGCGGTAGCGGCTCGTGGCGGCGGCAGCGATCATCGGAACCGATACACGAGGAGTCACACCTCAGAATGGAAGCCTTCACAGCATCCAAGGGGGAAAGGGAGAGAGGAAGGGGGCGGCCTAGGCCATGCTCCAACAATTTTCAAGTTCAAAATGGCATTAATTCAAGAAAATGGTAATTACATGCCTTATATATGACTCCCACCAAACTCATCCTCCACCGTTGGATCTAGGGGTTGGGGATGGATGGCTAGGATGGAGTTTGATCAAAATACAACAAAATATTAAACAAAAAGGGGAGGGGGGCGCACCTTGACCAAGGAGGGTCAAGGGGGGGACATGGTAGGTGGGGTTGGTGGCCTCCCATGTGGACTTTTCAAGTCCATTGTCCCCCTCCCTTGGCCCACCCTTCTAGAAGCCTCCATGGAGGGTTGACTGACCCCACAGGGGCCCTAGAGCTGAGGTGGCCCAATGGGAGTGGAGTGGGGGCCCATGGGACCCAGGGATCCCCATTTTGCACATAAGCCCCTCGAACTATCTAAATTACACACTGACGAAAAGAAAATAAAATACATTACACACAAATAAAAAATCCCCCAAAAATATGATAAATGCTATGACTCAGTGGGGAACCTCCAGACTGTCTCCGAGCCATAGGGATGCTGAGGTGGCTCGAGTCGTGCTCCTCGTGCGGTACCGGTGGCTCGCCGGCTCGTGTCTCGCATGCGCTCGGGTGTCCGCACCAATTCTCCCCGGGTGGTAGAAACTCGACCCTATCGAGTAAGGGTCTGCATCGCTCCGGTATCACTCTAGAAGATCCGGATCAATCCGCTGCAACTCTCCATGTGTGATCCATGTGTCCTCAGTAGCGGGCCATCCTCTCCATCGCACTAGGTAGCGCGGGTAAGATCCACTCCTGGTAACTGTCACTTGCTCGTCCAGTATACGATCTATATGCTCACGCTGCCGTGAAAAAGGGGCTGGAGGTGGAAGTGGACACTCAGGTGTGCGATCACTCTCAAGGGGAGGAGATGGCTCAAAATGCTCACTAGGGATCACCCCTGGGTCCCTATATGCAACAAGATCCGATACATTGAAGGTAGAGCTTATACCATATTCCTCGGGCAGGCCCACAACATACACATTGGATCCAACGCGTTTCAACACTCTAAAGGGACCGGCTCCGCGAGCTTGCAACTTCTTAACGGTTCCAGAGGGAAACCGTTCAGGTCTTACCCTGATCATGACATATTCGCCCTCTTGGAACTCTCGGTGGTGTCGGTGGGCATCGGCTAACTCCTTGTAACATGCATTGCTGGCCTCAATGTGACGACGGATGTCGTCATGCAAACTCCTAACATGCCTAGCAAACGACTCGGCCGACTCCGACACTCTAGCATGGATAGGCATGGGGACAAGGTCAACGGGTTTCCTAGGCCTACGACCTGTGACAATCTCAAATGGACTCATGCCGGTAGACCTATTCACCGAATCATTATATGCAAACTCGGCCATGGGTAGAATGAGATCCCAATCCCCAATACGGTCCCTAACAAGACACCTCAAAAGATCACCCAGACTCCTATTGACCACCTCGGTTTGACCATCTGTCTGGGGATGATATGCAGTAGAAAACTTGAGGTGAGTACCCATCATATGCCATAGTGTCTTCTAAAAATAGGAAGTGAACCTAACATCACGGTCAGACACCATAGTGCGAGGCAACCCGAACTTGCACACCACATGCGTAAGGAAAAGGCGGGCTACCCTCGAAGCATCCGAACTCTTCGAGCAAGGAATAAAGAGGGCCATCTTCGAGAAACTGTCAACCACCACATAGACCGAATCATGCTTCCTGGAGGTACGTGGCAGTCCCAAAACAAAGTCCATGCTAACATCCTGCCACGGGACATCAGGCATGGGAAGAGGCGTATAAAGGCCCGAGCTTTGCTTCTTCATCTTAGCCGTAGCACATGTACGTCACTGAGCCACGATGTTAGCAACATCGTGCTTCAATCTTGGCCAATAAAATCGATGCTCCACTGCCTCAATAGTCTTGTTCCGACCAAAGTGGCCGGCTAGACCTCCCGCCTGTAGTTCCCACACTAAGAAATCTCGAACCGAAGTTCGGGGAACACATAGCCTGCTACCTCGAAAGAGGTAACCCTCCTGAAGCACATACTCATCAAGGTCTCCCGAGGGTCCGGCCTGGAGAGTGGTAAAAATCTGACCGAAGTCAGGACATTCAACATAGGCCTCCTTCATCTTCTCTAACCCTATGACCTCGGCACTCATGGTGGTAAGCAAACATGCTCGCCGACTCAAGGCATCAGCCACCTTGTTTTCCACTCCAGCCTTATGTTTAAGCACAAAGGTGAACTACTGGAGATACTCGACCCAACGATTGTGACGTGAGTTAAGCTTCTTTTGGGAATGGAGGTACCTCAATGCCTCATGATCGGAGTATAAGACAAACTCCTGATGTAATAGGTAGTGTCTCCAATGCCTAAGAGCCTGAACAACTGCGTAAAATTCCTTATCATTTGTGGAGTATCGCAGTTTCGCGTCATTTAGCTTCTCGCTGAAATATGCGATCGGGTGGGCCTCCTGACTCAACACACCTCCTATCCCAACACCCGACGCATCACAAGAGACCTCAAACACCTTCGAGAAATCACGCAGTCGAAGGATAGGTGTCTGGGTCATGCGCTCCTTGATGTCTTTGAAGGCGGCAGATGCGGCCTTCGTCCATACAAATGTGCCCTTACGGATGCAATCCGTGATCGGGGCGGTGACGGAGCTAAATCCGCGGATAAAGCGACGATAGAACGTCGCAAGACCATGAAAGCTGCGGACGTCATGAATCGTACGGGGTTCCGGCCACTCAACAATGGCCCGGACCTTCTCCGGATCGGCGGAGACCCCAGTACTAGACACAATAAAACCCAAGAAGGTAAGTTGAGGTGTCATGAAAGCACACTTCTATGGGTTCGCAAACAACTGCTCTCGCCGAAGAAGTAGACAGACCTGCCGAAGGTGGTCTAGGTGGTCCCCCGTGGTGTGACTATAGATAAGGATATCATCAAAATACACCACTACAAAGACTCCAATGAAAGGTCGAAGGACCTGAGTCATGAGCCGCATGAAAGTGCTAGGGGCATTGGTCAACCCAAAAGGCATGACCAACCACTCATATTGACCGTCCTTGGTCTTAAAAGCGGTCTTCCACTCATCACCTGGCCTAATCCTCACCTGATGGTAGCCACTCTTAAGATCGATCTTCGAAAAGATAGTGGCACCTGCCATCATGTCTAGCATGTCATCCAGGCGGGGAATAGGGAACCTGTACTTCACGGTGATTTTGTTGATGGCACGACTATCAATGCACATTCTCCACGTGCCATCCTTCTTCGGGGCGAGTAACGCGGGTACAGCACATGGACTCATGCTGTCCCGAACAGACCCTCTCTGCACTAACTCATCGACCTGCCGTTTAAGCTCGGCATGCTCCGTGGGACTCATGCGATAATGAGGAAGGTTGGGCAAAGAAGAGCCCGGAACAAGGTCGATGGCATGCTGAATATCCCGCATAGGTGGGAGTCCCTCGGGAAGCTCATCGGGAAAGACATCAGCATACTCCTGCAGAATGGGAACAACCTCGGGTGGGAGCTCACCCTCGGAGTCCCGCTCCACCTCTCGGACCGTAATGGCAAACACCGGACAGCCCTGACTAAGCTCCTGCTCCATTTCCTGGGAGCTAATCATCATCAATCTCCTCGTCGAGGGCTCTCCTGGGCCAGAGGTAACGGTCATAGCCCGAGCTGGGGATGGGGTACTAGGCCCGGGAACGGAAGGCTTCGGAGTACTAGGGCCAGTAGGACCCCTGACTGATGGGCTCCTGGGCCGAACGGGTTGGAGGGTGACCCGCTGGCCAGCGTGGTCGAAGGTACAGGTGTTCGACCGGCCATGGAGCGTGGCATCCCGGTCAAATAACCACGGCCTACCAAGAATGATACTGCCCACTTCCATGGGGAGAACATCACACCAGATCTCGTCACTGTAGGAGTGGAGCTGCAGCGGGACCAAGCACCGCAGCCTGACCGAAATGGAAGTGGTATCCACCCATGATACCTGATAGGGACAAGGATGGTCTACGGGTGTGAGACCAAGACGGGCGACAGCGTTCGTGGAGATTGCATTGATACAACTCCCGCTATCGATGACCACCTTGCAAATTTGCTTTCCCAGCCTACAGAATACATGAAGGATAGTAGTCCGACGCCAGTCATCACTGACCTGCGGCTGGGTGAGGATACATCTGACGACCCCTACGTGGGTATCGTCTGAATGCTGGGCATCCTGGGCCTCACCTCCCATCTCATAGTACTCGTCAGCTAGCTCTTCATCTGCCTCATAGCTGACTAACTCGAGGCCCGTAGGGGTGGTATCCTCGGCCTGTGTGTCCCCAATGTGAAGAGATGGGCGGGTGGGACACTGGTTGGCGAAATGGCCAAACCCATTGCAGCGATAACACTGCTACCGTGATCCACTAGGCTCCCTAATCATAGGTCCTTTACCTTTATCCTCCCGACGGATAGGAGGCGTAGGCAACAATGGACGTGCAGGAGGTGCGGGTGCCGATGGACGGGCTGTGGGTGGGGCCGTAAGATGCTGGGGACGAGGAAGGTCCCTCGGGGGTGGAGGACGAGGCCTAGGAGCAAAGGGCTCGGGGCGAGCGGGCTCCTGAGGTCGAGTCATGGGGGCCCTCGGATACGTGCCAGATGAGCCACGGGGCTCGACACTACGAAGGGGAAAAGAGCCCAACCGATGGGGTGACTCGAACTCGGCCTCGAACTGCTCCAATTCGAGAGCGATCTGATATGCCTGCTCCAAAGTGGTTGCATTGCGGCGAAAGAGTTCATATTGATAATTGGGCCGCAAACCTCTTCGAAAGCGGGATATAGTCATGGTGCTCTCTTCCGTGACCCCACACCGTAAGTAATACTCATCGAACTCGGCGGTGTACTCGGTCACGGATCGGTTCCCTTGGGAGATGCTCTGCCATTTGTCTATAAGACGCTGGCGATATGAGGCGGGAAGGTACTTCTCCCTCAATTTGATCTTCATATCATCCCAAGTACCGATTTGGGGTTGACGTCGCTGGTTGAGCAGGCTCTCCACATTGATCCAATAAGTTTGGGCCTGCCCTTGCAGCTTCATCTTTGCGTATCGGACTCTTCGGTGGTCCGTCATCTCAAACCACTCGAAGTACCGGTCCATGCCGGCCTCCCAATCTAAATACACCCTAGGGTCCAAGGACCCGCTAAAAGTGGGAGGGTCCGCACGCACACCCCTAAGAATGCGGTCGTCATCCTCGTCATCACGATTCCGTCGTTGATGACGATGACCGTTACCCCCCTGATCATTGTCGGAAGCATAATCATCCACTATAGGCGCCTGTTGCCTCCCGACATCCTCCACCTGAGCCCTTGGCACAGCGGGTTGCTGCACCGGCTCTTGTTGGCCGTTCATTGGCGCGGGTTGCGCCGCTACTGGGCCTCTCTCTAGGACGGCAATTCTCCCAACTAGACCCTAGATGGACTGATCCGAAGACTCGGCCCGATCCTCGAGGGCTTTCATCCGCCCTTCTAGACGTGTTCCTATGCCATCCATACGCGTACTAAGACCATCCATACGCGTATCTAAACGATCCATGATGGCCCGGAACATCTCGGCCGTGGAAGACTCATCGGAACTACGGGCTCGGTAATCCGCCATTGGTGGTGGTGGCGAATACTGGGTGCCTCGACGGGTGGGCATGCAAGACACACGACCTAGAAGACACCGACTAATGCAAAAAATGATGCACTCAGACCTAAACCAATATCCGGTACGTGGCGGAGTTAATCGATCCGAAGATCACTCTCGCAAGTGTGCGACCTCCCGATAGGCGTAGCCTAACGTTCAGACAACACCTTTTAAGATACCGAATTATCGGGATGAAATACAATTTGAAAACACTCTTTTTTTTGAAAATAATGATGATCCTAAACTCAACTTAGACTATGCAAAGACTTATGCAAAGACTACCCTAGACTCAACTTGGCTCTGATACCAAACTGATGCGGGACGGACTAAGGAGACGACACTATATGGTGCCACCCTCGGACTCTAGATGAAGACACGACCAGCAACACACACCAGGGAGACACTAAGCCCTACACTACGAGCTCCTACTGGCGAAACGTCGCTAACAGAAGTGGAAGCTCACTCGTCATCCCAAGCGAGGGAAAGCGCGGATCGTGCGCGGTTAAGGAACCGGCGGAGGTCAAGGGTAGTCCGACTCAACTTCCGGACTCGGATCGAGTCGCGGGACGGGTCACTCTCACTCTCACAGCGGTGACATGGACACACGGGCTAGTACCTACACTCTCGGCAGCGGCCTAAGACCATATACTAGCTAAGCAATGTAACGCCAAGGAGTTAAGACCATTACCTCCACGCACCCGGCGTGGCGAAGACACCCCGGCTGACTGACGGACCCCCGGTTAACATAATTCACAGTGGTACAAAGAGATTCGACCCACTCCACGCAGGGAGGTAAAAGGTCACATGTGGGGCCCGGGGATCACGCAAATCAGGTTGACGGGCAGCATCTTGATGTCGTCTCGACACGCCGAACTCCGCGTTCTCGTGCCTTCCGGACGGCGCAATCAATGGGCTGTGGGGCCCACACGCTGCCCTATCCTCCGGGTCTGGAGGGGTGGGTCCCACTGTAATGGGGACCCCTGGCAGCATGCTTCCCTGGACGGCGGTCAGCCAGCGACACTCACCGGAGGCCGGGTGCCCCGGTTCCCAAGTGGAGAGGATGCTGTCCACGAGCTGATGTTGCTGTTTCAGCAGCGCGCGCTCCGGTAAAAATGGCCGCTGCGATCAGTCCCGCCACCGGAATGCAACAAAACCAGCACCGTTGGAAAGAGGATTCGAAATCCTTCAATCTAGGGTCAGTGGACTCTTCTGAACCTGCGCGGACCTGGGCTTTAACCATTTTTCAATTCTCTGCTCCACAGCTCCCGAAATCTCAGATCAGCATATCAGTTTCCTATAAATGGCCATTGTCCGCCTACGTACAGTTGGATTTAGACTTCGAGCTCATCTTAAAAATTGTAGGTAATCAACCCACGGAACTGGGACTATTTTTAGAATGTGATTTGGAGGTAGCTGCGATTTGTTATGATGTTTGGGGTGACTAATGGTCGGATCTGGGAACAGGTGGACAGAACTGTAGATGGGTCTGAGAACGATTTTAAGAAAATATGAGATGGGCGAATAAAACATTGAGCAAAATTGTGGATGAAGGGGAGGATGGATGGAACCCCCAGTAAAATTGGGCGAACTAACAAAAATCAAAAAGTGGATCTAAGATATGAAACTCAGGACGGAGGTGAACCTGGATAGAACTCTGGCAGAACCGAAATGGAAGAGTGGACGAAAATCAAAAAATAGGAAACGTGATCTGAATGCTGGCCTGATTTTTGTGGGTGGAGAGGAACATCCCAGGAACAACTCCTCCAAATTTGGTAGCCAAATGAGCTCGTGGAAGACCTGTGAATTTTGAACAAGCTGCTGTGGTACTGCACAGGCAGAACTCCGTTGATGGCGATGGCGGTGCTGTAGCCGCTCGTGGCGGCGGCGGCGATCGTCGGAACCGATACACGAGGAGTCACACCTCAGAATGGAAGCCTTCACAGCATCCAAGGGGGAAAGGGAGAGAGGAAGGGGGCGGCCTAGGCCATGCTCCAACAATTTTCAAGTTCAAAATGGCATTAATTCAAGAAAATGGTAATTACATGCCTTATATATGACTCCCACCAAACTCATCCTCCACCGTTGGATCTAGGGGTTGGGGATGGATGGCTAGGATGGAGTTTGATCAAAATACAACAAAATATTAAACAAAAAGGGGAGGGGGGCGCACCTTGACCAAGGAGGGTCAAGGGGGGGACATGGTAGGTGGGGTTGGTGGCCTCCCATGTGGACTTTTCAAGTCCATTGTCCCCCTCCCTTGGCCCACCCTTCTAGAAGCCTCCATGGAGGGTTGACTAACCCCACAGGGGCCCTAGAGCTGAGGTGGCCCAATGGGAGTGGAGTGGGGGCCCGTGGGACTCAGGGATCCCCATTTTGCACATAAGCCCCTCGAACTATCTAAATTACACACTGACAAAAAGAAAATAAAATACATTACACACAAATAAAAAATTCCCCAAAAATATGATAAATGCTATGACTCAGTGGGGAACCTCCAGACTGTCTCCGAGCCATAGGGATGCTGAGGTGGCTCGAGTCATGCTCCTCGTGCGGTACCGGTGGCTCGCCGGCTCGTATCTCGCATGCGCTCGGGTGTCCGCACCAACGGGACCGCATGGCAGGTGCCCTATCGCGAGGGTTATCGTTAAAGGTGATGAAGGCAGCTTTTGTAGCGCCCCGAGAATCTGATTACTGGGAGGGCCCGATAACTCAAGACTCGAACCGCCGCCCACGAGCCGGGAGGGCTCGAAAGGGCTAAAAGGAGTGTGGAGGCACAAAGAAATAGGAAATAAAGCAGGATAATTCAACAATTAACAGAAATAAATAAACAACTACAACTACAACAGAGTCCAGTCCAACGGAAAGTACAGTCTAAAGTAGTAAAACGTACCACATGCTGAGTGAACACTCGGCCCGGCGAGTTGGCAACTGAGAACCTCCGCACCGCGCCCTCGAACCTCGAGGAAGAAGAACCGCCACACCTGTAAAGCAGGGAATGAGTCTCCAAAACAGAGACTCAGCAGGGATCCCGCAGAACCCCAACCGGAAACAACGACGGTAGCGGAAAGGAAGGCTACAAGAGAAACTACAACAGCAAGAATGGTAAACCCGGTGGCCGGTCGAAACCCGACACTACAACTACTCCTACTGTACCGGAAACACACCCCGAACTCATAGTCAGGGGCTACCAAACTACACTAGTACCGCTTACCGAAGTAAAAACCCACGGTAACCACACCGTAGAGACCTGTCCCCCAGAACACGGCCAACCTGGACACACTGTCTAAAGTGCAACCCTGACACATGGTCACAGGTACCGCACGACAAGACGCAACCTCGGTAAAGCCACTAACACTAGTCTCGCGGTGCGAAAACCAACACACGCGCCACGGCGAAACAACCGAAAACTCAATGGTCGACATGACCAAAAACCCGAAGGTCAAAGTCACGAAAATTGACAGTCTGCCACTCTCTGTCCAGAACAGGAGTACCTTCCACTAGAAGAACGACCGGAAGCGTCCCTTGACGTCTTACACATCGTCACAACTATCTAGCTACAACGCCCCAGGCGTGAGACTCAGACACACACCCAGTACCACAACAAGGACTAACTGGGGTCACGCTCGTCAGCACGTGTCCTAAGCCCCCAACTACGTGTGCACACACAGACCATCTGCTCTAGATCGGGTCCTCTAGCTGGTTTTCCTCCCCACCAGACTCTGGTGGCAAAGGCAAGGGGCCCTAGGGTAACCAGCCTAAAAACCACCTGTCACCGGGTCTCGCTCTCCACCACTCCCAAGTGGGTCCTGTTGGCAGTCAAAATATAATCCTTCGGCGACCAAGTCGCAAAGACGAATGATACGGCCCAATAAAGCACAGAAGCCGATGAAGATCAACTTACTAAAGATTCCTCAAGTTGACAGAGCCCCAAGTCACCTTGAAGTGAGCACCAGGGACTTTACCTCAGGGGAGTCGGAATGAACCTGCAACCAACCGGCAGCGCGACCAAGCCTGCCCAATGGTCCGGCATCGACCTCGTCATGCTGTTACCCTACATCCGTTGCCCGACCAAGGACAATGGTCTACCCAATGACTCTCCTAAGGAGGAAGAACGTCCTCGGCCGTCCACAACAAGGGGCCGAAGGTTCTGTCAGCAGAAGGCTCCGATCACCCGACACGGGTTCGGCTTCTCGCTATAGTGGGCCCGTTAGTGGCCGATTGATCGCCATTCAAGGCGGAATTATCCCGGATGCAATGCCATCCCGCAAGGAAGCTTTGAGCACGAGTCCATCTCAACCAGAAGCACAAATCACAGTGTCGAAGGCTGTGCCAGCAGGACACCCGTGTGCTCGGGCCAGACACGCGCGGAGTTCTGATTAAGGCCATTCGTCATATCGAGAGCTTCGTCAACACCCCGTCAAGGTTTTTCAAGGGCCAGGGCGAGAGGAACAGTCAACGGGAGCTTCCAGAATCATCCCCGGACCCATCGGCCGACCCGCGTCGAGCAAACAAGTTAAAACGGCGCGTGAAGGGTCATCGGCGCCGCTTAATACGGCGCCACCAAATCCGGCGCGCCCATCCAATCGGGGACTTGTTCCCGACGCCGTTTAATCCGGCGCCCCCCCTTCCCAGGTCGCCGGATTAACGAGGTATACATATACCCTGCTTTCGAACAGAAAAAGGAGGAGAGGAGGAATCAGAAAGAAAAAAAGAAGATAGAAGTTAGCCAATACAAGGGGAAGGGTTGTTGGTTCGAGAGAAAAACCTTGGGGGGAGAAGTAGGGTTTCCCATTGAGGGTTCTCACCGCCGTCTTCCTCGTTTGCTCGTCTGAATATCTCCGGAGTCGGAGAAGAGAAGCCGGTGATCCGATACCCTGTTCTGGAGAAAGAGTCTAGGTGGGTCTACGTGGTTTTCTTCCGGTCGATTCCCCTTTTTCTTCTTTGGTTTTCTCCCCCTGATACAATGTAAGTGAGAGAGGGGAGGGGCGATGATACGAGCCTGACCTCCCCTCCCTCACCATCGCCTCTGCCTCTTCTCTTCATCTGGGATGATCATCTTCTATTAATGTAAACGGCGGCCGAGCGACAACGCCGGCGTCGGAATATATGCTGTGTGTATATATCTGCCTGTATCGTTCATCGAATGAATGGAATGCATTGATGCCCGATGCTGTATCCATCTTTCATGCTTTCTCTCTAATTTCTATTCAGATGTGCATTTAATGTTTCCCGACGTTCATAGTTCCCAGATCCCTTTTTCCCTACGCTGGATATGCCCCTGGGCTATATGAATCGTTCCCCCCTCCCCGGGGTTCTCTCTCTATTCCAATGTGATGGTCGGGCTCTGCACCATGTGTGCCACCGGTTTTGTGATCGGAGACGCACTCGTGTGCGTATCTCTGCTCATCTCCGTCTAGGGAGCAGACCCTTCGCCGCTCCTGTGCCTTTCCTCATAGGCTAGATGGGAGGGGGAGATCGCTTCTGTCATTCCTTCTTCATCCTGGGATGAGCCCTTGTTGGTTTTTCCGAACATGATGTATATATATATCCTGTCCCCAAATACTTACGCTAATCATATAGCATGCCAGTATTAATTTATCTAGCCTGCGGGCTTCACTGTTCTAATATGTGTCTAGCAATTCGGTTTCCCACTTGTCGTCAGACGATGTCTTGCGCCGCCCTTTCCACTTCGCATCTTAACAGGAGTCTGCTCTGTAGCATCACTCCAGTACCCGGGGAGGGGGATATTCCCCCAATCTTCTATGTTAGTCACTCGGTCGACAGGGGAGGCTCATCCGTTGATGACGAGTATCCCTCCCAGCCATTGAGTGCATAGTGATGGGGCTAAGCCCTACAGTTCAAATCCACGGTTCTTAATGGACCTCGTGGTGGCCGCGGGTTGTGTGCCCCTTGTAGGCTAGCCCTCGGGGTTTCCTTCCCTCTATCGATCGTCCCGATTCGAGTGTTATGGTGACTCGGGTCACGTGCCCCTCGCAGGCTAGCCCTCGGGGTTTTCGCTCCCATAATGAGTCGCCTCATTCGCTCACTATCGCCCACGGATTCGGTGCCCCTAGCAGTCTAGGCCTCGGGGTTTTCCTCGCCGTTCGGGTTTGCCGGCCGCCGTTGCGCCACCCGGCCCTCAGGGGTTGCTTCGCCACGTGAGTACTCCCCGCTTCTCCCCGACAATCCTCAGGGATGGGGAGATGCTGTCGAAATTTCGGCTCGAACGAGTCTAACTCGGAACAATCGCCGCGCTCGAGTATGAACCTCGCGCGAGCCTGTGACTCGGCTCCCGGATGCCCCGGGGTCGATCCTTTGAATAAATGACTTAAGTAAACTTTCAAAGTTTCCTAAAGTATTTTAATAAACCCAAGAAAAATGAATAAAATCTTGGTTTTCGCGAGATCGGGCTAAACCGGCGTCGTTTATATACGGCGCGCCTTAAAACGATGCGCCCTTTCCGACGCGCTTCTTCCCGGCGCGCCCCAATCAAGCCACGCCGTTTTAACTTCCCTCTTGCACCTACGGTTTCCCACGCCATTTTTAGTCCTATACCTACATTTCTTGGCGCCGTTTCTGATCGTTTTGCTGTCTAAATCCCTGGCTCACCCCCGGGGCAATCCTGGCCTCCCGTGGTCGAGATTGGCATCCCCAATTAGCAGTAGATTGAATAAGGTAAGGGCTGTTTATGCCCTGAATAACCTTTCTATCATGTTCGCTATCATACGTATTAGCACTTTGCTTTCGTCATCACCTTTTATGTTACCATTTTCCCCGCTGGCGGGGCTTAATAAATATGACTAAGCTCTGCTTACCTTCATAATTCTGTCATCATGCTTAGCATAGTTATCATCATCATGCATGCATGCTTGCATTGACCCTCGGGTATATCAAACGGCGTCGACAGAGGGTCGGGTTACGCCCGATCGGAAGTCTATGCTATGTGCGATGGTGGTCTCTGGGCCTACGTCCTCCGCCACGTACCAAGGGTCTCCAGTTCAACAAACCATGTCTCTCCTGCATGATAGATAGATGCATCTCGCATGATTCCGTCATGTTCATAAACATCACATCCTTTATTCCGGCCTCGATAGCCCATTATCTTGGCAATTAATCAAAGGTGTTCCCTCCTCGTGGGGGATGTAATTAACGTCATAGCCTTTATGGTATGGCGGACTGCTGGTCCCGACCGAACCTCACTTTCGCCCGACACGGGTCAGAATGGGCGCATAATAAACTCGTCACTCACGTGACTGGCACGCCCGCGTCGTCAATCAGTCAGTTAATTACTAGTTAGTTAATTGGTTGATCGGCACGTGAAATAAGATGTATGTATATATGTATACACACACACATATATATATACATATATATATAAAAATAATAAAATAATAAGAAGATAAAAAAGATCGCGAACAAGTCTGGCATGCCCGGTGGGACTGATGTCACTTTTCATCTCTTTGCCGAGATACTTGGGCTTCGAGACCCTCTCAAAGGCTACTGATCGTTGGCTTGTTTGTCTTTGCAGGCGAACGATGACAACAAATGGATTAACTGGCGTTGGCTTCGGTCCTTCGATCGTTGCTGGGCATGCACAAGGGTACCTGGCGGTGCCCACGGAGTTCGGTAGCTTCCCTGCCGCCGTCGTCTTCCCCAACTACTTGGGGTTGGCCTTCGTGGACATGCTGGAGATTGAAGCCTCGGAACCTGTCGAGGAAGCTGTGGGGAAAATGGAGTCTCTGAAGACTCCCTGCTGCAACGACTCATCCAAGAGTCTGGCCCCGGCCGCTAGCTGTCTGGTGCACCACGCCATACATGGGGCCCGTCCCAATATTGTCAACAAGCACCCTGGAGGACGTCAACGTCGCCAGACCCAGAGGAGTGCTGCTGTGATTACCGGGACTCTATCTCAGTCCGGGAAATCTATGATGGCTGGCGGCATGCGCGTCTTCCTCAACGGACGCAATGCACGAGTGGCCCCAGACCGAGTCATCCCCACCATTCCTGTCCACAATACATACCAGGCTCTCACTGGAAGGAGGGCAGAAAGAGAGGAAATTGGCCACTATGGCCATGGAAGGTCGGCCCCCAGGCCGAGAAAGTTCAAACAGGTGTGGGTTCCCAAGCGGGCCCAACCTGTCCACCAGCTGACACCCATTCGCCGCCGTCCTGAGAATGACGGGGCGGAAGAGAGAAGAGAAAGGGGCTTGCCCCCGAAGAAGGAAGAAGAAGTGGTTGCGGATCCTCCGCGCCGCAAAAGTTTCCGGGCTGCTGCCCGTCAAGCCAATGTCCCAGCTGCGGGACGAAGATTCCAACAACCTACCGACAGAGCTCGGTTGGCTTATATCCCTCCTGCGGGAGGTCGAAAATCATCCCCCGTGTTACATCAAGAGCGGGGTCGAGAAGAGATGACCTGTTTGGTCAGAAACTATTTTCGAGGGTTAGGCAACCCCTCTCTTGGTCAACAGCGACTGATGCAAGCAGACCGTCAGTGGCAGATGAAGAAGATATGGGAGAAAGAATGATGGTGTCGTCAGTCGACGACAATGGATATGATAACGGCTTCGAGATCGAAGCCGATGAAGCCATCCCCGAGCGGGAAGAAAGAAGAAGAGTTTCTGTGTTCGAGAGGCTGACCTTCCCGCATCAAGCTAAAAGGAGGGTCCATCGACAAAGGAAAAGGATGCAGGTCTTCACCTGCAACATGGCTGGTATATCCAACCGATATGGGGAGCTTCCCGAAGACTCCCGAGAATTGGCTCAGTTGGCCGCACGGTCGGGGCCGAATACTCGCAGAACAGAAGCAGCAAGAGAGCTCCTGATGATGGCTAAAGGAAAACAACCCCAGGTCTACCACCACTGGGATGACAAGGCCCCCGTCCTGACCGCTAATGTGGTGATGGCAGAGGAAGAAGACGACGTTCCCCTCGACATCCTGCCCGAGGGTACGTCCGGGGAGACAGCAGAAGTTATCCCCACTACAGCCACTATAGACCCATCGGTCTTGATATTACTTCAACAATATCGGCAAGAGATAGACTTGCTAAAGAAGCAGCTGATGGAGAAAACTAAACAATCCTCAGCTTCCAAGCCACCCGAAGTCCAGGGTGAATGATCTCAGGGAGCAGTCCGTCGTGATGGCCCTCCACCACTCTACACACTGCCTCAGTCGTTAGAGCCAAGCATGGTGACAATGCAACAGCGGCCACCACAGCTCCAGCCGCTACTACCACCGGTGCTCCATCAGGCGCACCAGACACCCCCGCTGCTGCGTCCTCCACAGGCGACCACCCTGGTCACCCCATACCTGCAGCCGGCGCACTTCTATCCGGAGCCAGTTGACCCCACGGTCATGAACCGGATGATGGTGGAGAGGATGATCGAGCTGAAGCTCGCAGAGAAAAGTGAAGGCGACTATGTCGCATTTGATGCCTATCGGGTGCCCTACCCGCAACACCATGCGGCTAAACGACTTCCCCCGGGGGTCAACAAGCCGCCTAAGTTCGACAAATTCAATGGGAAGGGGTCCCCGAAGGAGCACATTGCATATTACATGACCGTCATGGGTGATCTGGCCACCGACGAGTCATATTTGTTGAAGTTCTTTGGGTCCTCGCTGATAGGACTCGCATTTGAATGGTACTCAAGCCTCCCGGTCGGGTCGATCAATGACTGGTCGGATATGCAGAGAAAGTTCAGAGAAAGGTTCCATGTTACAGAAAGGGAGGTCACAGTGGCCGAACTCTAATCAACAAGGCAGAGGGCTGATGAGACAGCCCTCAATTATATTAAGAGGTGGAGGAACCTCGGAATGAGGTGCAAGCGGCCCCCGCATCAGGAGGACGATGTGTAAATATGCAAATAGAATCTCAGAAGGGAGGTTCTGGAAAAGATGATCGGAATGGAAATACGGTCGTTCGACCGATTGAATAATGTCGTGGTCGAAGTGGAAGCTTTCCTGGCCAGACCTACCCCTACATCCGCTGCCGGCACAACCCAGAAGGGCAAGGTAGTAGACCGACGCTCCTCGCCCAAAGAAGCGAACACTCTTGACATAAAGGCGTTCGAACAACAGAAAGGTGAAGGCAAGAAGGGAGTCACCCCACAGCCTGCAGAAGCCCCAGACGGCAAAGAAGGTCCTTCGCTGAGGGACAAGATGAAGAAGGCCTATTCCTTTCCAAAGGACAAGACCCGGGTTCTGTTCGACTGGGTAACAGAATATAGCATGGTAACCCTGCCAGAACCAAGAAGGTCGGAGGACCTGAAAAGAAAAGACAGTCCAAGATTCTGCTCCTACCACCAGATGTTAGGACATCCAATCGAAGACTGCTATGTTTTCAAGGACATCATCGAAGGGATGGTGAAGAAGAATGAAATTGACCTGGGAGAGTACAAAGTGGACCCTCCTCAGCCACATGAAGCCCCTCGGAGGAGGGCAGCAGTTAACATGATCTCCCTATACCAGGCATTGCCCGAGGAGATCTCTGAAGCAAGCACGCGGAGCACCTACGAAGCTCATTTCTTGGAGCCCGCGAAAGAACAGCAGGGATGGCGGCAAATCCCTGTAAAGCACAAGAAGAAGAGGGCACCGCGCCTGAAAGAGGGGGCACATATCCGTGGTGTTACACCCCGGCCTGCTCCGCCAGTGGTAGCACCCGTATGGGTCACTCCACCTACAGCTATCAGGATACATACACATAATCGGAGGAGACAAACTCCGCTGCCAGTGATTAAGGAAACCAATCCTAAAGTCCTTCGACTATAAAACCTCATCGAAGGGCTAGACGAGTATGTGTAGCCCGAATTGAAGCCTTTGCTAGTGCGGGACCACGTCCCGTGGCAAGAATTAGAGCAGCTCTCACTTGAACAAAAGGAGGAAGCTGAAGAGGCACCTGATAGAGAAGGCAGTCTATTCTGGGGGCACCCGCCCGTAGAAGGAAAAAAGAAGAAGAGACAAAAGAAGAATAAAAGGAAGGCCGCTGCGGCCGATAAAGTGCAGGTTGTCTCCTGTAATACCCTATCAGCACTCTTCAACCAGCCCGGAGAGGAGGAAGAAGAAGAAATTTGCTTCACACCCCATGCTGGGGGAGGCAAGGCCGAGGCCGCAACTGCTGCACATGCCACCCGGTCAGGCCGAAAATGGGGGCGCCAGCCGCCGCCCAACCACAACATCATGTTCAGAGGGGAGCAACCCTACAAGACACCTCCGCCAGAGGTCAAGGGAGTCCAAATCCCTCCTCCGTCAGGCCTATATAACAAGAGTGGGGGCAAGTGTTGAGTTAGATGGACGCAGTCTATCTCCACGAAATGTGGATCTAGAGGGGGGTGAATAGATCTAATGCCTATTTAAAAACCAATGTAAGGTTCAAATGCGGAATATAGGTAAATCTGCTAAGTCACTAACCCTGATACTAGATTTCAACAGAACCGAATCAAGCTCTTAAAGTAAGCAAGACAACCAGTAGCACACGATTCATAGACAATCACACAAACACAAAACACCCACGATTTTTAGGTGGTTCGGTCAAGGACCTACGTCCACCCCACACTCAACCGAGTATGGCTTACTGCTGCGTAGTACAGCTTGCGTCTGCTGGGCACTACAGCTTGGCCAACAACCGCTGATACACAGCTTCGCTGGGCACTACAGCTTGCCGACCAGAGGAACAAATCCTCTGCAACTGCTGGGGAAATACAGCTTAACCCATCCAGTGGAGACTTCCACTGTAAATCTGCTGACTCACAGCTTGAAGAAATAGGAATTTGGAAATGAAAGACAGAAGCAAAATGAAAATGAGAACCCAAATGGAAATGTAGCTCGAATGAGCAATGCTCAGCTCTGGTTTCTGAACCAAGAGACTGAGATACAACCTTTCAAACAAACACTCTCACAATCTCACTCTCTCGATCAAGCTCTCTCAACTCATCTCTCTTGATCTTCTCTTCTCTCTTTTTCTTCTTCTCTATTTCTCTTCTCACAGTGGATCGATGGCACTCTGCTTCTTTCAGACTTGCTGTATAGACTTTTCTCTCTTCAGATTTTGATCAGCTCCATATGAACACCAAGGCTTCAATATATACTGGTAGCAGGTGGATAAGAAAGCGTGGTTTCCACGTTTTCCCGCCCAAGGAATTCACGAGATCCGAGGCAACTTTATCCACGTGTCATCATCTGATCACCTTGTCCTCCTGGGATCACGAGTCATGTCAGCAATCCCTGTAGAGAATCCCTATCAGACATAGTATCGGATTATCAGTTTAAGCAAAAAAAAAAACCATGTACAAACATCATAGTATGCACAATGCAGTGTATAGACTTTCCAATGTCTAGACTTGCAGATGTGAACGACACAATGTATAGACTTTAGGTGTGAAGACATTGTGAATGCAAATGCAATGTTAAGACTTCATTGTATAGACTTGGAGAACCTGAATCAATGTACATACTTGGAACGCCTGAACACCAGTGTCCAGACTTGGAATCAATGAAGGCGTTGGCTGTACAGACTTGACCAAAGCAAAGGCAATCGGATGTATAGACTTTAGAGGATGCAGACTCTGTATAGACTCTGAGGTCCAAAGGCAATGTACATACTTTGCCTTAGAAACGAATGTATAGACTTGAGAGTCTTGAAGCCAATGTACAGACTTTCCACCGACCAATGTATGGACTTTGCAGGCCTAAGACACTGAATGAGACGGTGGATGCAACAGTGCAATGTCTAGACTTGAAATCCAATGCAGACGGCTATACAGACTTGAATGAGACGCTGCATGAAACGATGCAGCTACAGTAATGTACAGACTTGTGAAAGACTTGCTGGATGCAACGTGAGACGCAAGTTAAGACGATGCAATGTGCAGACTTCAAAGAACACAACGTGCAGCAGTGTATAGACTTGAAGCACTAGATGCACAATGTAGAGACTTCATTCATGCAAGGCTATGCTTTGTATAGACTATGTGAATGTAGTGCAATGTATAGACTCTGCATAACATTCAGTAGCCAACGTATAGACTTAGGCATCCTTCAGCTCACTGTGTAGACTTCAACCATGATGCATACAATGCACTGAATGATGTACATACTTCCTATATGCTCAAGACTATGCACAACGAATGCATATACTTGCTGTAAGGGATGTGCAGACTTGATATATGAACCAGTGTATAGACTTCAACTATGATGCATGCAATGCACTGAACAATGTACATACTTTGAAGAACGGCATCCAATGTATAGACTTGATGAAACACTCACGAGTGTATAGACTTAGAGTGAAGCATGCAATGTATGGACTTTACGAAATGCATGCTACAGTGCCGATGTGTAGACTTGAATATCATTCAGTAGCTAATGTGAAGACTTCCCAATGTATAGACTTTCAAAATGAAAGGCTGTATAGGCTTGAACAAAGAAGCAGCGAATGTATAGACTTCCAAATGGAAACGACGGTAAAGTGATCAATGTATAGACTTCAAGGGAAACGACGATAAAATTACCGATGTATAGACTTGAAGGAAAACGTAGGTAAAACTTCCAATGTACAGACTTCAAAGATGAATAGTTGGATGTACATACTTGGAAGATCACTGATGGCTGTACAGACTTTGCTTCAATGTATAGACTTTGAAGTTCAACGAAGGATGCATAGTGCACTGTATGGACTTCCAATGAGACGCAAATTGAGACGATGGATGTATATACTTTCCACCAACAAATGTATAGACTTTGCGAAGCACAGTCCATTGTACAGACTTTCAAGCCTGAAGGCCAAAGTGTGGACTTGCATAGTAGCTCAAAGTATAGACTTGATATGTGTGCTTCGGCTGTACAGACTTCACTCTAGCAGGTAATGCAGCAATGTATATACTTTGAACTTGAACGTGCAGTGTATAGACTATGCAATGCACTGTGGATGTATTGACTCTGCAACGACTGACAATGTATAAACAATGCACAGTCCAATGAATGGACTTTAACTAAGGTGAACAATGTACACACTTAGCCGATGTGCAGACTTTAACAATGTGATACAATGTACACACTTGTAAAAATGATGCAATGTGTTGACGCTGTAATGTATGCCAATGTATAGAGTTTCATGCTGTAAAGCACTGTGAAGACTTGTGAGTGTGTGCAGAACACAGTATAGACTCTGACTGCATTATGTACACAGACAACCTGATAAAAGTAATTTCATCAAAATAGGAACTGTTGCCAATCAATTAAAACAAACAATCAATCAAGATAAGGCGTTGCCAAAGAAATGAAGCAAATGCCAACATCATCAACACAGAGGAGTCACAACAATCTCCCCCTTTTTGATGATGGCAACCCCTTATTAAATAGAATAGCAACATCTTGTCAAACAGATGTATTTTTATGTATTTTGATGAAAAACATGATTTTTTATTCAGATTGACATGCAGATGCTATGAATGCATGCTACACAATGAAAGCAACATATTCTCCCCCTGTAAATGAGTTCGGAATTCAGACAACGTATTCTCCCCCTAGACAATATTCTCCCCCTTTGCCATCAACAAAGAGGAGGGAAAGGAAATGCAAGGGAAAAATCAAGAAGTTAGCTGACTGGCATTCTGAACAAGTAGTTCATGAATAAGCATGCGAAAGCACAGAGTCTTCAGGTATATGAATTTAGAAACTACTTTCAGACAGAGTGCTGGTTTAAAGACTATAAAATTTTGAGTTCATGCACTACAATCAATAGATAAGTTCGCTGTGCATGATAAAACAATAAACCAGAATCACATTTGCATGAGAGAGTCAGTTTCAAAATATCTTACTTTCATAGTCAAAAAAAATGATTGAGAGATACCAAGTCATGTATTGAAACTAAACAAATTGACATTCATGAAATTTCTTTCGATGGAGCAGCATTTTCAATACCAGTTCATTAAGGGCATTCAGCTGCCATTGTCTTTTTGCATAGGTGTATACGTTTATCAGACGCCAATACCCCTAGATACTCAACATGATGGACCATTCTGCCATGATCAAACTCAATAAAAGTGATTTTCACCTTTTTGTGTGAGGGTACACGTTTATCAGACGTCAGTTATTCCCAAGTACTCAATGAAACCACCGTACTGTTTTGATCATTTTATACAGAGATAGCTGATGCACCTCATGACATAAGTGTTGTCTACTTCTTTGATGGATCACTTAGTTTCTCAGTGATTTACCAGTCATTGCTCTGCCAATTTTATTGTGCAATGATTTTCAATGTTTTTCAATATCTTTCTTAGCTTTCCTTTACTCCTTTATATGTTTCAGAATGACTTGTTTAAGAACAATACACATACTTAGCTTCTCTAACATGATTTCAGATATGATTAGCTTTGTCGGACATGAAATAAGATAAGGGTTGAGAGTTTTATCAATTTTCAGCTTACTCCTATACTGATTGCAATTTTTAAACTCCAAAAAGTTATAAAGTTTAAACCATTAGGTCAGTCCTTAAGCAATTCAAATTCTTACAACTGAAGAAGTCCATTTTCTATTGCTTAGAAATCAGAACTGACTAACAGATTGCCATAATGTTAGAATCGACATTCAGAATTAAAGGATGAACGAATTCAAGAAAGTTGAAGACACTGAATTTCTAGCAGAAACTCCCCCTGTCTATATGCATGCAATTTTGCAAATGAATGGCAAGAATTGAATGAGAGAGAGCTTAGACACAATCAGGACTAAATGATATGCAATGATGATCATGAGTGTGATGCCACATTCAACATCCCCAGGTTTATTCAAGCTTTCAGATGCAAGTCCAAATCAGAGATTTTATTTAAGGCAGCCGAACATATCATTCATCATGCTGAAATTTACATAAGCCAAGTTCTCTTCTAAGAAATTTAAATCTTTCATTCCCAAGAGGCTTAGTAAAAATATCAGCAATTTGGTTTTCAGTTTTTATGAAATTCATTTCAATCTCCTTTTTATTTACAGCATCTCTAAGAAAATGATGTTTTATCTCTATGTGCTTAGTCCTAGAATGATGAACAGGATTTTTAGCAAGGCATATAGCACTAGTATTATCACATAAAAGTGGAATACATCCCAAATTTATCTGATAATCAGCCAGTTGGTGCTTAATCCAAAGTACTTGGGCAGCACAATTACATGCTGCAACATACTCAGCTTCAGCTGTAGATAATGCTACAGTGTGTTGCTTCTTAGATGTCCAAGACACTAGACAGCCACCAAGGAATTGACAATAGCCACTAGTGCTTTTTCTATCTACTCGACACCCAGCATAGTCTGCATCAGTGTAGGCTAGAAGCTCTAACTCACACTTAGCATGATACCAAAGACCTAGCTCTTGGGTGCCTAGTAAATACCTAAAAATCCTTTTCACAGCTTTAAAATGGGTTTCTTTAGGACTAGCCTGAAATCTAGAGCATAAACACACTGCAAATTGAATATCAGGCCTAGATGCTGTAAGATAAAGAAGGGATCCAATCATACCTCTATATAGCTTTTGGTCCACTGGTTTACCATTAGAATCTTCATCTAAATTTGTTGAGGTACCCATTGGAGCTGCTATTTCCTTGAGGTTGTCCATTTTATACTTCTTCAATAGATTCTTTATGTACTTGGACTGAGAAATGAATATGCCATCTTTTGATTGTGTAACCTGCAGTCCAAGAAATAATTTAAGCTCACCCATTGAGCTCATTTCAAACTCATCAGTCATAATTTGAGAGAATTCCTCACATAATTTGGGGTTAGTTGACCCAAACACAATGTCATCCACATAAATCTGAATAATAAGAATATCTGGATGACTCACCTTGGTAAACAATGTTTGATCAACTATACCTCTTGTGAAATTCTTGTCGGTGAGGAATTTGCTGAACCTGTCATACCAAGATCTAGGAGCTTGCTTTAAACCATAGAGAGCTTTATTGAGTTTGTAAACATGATTAGGAAAGTCTAAACATTCAAACCCAGGAGACTGTCTCACATAGACATCCTCATTAATTTTCCCATTCAGAAAAGCAGATTTCACATCCATCTGCTGAAGATTTATTCCTAGGGAACATGCATAGGCTAATAAGATTATGATTGCTTCTAACCTAGCTACAGGGGCAAAAGACTCTTCAAAGTCTATTCCAAATTCCTGAGTGTACCCCTGAGCTACAAATCTGGCTTTATTTTTAATAACATTCCCTGATTCATCAGTTTTATTTCTAAACACCCATTTAGTCCCTATGACTGTTTCATGATCAGGAGGTGGAACCAAATGCCACACCTTATTCCTATCAAATTGGTTGAGCTCCTCATGCATGGCATTTATCCAATGCACATCTTGGAGAGCACAGTCAATGGACTTGGGTTCTGTGTTTGATACAAAAGCATAAGCATTCAGTTCATGTTGAATTCTCAGGAGGCCTCTAGTCCTAGGGGGGTCATGCAGATTTCCAATTACATTATCTACAGGATGATCTTTAAGATATCTAATGTTAACAATTGAATTGTCATGTGTTTGATTTACCTCCCCCTGAACTGTAGGCTCCTCTTCATTAAGCTCTGTATGTCCTTCTTCATCCTCGGATTTGTCTGCAGGATCTCCTTCCTTCAAAATTTCACCTTTGTCTTCATTCCCTTTAAGATCTCATATGGTGTTTGCTGGGTAGAAGGTCTTACCATGGCTCTGTTAATTACATAACAGGCAGTGTTCACTACTTCAGCCCAAAATTTCCTTGGTAGACCACCTTCAACAAGAAGTGTACGACCCATCTCCACAAGGGTTCTGTTCCTTCTCTCCACAACTCCATTCTGCTCAGGTGTCCTTGGTGAGGAGTACCTATGGTTGATTCCATTTGACCTGCAGAATTCATCAAACTGTGAGTTTTCAAACTCACCTCCATGATCAGTCAAAATGTTTTCAATTTTCTGATTTATTTTAACATAGAACTCCTGAAATTCTGAGAAGGCATCACTCTTATTAGATAAGAAATAAACCCAAGTATACCTAGAAAAGTCATCTACCATGACAAACCCATACCTCCTCCCTGATAAGCTGACAGATCTGGTTGGCCCAAAAAGGTCCATGTGTATCAGCTCATAGGGTTTGGAAGACAGATTTTCAGTTCTAGACTTAAATGACTTTCTAGTTATCTTTGATTGAGTGCATGCATCACAGATTTTATTTTCTTTCTTGAAGGAAACTTCAGAAAGTCCTCTAACCATGCCATGCTTATTTAGTTTGTGCAAAACAGTGTAACTAGCATGACCTAACCTACGATGCCATAAAAATGCTAAGTCTTCTCTACTGGCAGTAAGGCAAAGGTTAGTATGTTGAATGTCATCTAAATCTATCATGTATGTATTATTTATTCTTTTTCCAGAAAATTTGACACTTTCAGAATCAGGTTCAAAAACCTTGCAGCATTGAGAATCAAATAAGACATTGTATCCTTTATCACACAACTGGCTGATGCTAAGTAGATTATAAGCTAACCCTTCAACCAGCATGACATCATCAATGCAGCAGGTAGAGCACTTACCTATTTTACCTGATCCAATAATCCTACCCTTTGTGTTGCTTCCAAAGGTGACAAGGCCTCCTAGTTTCTCAGTCAGCATGCAGAACTTGGCCTTATCTCCTGTCATATGCCTGGAGCAGCCGCTATCCAAGTACCACAAGTTGTTCTTGGCTGTCAGGCATACCTGCATACACAATTAGGTAACGAGGTTTGGAACCCAAGACTGATTGGGCTCCATTACAGATGAAATAGAAGCAAAGCAAGAAAGCAGGCTTTTCGAAATCCACATTTGTTTAAATGAATTTTGTTCAGTGGATCCTACAGATTATTTTCTATTGTTGTTCCTCTTCTTATTGACAGCAGCATGATTATTGACAGTTTTGTTACTTCTGTGCCAGTGACTTGGCCAGGGTGTGTTCACAAAATTTTGGCCATAGTAGTTCCTAGGTTGGCTAAAGAATTGTTGGTTCCTAGGTGTCCAGTTGCCATACTCATTAACCCAGTTGCTAGTGTAAGGTCTTTGATATTGTACAGCCTGATATGCAAGACCTGTATGCCTCCCCGGAGTTCTAGTCCAATCTGACCTGTTGAAGTAGGTTAACTGTGCATTGTGATAGGTCTGAACTCTGGGTTGGTAAACATGTTTGGGTTGACTCCTAGCAGCATTCTATCTCCCCTGCACCTTGGACCATGCTGTCCTATTCATAGGTTTATTTTGGGTCTTCTTCAGAGGTGGTGATGATGGTGGAGACTTAGTGACTTTAACCTGGGGTTTATGAGACTGTGTAGGTTGACCCCTAACCTGAGTCTGAGCCCTAGGATTTTGCTTGGATGTGCTAGCTCTACTAGGCTCACTGACTTTTTGTTTACCCTTCTCCTCAGCACTGATCTTTTTTAGATTAGCAGCTTTATTCACAGAAATGTTTGAATTCATACTAATTAGAGGTCCGTTTTCTTTTTGTGCAACAAATGAAATGGTTTTCATTCCAAAGGTTTTAGTTGCACTTGAATTAAATCCTAGTCCCTCTTTTTTGAAATTAACTTTTGACCCTAACAAAGCATTTAGATTATCTGTTCCTTGGGTCATTTTCTCAATGGTTTTCAGCTTATCCTCATTGTCTTTCTGAATTTCATCAATAGACTTTTTCAGTTCATTATTTACATTGAGGACAGCTTCATATTTTTCAGAAACAATTTTTACTTCACTCTCACATTTCTGAATTTTCAGCTTCCATTCATCAATTTCTTTTTCAAGCCTCACATTCTCTTCCCTAATAGCTTTTAACTCATTTTTGATTTTGTCTAATTCAGAACATGCGAGTTTCAATTCTTTATTCTCAGAATCTAAGCAGGCAATCTTATCAGTCAGAGTTGTATCATTTTGCATGGAGTTAATTTTTCTTCTAAGATGCCTATTCTCTTTTCTGATATCATCTGCCTTATCAGCTATGTCATGATAAGCATCTATCCAATCATTGATGGTAAAATCATCGAATCTAGTGATTACCTCATCTGATTCCTCTTCTCTATCTTCTGAGCTTGTTGCTGTTGCCATGAGACAAATGGGCTTCTCAGATTCGGCTTCACTGACTGAACTACTACTGAAGGAGCCTTCATCTTCATCACTCCAGGTGCTAATCATAGCTCTCCCTTTCTTGTTTTTCTTCTTTGACTTGTCCTTGTATTTCTGATTATCTGGACAGTCAGCTTTCAGATGGCCCGGTTTCCTGCATTGGTAACAGACGTTAGGTTCAGTTTTCTTAGCAGGTTTAGATTTATACCTTTTATCCTTTCGGCCGCCACTGTATTTCTTTTGGCCGAATCATCCTACTCCTTTTCTGAGAAATCGCCTAAACTCTCTGGTCATCATGGCCATCTCAGAACGAGTCATATCTTCTTCATTCGGGCTCTCCTCTGATGATGAAGAACTGCTGGAGCTGGATTTGTTGGAATTGCTTGAACCAGCCTTCAACGCTATCGGCTTCTTCTTCCTCTCAGCTTCTTCTGTCCTTGGCATATTAATCTCATATGCCATTAGTGAGCCAATCAGCTCATCAGCTCTTGTATTACGCAAATCCCTTGACTCCTCCATCACTGTAGCTTTTGTGTGCCAAGCATGAGTCAAGGACCGCAGAATCTTCCTCACCACATCATATTCTGTCTGAGGTTTCCATAGACCTCTAAGACCATTGGTAATGACAGTCAACCGAGCATACATTTCACTGATGGTCTCGCTCTGCTTCATCTTGAAGGCTTCGTATTCGGATACAAGAAGATTGGCCTTCTGCTCTCTTACTTGAGATGTGCCCTCATGAATGACTTCCAATGCATCCCACATCTCCTTGGCTGATTTGTAGGCTGACACGCGGGAGAATTCGGTAGGGTGCAGAGAGCACTGGATAGCGTTTATGGCACTTCAATTCAGCGTGGACCTTCTGATCTCCTCCTTGGTCCAGACATCTTCATTCGGGGACAGCTCATAAGGTCCCTTGCTGACAACCTTCCAGATCTCGTAATCCTTAGCTCTCAGAAACACTTGCATACGATTCTTCCAGTATGCGTAGTTAGATCCATCGAAGAATGGGAGCTTAGTTGTTGAGTGACCTTCAGCTATCATCCCTCGAGCATCCATCTCTGCCTATCCTCTTCGGGCGATGAGTCCCTGTAGAAGAGTGTGGCTCTGATACCAAGTGTTGAGTTAGATGGACGCAGTCTATCTCCACGAAATGTGGATCTAGAGGGGGGTGAATAGATCTAATGCCTATTTAAAAACCAATGTAAGGTTCAAATGCGGAATATAGGAAAATCTGCTAAGTCACTAACCCTGATACTAGATTTCAACAGAACCGAATCAAGCTCTTAAAGTAAGCAAGACAACCAGTAGCACACGATTCATAGACAATCACACAAACACAAAACACCCATGATTTTTAGGTGGTTCGGTCAAGGACCTACGTCCACCCCACACTCAACCGAGTATGGCTTACCGCTGCGCAGTACAGCTTGCGTCTGCTGGGCACTACAGCTTGGCCAACAACCGCTGATACACAGCTTCGCTGGGCACTACAGCTTGCCGACCAAAGGAACAGATCCTCTGCAACTGTTCGGGAAATACAGCTTAACCCGTCCAGTGGAGACTTCCACTGCAAATCCGCTGACTCACAGCTTGATGAAACAGGAATTCAGAAATGAAAGATAGAAGCAAAACAAAAATGAAAACCCAAATGGAAATGTAGCTCGAATGGGCAATGCTCAGCTCTGGTTTCTGAACCAAGAGACTTAGATACAACCTTTCAAACAAACACTCTCACAATCTCACTCTCTCGATCAAGCTCTCTCAACTCATCTCACTTGATCTTCTCTTCTCTCTTTTTCTTCTTCTCTGTTTCTCTTCTCACAGTGGATCGATGGCACTCTGCTTCTTTCAGACTTGCTGTATAGACTTTTCTCTCTTCAGATTTCGATCAGCTCCATCTGAACACCAAGGCTTCAATATATACTGGTAGGAGGTGGATAAGAAAGCGTGGTTTCCATGTTTTCCCGCCCAAGGAATTCGCCAGATCCGAGGCAACTTTATCCACGTGTCATCATCTGATCACCTTGTCCTCGTTGGATCACGAGCCATGTCAGCAATCCCTGTAGAGAATCCCTGTCAGACATAGTATCGGATTATCAGTTTAAGCAAAAAAAAAAAAATCCTGTACAAACATCATAGTATGCACAATGTAGTGTATAGACTTTCCAATGTCTAGACTTGCAGATGTGAACGACACAATGTATAGACTTTAGGTGTGAAGACATTGTGAATGCAAATGCAATGTTAAGACTTCATTGTATAGACTTGGAGAACCTGAATCAATGTACATACTTGGAACGCCTGAACACCAGTGTCCAGACTTGGAATCAATGAAGGCGTTGGCTGTACAGACTTGACCAAAGCAAAGGCAATCGGATGTACAGACTTTAGATGATGCAGACTCTGTATAGACTCTGAGGTCCAAAGGCAATGTACAGACTTTGCCTTAGAAACGAATGTATAGACTTGAGAGTCTTGAAGCCAATGTACAGACTTTCCACCGACCAATGTATGGACTTTGCAGGTCTAAGACACTAAATGAGACGGTGGATGCAACAGTGCAATGTCTAGACTTGAAATCCAATGCAGACGGCTATACAGACTTGAATGAGACGCTGCATGAGACGATGCAGCTACAGTAATGTACAGACTTGTGAAAGACTTGCTGGATGCAACGTGAGACGCAAGTTGAGACGATGCAATGTGTAGACTTCAAAGAACACAACGTGCAGCAGTGTATAGACTTGAAGCACTAGATGCACGATGTAGAGACTTCATTCATGCAAGGCTATGCTTTGTATAGACTATGTGAATGCAGTGCAATGTATAGACTCTGCATAACATTCAGTAGCCAACGTATAGACTTAGGCATCCTTCAGCTCACTGTGTAACTTCAACCATGATGCATACAATGCACTGAACGATGTACATACTTCCTATATGCTCAAGACTATGCACAACGAATGTATATACTTGCTGTAAGGGATGTGCAGACTTGATATATGAACCAGTGTATAGACTTCAACTATGATGCATGCAATGCACTGAACAATGTACATACTTTGAAGAATGGCATCCAATGTATAGACTTGATGAAACACTCACGAGTGTATAGACTTAGAGTGAAGCATGCAATGTATGGACTTTACGAAATGCATGCTACAGTGCCGATGTGTAGACTTGAATATCATTCAGTAGCTAATGTGAAGACTTCCCGATGTATAGACTTTCAAAATGAAAGGCTGTATAGGCTTGAACAAAGAAGCAGCGAATGTATGGACTTCCAAATGGAAACGACGGTAAAGCGATCAGTGTATAGACTTCAAGGGAAACGACGGTAAAATTACCAATGTATAGACTTGAAGGAAAACGTAGGTAAAACTTCCAATGTACAGACTTCAAAGATGAATAGTTGGATGTACATACTTGGAAGATCACTGATGGCTGTACAGACTTTACTTCAATGTATAGACTTTGAAGTTCAACGAAGGATGCATAGTGCACTGTATGGACTTCCAATGAGACGCAAATTGAGACGATGGATGTATATACTTTCCACCGACAAATGTATAGACTTTGCGAAGCACAGTCCATTGTACAGACTTTCAAGCCTGAAGGCCAAAGTGTGGACTTGCACAGTAGCTCAAAGTATAGACTTGATATGTGTGCTTCGGCTGTACAGACTTCACTCTAGCAGGTAATGCAGCAATGTATATACTTTGAACTTGAACGTGCAGTGTATAGACTATGCAATGCACTGTAGATGTATTGACTCTGCAACAACTGGCAATGTATAGACAATGCACAGTCCAATGAATGGACTTTAACTAAGGTGAACAATGTATACACTTAGCCGATGTGCAGACTTTAACAATGTGATGCAATGTACACACTTGTAAAAATGATGCAATGTGTTGACGCTGCAATGTATGCCAATGTATAGAGTTTCATGCTGCAAAGCACTGTGAAGACTTGTGAGTGTGTGCAGAACACAATATAGACTCTGGCTGCATTATGTACACAGACAACCTGATAAAAATAATTTCATCAAAATAGGAACTGTTGCCAATCAATCAAAACAAACAATCAATCAAGATAAGGCGTTGCCAAAGAAATGAAGTAAATGCCAACATCATCAACATAGAGGAGTCACAACAGCAAGGGGGTCCCTTCATTTCTTGAATTCATGAAGATATCCAAGGGGAAGCAGCCTTGTTAGGAGGCTAACTCTACACCTGGGGACGTTCACCCGCAGCTGGCACATTCTGCCGAAGAGCCAAATGCAGACGGAGCTTGCCCCGTAGCAACTAACAAAGAAAACCCAGAAGCCGGTACCAGCCAAAAGGGTGCCGAATCTGAGGAAGATGAAGCAGGTCCCTCAGGGCCCGCAAATCAAAACCTCCCCAAGCCCAGATGGGCTGCAGAGATGAAGCTCTCCAATGTCCGAGCTGGGAGCAGAATAATGAAGCTACTCAAGAAGTTCCCTGCTCGATTTACAATCTGGGAGATCCTTTCTTTGAGTGAAGAAACCCGACAGGCGATTATTACTGCTCTGCAAATGCCTGCTCATTTCGAGACTTGCATAGTTGAAGCTGTACCGGAAGCCAGTATGACCTTCACTCCAGAAGACAAGCTACTGCCTATCATCAGCCACAACAGGCCGCTGTATATGAAGGGGCACTTGAATGGAAGGGAGCTGAACATGATTCTGGTTGATCCCGGTGCAGCGGTCAACATCCTGCCTTATAGAATATATGAGAGGCACCACTTTAACGTGCATCTCGAGAAAGTCGGGGATATGCGTATCGCCGGCTTCAATCAGAAATGTGAAGTGTCAATGGGAGTGGCAGAGTTCACCCTCACCTTAGCAGATTTCACTACGACGGTGCAGTTCCATGTCATTGACTCCCGCACCTCGTACAAGGCACTGCTCGGCCGCCCATGGCTGCATGAAAATATGGTGGTGCCCTCCACGCTCCACCAATGCATCAAATACAGTCTCCAAGGGAAGGAGGAGAGGATATTTGCAGACCCCCATCCGTTTGAGGTGTTTGAATGTCATTTGGCAGATGCCAACCTATATACAGGGCCTTCCCAGAAGACCTCTGAAGTTAAGACCCCTGCAGGGGCATCGAGAAGCACATCCGGCAGCAGTTGGTACCCACCACTGCCGCGCGGATATGTCAAGCTGAAGGTGGTCTCCTATATCACAGCATCCGGGGATGTAGGCAGAACAGCACCTCCAACATTATACCCTGAAGCTAATGAAGTGCGGGTCGCTCAGCGGCACAATCATATTGAAATCCCGGATGGCCTTACCAAGCCAGCTCCCGGCCTTGACAACCCTACTGTCGAGCCTTTCAAGACTTGGGAGGTGACACAGGAAGATGGACCCAACAGCTTGTTCTATACAGCCGAGGAGCATCCTACTCAGGAAGACACAGACTGTAGCCTCCCCGAAGATATAAGCAACCCGCCGGTTCCCATCCAGGGTCTGGCATTCACAACTGATCGGATGGCCAGGATGTTTCAGAAGCAACACATCCCCCCAGATCAGTCTCAAAAGCGCAAGGAAACTTTACAGAAAATGTGGTACCCCGCAAATCTGGATAAGGAAATGAGACGTGTCTCTCAACATCCAGGGTTGGGCTTCACCCTGGAAGAGTATTATTACAGTGGGCGATACGAGGTGGACACCATCTCCGCCTTCTATCCTGCTGAAGATAGCCCGCTGGGGGCAACTTTTGATGAATACCCGGTGGAAGCTGAACATGTTGAACTGGCTCAGCCCGGAAATCAAGAAATAGAGACCTCGCTCCCCCGTCAATGTTGGGAGCAGGTCCACCCTGAAGAAGCGGCCCTTCAAGCCAAATTTGATACGGCTAGCAGCAGTGAAGCTGAAGATACTAAAGAAGCAGGAATTTCTCCCTCCAGTGGAGCCCTACTGATGATAACTTCAACACCTCTTCTACCAATCAGGGGAGCCTCGGTCGACTCCGATCAAGGGGAACCAGCTACCAAGAAAGGAAAAACCACTTCCACAGAAGGTACGACTGCCCCAGAAGGCGAGACCCCCTCAACCTCTGCTATAAAACTGGGATGCTGTCCAAGCCCGGCAATAAACAACTACCAGCCTGTCGTGGCTGCAACCTCATCTACAAGGACGGAGGCTGCCCTCTCGCCCTTGGGAGCTGCAACGGTAGTGGATTTGCTAATGGGGCAATCCGCGCAACCGCTAGTACAAGAAACAGGGAATCCTTAAGAAGCTTTGGTGGTGTCTGACGAGGAAGTCGAAGAACTCAACCCTCAAGATGGTATTCCAGATTTCGTTGACCTCCAGCCGGCACCTCCGGAGATAGAAGACGGAGGCCAGGCCACAGTCGATGAACTGATAGAAGTCAACTTGGGAAATGAGGAGGACCCTAGGCCTACCTTCCTCAGTGCCCAGTTGTCCCCAGAAGAACATGAGCTGTACGTCCAGCTGCTACTAGAGTACCGGGATTGCTTCGCCTGGACTTACAAAGAAATGCCGGGTCTGAGCCCCGCTGTCTCACAACATGAGCTGGCAATCAGCCCTGAGGCCGAGCCGGTGAAGCAATCACCGCGGCGCATGAGGCCAGAACTCATTACTCAAATTTGTGCTGAAGTCAACAAGCTCATTGACGTGAGATTTGTTGAAGAAAACCAATACACTACATGGCTGGTGAATATCGTCCCCGTGAAGAAGAAGAATGGACAGATCCGGATATGTGTCGACTTCCGAGATCTAAATAAATCCTGCCCCAAAGATGACTTCCCGGTGCCAATAACGGAAGTCATGATAGATGCTACAACCGGCCATGAGGCCATGTCATTCATGGACGGGTCGTCCGGTTACAATCAGATTTGGATTGTGGAGCATGACCGGGTCCATACTGCTTTCCGAACTCCTAAAGGCATTTATCATTATAAGAGGATGCCATTCGGATAAAAGAATGCTGGCGCAACTTATCAGCGCGCAATGACTAAAATCTTTGATGAGTTGCTCTACCACAAGGTCGAGTGCTACATAGACGACCTGGTAGTCAAAACCAGAAGAAAAGAAGATCATCTGCAAGACCTCCGGATTGTTTTTCAGAGGTTGAGGTAGCATGAGCTGAAGATGAACCCCATGAAATGTGCGTTCGGAGTGTCGAGCGGAAAATTCTTGGGTTTCATTGTCCGATATCGGGGAATCGAGATAGACCCCGCAAAAATCAAAGCAATTCAGGAGCAACCTCCACCAAGGAATATCTCCGAGTTGAGATCACTATAGGACTGCTTGGCTTATATCCGGCGGTTCATTTCTAATTTGTCAGGGCGATGCTAGCCTTTCCACAAGTTGAAGATGAAAGATGTTCCCTTTTATTGGGATGAAGATTGTCAGGCAGCCTTTGACAAGCTAAAAGACTATCTGAAGACTCCGCCAGTGCTGGGCGCACCGGTGAAAGGACGGCCATTAATACTGTATATAGCAGGTACACATAACTCTCTGGGGGCAATGCTGGCCCAGAATAATGAAGACGGGAAAGAGTAAGCCCTCTATTACCTCAGTCGGAGACTCGTCTGAACTGAAGAGAAATATACTTATATTGAGAAGATCTGTCTGGCACTGGTCTTCGCAGTTAAGAAGCTACGACACTATATGTTGTCACATGAAATAAGCTTGGTATCTAAAGATGATCCCCTGAAATATATTATGTCCCAGCCGGCACTCAAGGGTCGCCTGGGCAAATGGGCGGTAATCCTTATGGAGTTCGACATCTTCTATGTACCGCGCAAGGCCGTCTGATGCGGGACGGGACCACGAACACGACAAGCTCGCGATCGTCCCTTAACAAGGGAAGCGTCGGACGTGCGCGGTTGAGAAACCGGCAGTGAGCTAGGGTGGTCGGCTCTCTCTTTCGTGCCCGGATCGGGTCACGGGACGGTAACGCTCTCTCTCGCAGCAGCGGTGATATAAATAGAAAGTGAGCTAATTACCCTATCATGCTCTCTAGCAGCAGCATAAACAAGCATATATGAAATTAAGCAAAATGTCAAGTAAGGAGCGAGGACGATACCTCCACGCGCTCGGCGTGGGGACGACGGACCCGGCCGAAACTCGTACTCCCGAACAATAATACACAAGATTACAGCAATACAAATCGCTGCCCACTCCACGCAGGGAGGTAAAGGGCTACACAATGGGGTCCGAGAGGACCGAATTCGGGTTGACGGGCGGCTTCTCGCGTTGATTCGGCAGCACCCGAACACGTGACGGTGGGGCCCACGTGCTGTCCGGAGGGACCGTGCGGGACCCGGTGCCACCACTGTGGTGGGAACACTTGTGGAAGTGTTCCATGGGCTGGCGGCACGCTGGTTCACCGGCCGGAGGCTAGGCGGCTCCGTTCGGCACCGGTCGGAATGACCGGCCACGGATCTGCCGGTTCTGTTTTCCGGCGCGCGCTCCGGCGAGAACGGACGCTGCGATCAGCCCCGACGTCGGAATGCGACGAAACTGGCGCCGTTGGAAAGCTGCTTCGAAGGGCTTCAACTCTCTATGATTATAGAAAACTAACAAAGTCTGCACTTCTAATTGGCGAATTTTGAAGGTTGCTATTGTATAGTGGCTTAACACTCAGATCTGCATGGCTGTCCTCTGAGAACTGTCATTGACCGCAAGGTAGATGTCCGATTCAGCTCTTGAGGTCTTCATCAAAGGTGTAGTAAATTGAACGAGGAAGACGGAAAAACTAGTTTGAACAAGTTTGGATGTGACTACGAATTGATAGGATTTTTTCACTAACAATGGGTCGGATCTGGAATCTGACTAAAGGCACTGTAGCAAAGATAGACACGAATTTTGAAAAATGGATAGAGGGTAGATCAAAAATCAGGAAACATGGTGGATGTAGGGGATGATGGATAGAACTCCCAGTAAAACTGGGAGGGTTTGAAAATTCAAAAAGGTGGTCGGAGATGGGAAACTCAGAGCTGTTGTCACTGTAGATAGAGACAAAACAGATCTGGGAATGCAAAATGAACGAAAATGGAAAATTACTAAATGGAGGAGTTTGAACGTGACAATTTAGGTGGAGGTGGGGATTCAAGGCAAGAACACACCCTCAAAATTTCAAATCTATCTGAGCTCTTGGCTGGCAGTAA
This sequence comes from Amorphophallus konjac, assembly GCA_022559845.1. Lineage (NCBI taxonomy): Eukaryota > Viridiplantae > Streptophyta > Magnoliopsida > Alismatales > Araceae > Amorphophallus > Amorphophallus konjac. Next base: position 66,927,030 of record CM040128.1, on the reverse strand, counting down.
GAATTCACGAACTACACCTCTATCCAACAGGACAGAAGCTTGAAGACGGCTCCGCGGCGGCTTGAAGGCGGCACGAACGGCGGCGGCGGCGGCACAGATGAAGATCAGAGGTTGAGAGGGGAAGATAGAAGATTGATACACTCTAGAACTAGAGGTTTGAGGAGAGGAAACCAGGGGGAGAGGGCTGGGGGCGCAAGTGCCTTCTTGGCATTCAACAAAATTTCTGAATTTTCACTGATTTCTAAATAAAAATACAAGGTTATATATGACTCCAATCAAATCAATTGTGCACCCTTGGATCTAGGGATGGGGATTGAAGGGCTGAGATGAAGTGTGAACAACACACCAAATACAATTTTTTTTAACCTAACTTGACCATTTCTATTCAAACTTAGACTAATTCTATCCCAACTCCACCTACCTAGCCTAATAAAGCCAAAGAAGGGGGCGCCCCCTTCATGGGCCTCCCTTGGGCCAAGTATGCTCAAAGGCCATGTAACAAGCCCACTAACCATGCTAGACTCTTCCACCCTTGGTGGCCCATGAGAAGGAGAAGCCTATTTGGGCCTAAGTGGTTATTAAGGTCCATAATGATGGCCTTAAGACCCAATATGGAATAAGCTCCTAATGGACTCTACTTATGGCAACCTAGCCATGGACTCTACATTACAAATGGCCCATTGGCTTGATATAAGCCTTACAAGGGGCCCAAATGAAAGAAATTACACAATTATAATCTCATACAAGCCATAACACACAAATACACTCCACCCGTATAAGGAAATCACCTTTGATGCCCCATCAATTCTCCCCGAGTGGGAGGAACTCGACCCTGTCGAGTAAGAGGTGCGGCTGCTCGAGTACTCCGGCGGATCTGTCACCGTGCCAAGTAACGCGGGTATGCTCCACTCCAAGTGACCGTCACATGCTCATTCCATATCTACTCGATATGCACAAGCTGCTGTGGGCTAGAGGTGGACACTCCGGGTGGGGCACTCTCAAAAGGGAAGGAAGCGGCTCGAAGACTCACTAGGAATCACCGCTGAGTCCCTGTAGGTGACTAGATCCGGGTGTAGATATAGAACCGATCCCATACTCATCGAGTGAGTCCAATCGCCTCTTACTCATAAGAGAATGACAACGAGCTTGCACAAGACACATGCAGACTTACCAAACACTAACACACATATGCAAACAACACAAATAAGAAATGGACCCATGCATGACTCTAGACAAAACTAGTGTTAGTCTGACCCGTACATGGGTGACGGCGGACCAGGACACCCGAATGTGTGCCATGCATGCATTTGACGTAACCGGAGGTTGACGTCATGGGGAACTCCTAGACACCCTATGATGCATCAATCATGGACATTGGGCTTGGATGTGGGAAGTCCGGGAGGCGCGGGTGGTTTAGATGGATCGGGGAAACCAAAGTTTTCATTACCCCCGAATGAAGGTTCGGACCTATGGCTATGTGGAGGTTGCTTGGCCTGAGTGGAAAAGACATGATAGTGAACTCCGCGGAGGAAGTGAAGTGATGATGGAGACTCGGGAGATTCACTAGTGAAGGGGTCAAAAGGGTTGAAGAAGGTATGACCCCGTGAGATGGGTTCCAACATGACATGGTCCCAAGTTTGGAATTCATAATCACCGCCATACATTATGATCGGTGGGACGACGGATATGTGTAGGAAATAAGATTCCTCCCTTGGGCAAAAGGGAACGAAGTCGGACTCGGCCGGCATCGGGAGGAGTAGAAGAATCTCTGTGGTGACACACCCCACGGTGCACACGGAGGTAATGGACCCTAAGGCCGGATGGGTGAAGCTAAGACTAGCGGGTTGGTCAAAGCCTCGGGCCAAAAGATGCGTCAACTTTCATTGTGAATCTAATCCCATGACAAGATCGTCTAACGTGTCAACATGGTGACTAGATCGAAATGTGGTATGGAAGGAGTTGACCAGCACTAAAGGTAGGGTGGGGTCCATGGATGGAAAGGGATGTGGGACCGAGCCTTCTTTGAGCCATCTAAGAAGTGGCTCGACTATATAAAGAGTACCCGTTAGAAATACGGGTGGCTCGGGCTTTGGTAGTTCCAAATGAGATGGTTTCGAATCAAGTTCGGAAATAGAGAGTGATGACATTGGAGCCCTCATGGGTGAGGAAGGAATGTCCTTCTCGTGGTGAAGGGGTCCTTGGGGTGGCTCCAGGAACAACCAATCTACCCCGATAAACCGATCTAGGCTAGTACTAAACCGATCTAGGCTTGTACTAAACCTTTGCACTTGTCCCATCATGGCTTGGAACATTGCGCCCACTTCATCGGGACTATAGGCTCGGGATGCGGCCATGGTTGTAAAGATGGGGTTGGGTCCCCTAGGAATGGAGATGCAAGACCATTTTTTTTAAGTTTAAAAGTAAAATGTGATGCTAACTAATGCACCTAGACATAACCAAAACTCGGTACGAGGCGGAGATAACCGATCCGAAGATCACTCGCGCAAGTGTGCGACCTTCCCGATAGGCGTAGCCTAACGTTCGGACAACACCTTTTGATATACCGGGTTATTGGGATGCAATGCAAAAGACACCTTTTTTTTGACACCCTAGACTCAACTTGCTCTGATACCAAATTGATGCGGGACGGGACCACAGACACGACAAGCTCGCGATCGTCCCTTAACGAGGGAAGCGTCGGACGTGCGCGGTTGAGAAACCGGCAGTGAGCTAGGGTGGTCGGCTCTCTCTTTCGTGCCCCGATCGGGTCACGGGACGGTAACGCTCTCTCTCACAGCAGCGGTGATATAAATAGAAAGCAAGCTAATTACCCTATCATGCTCTCTAGCAGCGGCATAAACAAGCATATATGAAATTAAGCAAAATGCCAAGTAAGGAACGAGGACGATACCTCCACGCGCTCGGCGTGGGGACAACGGACCCGGCCGAAACTCGTACTCCCGGAACAATAATACACAAGATTACAGCAATACAAATCGCTGCCCACTCCACGCAGGGAGGTAAAGGGCTACACAATGGGGTCCGGGAGGACCGAATTCGGGTTGACGGGCAGCTTCTCGCGTTGATTCGGCAGCACCCGAACACGTGACGGTGGGGCCCACGTGCTGTCCGGAGGGACCGTGCGGGACCCGGTGCCACCACTGTGGTGGGGACACTTGTGGAAGTGTTCCCTGGGCTGGCAGCACGTTGGTTTGCCGGCCGGAGGCCAGGCGGCTCCGTTCGGCACCGGTCGGAATGACCGGCCACGGATCTGCCAGTTCTATTTTTCGACGCGCGCTCCGGCCAAAACGGACGCTGCGATTAGCCCCGACGTTGGAATGCAACGAAACTGGCGCCGTTGGAAATCTGCTTCAAAGGGCTTCAACTCTCTATGATTATAGAAAAATAACAAAGCCTGAACTTCCAATTGGTGAATTTTGAAGGTTTCTGTTATACAGTGGCTTAACTCTCAGATCTGTAGGGTTATCCTCTAAGAACTATCATTGACCGCAGGGTAGATGTCCGATTCAGCTCTTGAGGTCTTCATCAAAGGTGTAGGAAATTAAGCTAGTAAGACGGTAAAACTAGTGTGAACAAGTTTGGATGTGGCTACGAATTGATATGATTTTTTCACTAACAGTGGGTCGGATCTGGAATCTGACTAAAGGCACTATAGCAGAGATAGAACACGAATTTTGAAAAATGGATAGAGGGTAGATCAAACATTAGGAAAAATGGTGGATGTATGGGATGATGGATAGAACTCCCAGTAAAACTGGGAGGGTTTGAAAATTTCAAAAAGGTGGTCGGAGATGGGAAACTCAGAGCTGTTGTCACTGTAGATAGAGACAAAACAGATCTGGGAATACAAAATGAACGAAAATGGAAAATTACTAAATGGAGGAGTTTGGACGTGACAATTTAGATGGAGGTGGGGATTCAAGGAGAGAACACACCCTCAAAATTTCAAATCCTTGTGAGCTCGTGACTGGCAGCAAGAATTGAAGAACGGCACCTCTATCCAGCAGGACAGAAACTTGAAGACGGCTCCGCGGCGGCTCGAAGGCGGCACGAACGGCGGCGACGGCGGCACAGATGAAGATCAGAGGTTTAGAGGGGAAGATAGAAGATTGATACACTCTAGAACTGGAGGTTTGAGGAGAGGAAATCAGGGGGAGAGGGCTGGGGGCGCAAGAGCCTTCTTGGCATTCAACAAAATTTCTGAATTTTCACTGATTTCTAAATGAAAATACAAGGTTATATATGACTCCAATCAAATCAATTGTGCACCCTTGGATCTAGGGATGGGGATTGAAGGGCTGAGATGAAGTGTGAACAACACACCAAATACAATTTTTTTTAACCTAACTTGACCATTTCTATTCAAACTTAGACTAATTTTATCCTAACTCCACCTACCTAGCCTAATAAAGCCAAAGAAGGGGGCGCCCCCTTCATGGGCCTCCCTTGGGCCAAGTATGGTCAAAGGCCATGTAACAAGCCCACTAACCATGCTAGACTCTTCCACCCTTGGTGGCCCATGAGAGGGAGAAGCCTATTTGGGCCTAAGTGGTTATTAAGGTCCATAATGATGGCCTTAAGACCCAATATGGAATAAGCTCCTAATGGACTCTACTTATGGCAACCTAGCCATGGACTCTACATTACAAATGGCCCATTGGCTTGATATAAGCCTTACAAGGGGCCCAAATGAAAAAAATTACACAATTACAATCTCATACAAGCCATAACACACAAATACACTCCACCCGTATAAGGAAATCACCTTTGATGCCCCATCAATTCTCCCCGGGTGGGAGGAACTCGACCCCGTCGAGTAAGAGGTGCGGCTGCTCGAGTACTCCGGCGGATCTGTCACCGTGCCAAGTAACGCGGGTATGCTCCACTCCAAGTGACCGTCACATGCTCATTCCATATCTACTCGATATGCACAAGCTGCTGTGGGCTAGAGGTGGACACTCCGGGTGGGGCACTCTTAAAAGGGAAGGAAGCGGCTCGAAGACTCACTAGGAATCACCGCTGAGTCCCTGTAGGTGACTAGATCCGGGTGTAGATATAGAACCGATCCCATACTCATCGAGTGAGTCCAATCGCCTCTTACTCATAAGAGAATGACAACGAGCTTGCACAAGACACATGCAGACTTACCAAACACTAACACACATATGCAAACAACACAAATAAGAAATGGACCCATGCATGACTCTAGACAAAACTAGTGTTAGTCTGACCCGTACATGGGTGACGGCGGACCAGGACACCCGAATGTGTGCCATGCATGCATTTGACGTAACCGGAGGTTGACGTCATGGGGAACTCCTAGACACCCTATGATGCATCAATCATGGACATTGGGCTTGGATGTGGGAAGTCCGGGAGGCGCGGGTGGTTTAGATGGATCGGGGAAACCAAAGTTTTCATTACCCCCGAATGAAGGTTCGGACCTATGGCTATGTGGAGGTTGCTTGGCCCGAGTGGAAAAGACATGATAGTGAACTCCGCGGAGGAAGTGAAGTGAAGATGGAGACTCGGGAGATTCACTAGTGAAGGGGTCAAAAGGGTTGAAGAAGGTATGACCCCGTGAGATGGGTTCCAACATGACATGGTCCCAAGTTTGGAATTCATAATCACCGCCATACATTATGATCGGTGGGACGACGGATATGTGTAGGAAATAAGATTCCTCCCTTGGGCAAAAGGGAACGAAGTCGGACTCGGCCGGCATCAGGAGGAGTAGAAGAATCTCTGTGGTGACACACCCCACGGTGCACACGGAGGTAATGGACCCTAAGGCCGGATGGGTGAAGCTAAGACTAGCGGGTTGGTCAAAGCCTCGGGCCAAAAGATGCGTCAACTTCCATTGTGAATCTAATCCCATGACAAGATCGTCTAACGTGTCAACATGGTGACTAGATCGAAATGCGGTATGGAAGGAGTTAACCGGCACTAAAGGTAGGTGTTGACACCCGTTTTATACCCAATAAGTCGGGTCATCTCCTTATTCATTCAATATGATGCTCCGAGTTGTTCACTCTTCATTGAATTCCTTTTAATCAGTTGAAGCCTGTTTTCTGGGTCTCAATTCCTGGATTAGACCTGGTTCCTGGTGGCACTTCGTTCAAAAGCTTGGCAATCCCTCCATTCTATTTTCTTGAAAATCAATGATAATGACGGTCTGGACTAGGCGCGTCATTTCATAATAACGCATGAAGCCTAGGCCGTTACTCTTTGAAGAGTCCCAAGACTTAGGGCCTCGTTGTCCTTTGATAATAACGGTCTACTCCCTAGCCGTTGTTTCTTTATGACGCCCTATGCCCTGGCCGTTACTTACTTGCAGAGTCCTATTGTTTAGATCTTCTTCCCGTCGATCTTATCCTTTGGATAGGGTTGAAAATGACGGTAATTCCTTGGAGCGTTATTTCCAAGTGGCGGTCTATCGTGCAACCGTTACTTCCTTCAGAGAGTCCTGACAGTTCAGGCCTTTTCTCTGCTACTCCGTGGACGAGATAGGGTTTTGGATTGGCATTATCTCCTTCAATTCTAATCCTCAGGACCTCTCGTTTGTTTCTTTGGACTCTTGTTGATATTATCCTCAAGGATTTGCTAAGGATTATCCTCCTTTCTTGGCTGATTTATCTTCAATTCGACCTGAGAGTTTGAGGGAGTCTATAAATAGAACCCTTGATTTCATGACCCACGAGAGAGGAAGGTTTGATTCACGACGAAGTGCTACCAAATTCAGGAGCCATCTACATCCAGGAGGAGCTGCTTCCCACGTCCATCTTCCAAGTCAAGGGAGTAATTTTGGGTTTTAGCTTGTCAAGATCATCATCATTGCATGCTCAAGTTTCCCTTGGTTTTATCAATCAAAAGCATTGTCCCTCCTCTTCCTCCACGTTTTTCACTGTTGCTAAGCATACACATATCCTCCTAAACTTAAAAAACGCCCAGAGGGGTTAAAAAAAAACAACAACTCCCCGGTAATCCCCTCTCCTTTTGATGTTCTTAAGCTTTTTAAGGATTGATGCTATACTTATGTTGAGGGCTAATTGAGGTTGTGTTGTTTTGCTTTCTACATCCTTGGCAGGTTTTACAGGATCACTAGCACGAGGCCCAAGCCTTCTAGCCGGCTGGAAGGGTTGGAGTTCAAAGAATTCACATCTTTTCACTGCAGGTTATCTGACGGTCAGGTGCAGGAGCGTTATTTCCTTCTGGCGGTCTATCGCACGACCGTTACTTCCAAGCGACGCACAGGGTTTGGACCGTTATTTTCAAGTTGATCTGCAGGCTTTTCTTGGTTTTCTCTCCCGTGGGCGGGTGTTTCATCCACCTACTTCCAAGGTATATTCGAGTCTTTGACTCGTGTTTACTTTGGTGGCGATCACGACTTTCCTTAGTGTTGGGCACTAGCTGTCTTTTTCATCAAATCTCTTTATTCCCCTTGATTGTTCCACCCCTAGCGGTGTGTTTTTATTTATCTTTGCTCCACGCCTCGGCGTGTGTTTTTGTTTTTCCCTTAGCGTAATTTGATTGAGATAGCATGCCCATGCTAGAGTTAGATTTGATTGCCTAGGTTCATGTTCACATGTGCATAGGTTGAGCTGATCTTTGGAAGTTTATTTATCATCTCGCCATATCATTTTTCAAAACCCTCACAATCAACAAAAAAAGAAAGAAGATAAGAAGAGATAGGTAAACAAACAATCAACAGATAATTTTTTGGCGATCACGGTGGGACAGCTAGTGCCAATCGTGCTTCTGATTCCTGTTTAAACCTGCCATCATCTGTTTGTTCAGTTGTCTTTTGATCCCTTTGTTTTCACCCCTCTTTCTGGTTTTCTGAATCATATGACGGCCCTGTCTCGGCGCGTTACAATGTTCTGATGCGGGGACATCAGGCCATCGCTTGTCTCTGTGGTGTGAGCCTTCACGGGTTTTCATGTTACTTCAGTTTGTTTTTTGGTTCCCTGGCTCATACGATGGTCTGGAACCCCTGCGTTACATTATGTATGGCGGTCTGGTCTCTGACCGTTATTTGGCTCTGACGCAAGGGGCCTTCGTCCGTCACTCTCCTGGAAGGTACGCATCCGAGGTGCAGTTATTTCCGTAGTTTTTGGCTGTGATTTATTGCTTGGGTGCTGCTTGATTTCTGCCATAATTCCATTCATATCTTCATATCATTATGTGCACCGTTGTTTGCTAGATTCTAGGCTAGACTTTGCATCCACTCCGGTGTACATAGGGTCATCCATCTTTTCATATATTAGACTGCATTTTCCTACCTTGTTGTGAGGACCTCTCGTCTCCATATTCCTTGGGGCCGACTAGGAAATCACAGCAGGGACCTCCATAAGTCCCCGCGAGCCGTGGATTCCCACACGGACGCCGGGCCGGTTGTACCTTTCCCCCCTTGTGTCTAGGGTTGCATAAGTGAAGGAGTGGTCACACTTAAAGTCAAGCCAAGTCCATATCCACCTCCTATCAGGAACCCATTTGGAGAGAGCACATATCAATCAATTCACTAAAGTTCCAAAGGAGAAACCATAAAGAAACTTTGTTTGCATCATCTTAAGCGACTTGGTTGGCTTTTGAGTGTCTTCATTCCCTATCACTTATATCTTGTTTGAATCACCTAGGTGCGGTTGCTCATTGTGTGTTTGTTGTGTTTGTTGTTTTGCATTTATCAAGGTTGTCCGTTGCATGTGGAGTTGTTTTCGTTCGTCCGAATCATCTCCTCGAGTCGCTTCCTCCTTCACATTCTATTCCAATCCCCTCTTCAAATCTACCATGGCATCCTGCAATCCTCCTCACTCCCAAGAGGATTCCCTTCCTCAAGGGCTCCTTGAGAACCCCCCGAGGGTTATTTCTTTCTCCGCTGGAGAGGGGACCGCCCCTCTCTCATCCTCCACTCCCATAGAAGGTGGTCAGGTCATCCCTTCTTTATCCGCTCCTTCCGCGGGCTCTGTCCTCCATATGATGGCCCAGTTGGATCCGACCCAACTCCAGGTCCTCTATCAGGTCATGCAAGGGTCCAATCCTCCTCCCTCTGCTACCGTCCAGGGGCACTCTAATTCTTCCATTATTGGGCCGTCTGTTCAGCCCACCCCGATTGAGCTCACCCCGGTCCAGCCCCGGACCATCACCTTTGCTGGCATGGAGATGGGTCAATCCTCCAATCCGACCCATCAATCTTTTGATAAGGGGAAATCGCCTATCCCCTCTCTTCCGATGGATTATCACCCCTCTGCTCTGGCGGCTCCACAGGTCCTCGTGGGCCCATCCGATTTCTTGCCCCAACAGCACGGGGTGGCCCAATTTCACTCCAATCCGGGTCTATCTCAGGCCCATTATCCTTCTTACGCCCCCCCTATTTCCACTAGTTATCCTTCTGCTCCTTCCTATGGGCTCCCGCCCTTGGCAACCGCCATTCCTCCTGCTCACCAGATACAATCAACTCCCTTCACTGCCCCTGCTCCCTCTCGAGAGCAGGATTTGCTTAATAAGTGGGCCACCATGCAGCAACAACTTAATTTTCTTCAGAAGAAGGTGGGCCCACAATCCTTGGCTGATATTCCCGTCCCAAGCTTCCAGAACATCCGTTTCCCTCCGCAGTCTGAGCTCCCCAACTACCGTAAGTATGATGGGAACAGCAATCCCTTCATCCATGTGAGGGATTTTCTGTATGAATCGGCGCAGTTCCAATATGATGATCGCCTTATGGCATACCTATTCCGCTGATCATTGGATGGCGTCGCTCTGGAATGGTTTTATTCTCTGCCCCTAGAAGAGGCCGAGAGCTTCAAAGTGGTCAAGGACAAGTTTATTCAGCGGTTTCAAGATCGGGTCGGCCCGGAATATTCATTCACAGATCTGGTGGCCGAGAAAATGAAGCCGGATGAGGAATTCGCAACTTATGCAGATAGATGGAGGCAGATGGCCGCCAGGGTGCCCGACCATATTCCAGAGGAAGAAAAAGTTAAGCTGCTAATTTCAAATGCTTCGCCCACCTTCAAGAACATCCTGGCAATGAACGATATAGCCAATATGCATCAACTGTATAGCCGGGCGCGATTTATACAAACTCAGTTCAAGGACTCCCCTATCCATTCTCTTTTCGAAAACCAAAAGCCCAAGTACCATAAGAAACCACAGGGGCCGGTTACCGAAGGAGTCCAGACAAATGAGCAAGTACAAGCTGTTGCTTTTCCCTACCAAGCCGCACCATTCCGCTACAACCAAAGCCCCCGCAATCCGCAAAACTCCGCTCCGCAACACTTTCAAAACACTCCACAAAACCCTCCGCCTACCTTCACCATCCCGCAAAACACCTTCACCGCACCACAACAACCACCACCATCACCGCAATACCATAACGTCCCTCCACCCGGCGGCTACAACAATAATAATCCCAACAGCAAGCGCCCGGCTCCCAGAAGAGCCCAGTATCCTCCATTGCCAGAGACACTTACAGACATATTCTCAGCGCTCATGGCAGTAAATGCAATTCAACTTCCTCCAGAAAGGACTGTTTGGAACCCAGCTGTTGATCAAACTAAGTATTACATGTTCCACCGGCAGCCGGGTCACACTATAGAAGGATGCTTTCACTTCCGAGATCTCGTGTACGACTTACACGAAGGACAGAGAATAGACTGGGCCGAGATGCATAGGGCCATTATGGAAATCAAAGAGAAGAGAAGGCAGCCGCAGGGGCAGCAAGTGCAGCAGCATCCAGCACCGCAGCCGCAGCAGCCGCCACAACAGCAGCCACCGCAGCAAGCACAAGATCTGGGCATCCATCAGAATCCGATGCCAAACCATCAACCCGCTCCTCCGCAACAGCCGCCAGCACCGGCACAAGTTAATGTAGTCCAACCACCGGCCTCCAACGTCGGGTGGTCATTTGATGATGATGGCGCCGCACCACAGGTCATGGCCTTCCACCACAAACCTTCCTTCATCCTCCCTACACAACCAACACCCTCTCCGCTCATCCCACCATTCACACCCGCTCCACCAAGTTCGCTCACCATCCCGTCGTATCCTTCGCCAACCCCCATCACCGTCATCACACCACCATCCAATCCCGCACCTATCCTTACCCATCCATTCACCCTACCTTCACCAGCATCCACGTCCATCACCACCCTACCACCCACCAATCCTTCACCTATCATCCGCGCATCCCCCATTAACTTCACCAACCCTCCGCTTTACCAAACTGCCTCCCCCACGCCACCTATTCCACTCATTCGCCCCGCAGGGCCCATCATACTATCCCCCGATGCCGCGGCAAATTGTGCTCTAAGGAGCGGGAAGATGTTCCATCGGAACTACGCCACTACTAGCAATCCCCAGTCTTCCCAACCGGTGGCCGAGCAAGAGGAAGCTGAACCGTTACCGGGGACTCAATATGATTTACTGCATCATCTAGATCGGGTACCCGCCAAGATATCTATGCTGGAGTTAATCAAGAGGTCCACTCTCCATCAAGATGCACTGAGGGATTTTTTGCAGAAGGTCATGGTTAGTGAAGACATGGCAGTCGACAGTCTACCAACGGCACTAGCAACTATCTCTAAAGGGCCGGCAATCACATTCTCTGAGACCGAGCTTGCACCTCCGGGGGCTCGGCAAATGCCGCTCTGCATAACAATTACTTTGAACAAAGTCGACGTTGAAGCAGCACTGGTCGACACTGGGGCCTCAATTAATGTCTGCCCCCTCAGCACTCTCCGAGCCTGCAATATATCTGAGGAGTTACTACGGCCTACCCCCACCACTATAGCAGCATACGACAACTCAAGGCGGGCATGTCACGGGGTAGTCACTATTCAGGCTGAGCTCGGGCCTCTTTCCATGGCTGTAGAATTCTATGTACTTGATATCGACCCTATGTTCAAGGCTATCTTGGGTCATCCCTGGATCGACACACTTGGCGCCGTGCCATCTACTGCACACCAATGCATTAAATTCCCTTTTCAAGGGAGGGTCGTCAAAGTTAAAAGTTTATCCACGGTACAGTCAGTGAAGGCCATCTCTGAACAGATTCTTCCTACTCTCTGGCCAAGCAGCCGGCCCGTGCTATCAGTGCTAGACCTAAACTTTCCTTGGGCGTACACCACTCCTAAGCCCTTCACTACCCCGGTCAATATCAAGGCAAAGCCGCAGATTCGAGATTCAAAGGGGTGGAACATTATATTGAAACTGGGCTATCAACCGGGGAGAGGCCTCGGTGCACAGCTGCAAGGGATGACCAAGCCCATACCAAAAGGAAGAAAAATGGGCAGACGAGGTCTCGGTTACAAGGAGACAGCATTATCAATGATGGGTGACTCTGGGCCGCTTACCTGGGATTACCGTCAGCATTTTGTCAGAGGGCCCCCACAGCCGGGCACGTTAGCTGCGAAGCCAGTCCAGTCAGAAACCGACACGGTTTGTCCAGTCACCAGTCCACCCCCGTTGCAAAGGGGGCTAAATGACGATGTGATCGACTACAGCTGGGCCCTCCAGGGGCTATTTTATGAAAGAGGCAGCCAGAAGCCACAGAAGGTTCAGCTTATGCAGTGGAGGCCGAAGAAGCGGCCTGGTGATGATTCAAAGAAAGAAGGGAGCTCGCTGATTGCTCTTTCTCTATCTCCCTCTCATTTTCAGTGCATGATCCAGCTGAAGGGGTTTGTACCCCGTCCTCCTCCGATTATGATTAATCCATCCTTTAGTGATCCATTCCAGATTCCAATCAATCCTCCTGCTTATGGGCCTCGCTGCCCCATTAATCTGCCTGCTTTCCCCATCCCTCCATTTTTTAACTCTCAAATCCACGAGATGTGGGGTTCCTCCTCTTGTGATCTTTTCTTCGATTGCATCTTTCCTGAGCTGTTCCCTATGCAGCTCCCGCCTCCTCCGTCGTGCTACGTGGTCTCCACTGATCTCCAAAAAAAAACATCAAATTTGAAACAGAGATTTCAATGGAAGATTATGCTATCCTGTCTCCATCCTCCTCGTCCCAGGGGCACGAGTCCCCTGCTCCTTCCCTTCCATTAAGCTTCCTCTCTCCTAGGTCAGAGTTAGGGTCTAGCGAGTCTAGAGAAGAAGAGTCAGTTAGGTCTAAAGAAGTAGGGTCTTGTTCTAGGTCGTTCAACCCTTCCCCTCCTGAGCCGCGCTCGCTTGCGCATCCTTCCCGATCTATTCCTGATAGGTTCTTGCAAGATCTAGCTCAGCGGTGTCATGCTCTTTTGAAGTGCCCAGAATTCGTCGCCACGGCGATTGCGATTGAAGATGAAGAGGAAATAGAAGGGGTGTGGAGCGATGACGGATTAGGCGTCTATGAAGTGCTGGATGAGAAAGATCCAATTGATGAAGACAGCGATGTAGAGGACACTGCCGACTTATATGCAAAGGGACTGAAGAGATTCGACCAGCCGTCGACGGCAGTGGATGAACCTACAAAGGAAATCAACTTGGGAACAGAAGAAGATCCAAGGCCCATCAATATTTCAGCTAATCTCCCTCCACAGGTAGAAGAGGATCTAATAAAGGTACTGAGGGAGTATAGCGATTCTTTCGCCTGGTCTTATGAGGACATGCCAGGTCTTGACCCCTCCTTAGTAGAACACCGACTCGTGCTTAAACCAGGGGCAACACCTGTTAAACAAAGGTCGAGAAGATTTCACCCCCACATGGCCTTGCGGATTAAGGAAGAGGTCGACAAACTTTACAAGGCCAAGTTCGTCAGAGTAGTTTTATATCCTCAGTGGGTGGCAAACATAGTCCCTGTTCTCAAGAAGGATGGGAAAGTGCGCATATGCATTGATTTCAGGGACCTTAACAAAGCATGTCCTAAAGATGATTTCCCGCTGCCTCATATAGACGTCCTTGTTGATAACACTGCCGGGTACGAAGCTCTATCGTTCATGGATGGGTACTCGGGCTATAATCAGATCCGTCTCGCTCCGGAAGATCAAGAGAAAACTTCCTTCACCACGCCCTGGGGCACATACTGCTATGTAGTTATGCCTTTTGGATTAAAGAACGCAGGTGCCACCTATCAAAGGGCGATGATGGCTATCTTCCACGACATGATGCACATCTATATGGAAGCTTACGTGGATGACATTCTGGTGAAGTCAAGATCAAAAGAAGAACACCCCTCTATTTTGGCTAAAGTGCTGCAGAGAGCCAGGGAGTACAAGCTAAAGATGAATCCGAAGAAGTGCGTATTCGGAGTCTCCTCGGGGAAGCTGCTAGGTTTCATAGTGAGCAAACGGGGGATCCAGATTGATCCTAACAAAGCACAGGCTGTCATGGATATGCCTCCGCCAAAGAACATTACGGAACTTCGAGGACTGATTGGTAGATTGCAATTCATTAGAAGATTCATATCCCAGCATTCTCAAAGGTGCCGTCCGTTTTATGAATTGCTCAAGACGGGGGTCAAGCTCGAATGGAATCAAGATTGTCAAAAGACCTCCGTTCAGGTGCAGCCCTCCTTGTGGCAGCTATATTTTGATGGCGCTTCCAGAATTGACACCTCTGCCACTGGATCGGCCAGAGTCAAGGCAGGAGCAGGCATAGTCCTGAAATCCCTAGAAGGAGAAGTGGCGCACACATGCTGCTCCATAAACAAGCATTGCACAAATAATGAAGTGGAATATGAAGCCCTGATAATCGGGTTGCAGATCGCTCTGTCCATGGGAATTCAGATGCTGGAAGCATTCGGAGACTCCCTGCTAGTTATAAAATAGCTAGAAGGAGAGTTCGATGTGCGAAAGCCAGAGCTTCTCCCCTATCACCTGCTGGCAACTCACCTGATGTCAAGATTCTACTTCATCAGCATCAAGCACATCAACCGAGGCCGAAATGCTCAGGCAGACGCCCTCGCTAAGCTAGCCAGTTCATTGGCAGTCCCGCCAGACACAAGCCTGAATATAACGGTGATCAACCGCCGGCAGGTCCCCAGTGTAACGGAGGTCTTGGCCGACGAACAAGAGATTGAGGTGGCAGTCGTCGAAGAGGTTCAACAGCCCAATTGGCGAGAACATCTCCTACGGTGGTTCCAACACCAGCAGCTTCCAAAAGAAAAAGAACAGAGAATGAAGCTCCTGAGGGTCAAGGACTCTTACGAGATGAGAAGCGAAACCCTGTTCCGAATAATGGCAGATGCCCGAAGGAAAGTCCTACTTCGTTGCTTGTCTTCAACAGAGGCGGGATAGGTGATGCAAGAAGTCCATGCGGGATCAGCTGGAGCACACCAGGCTGGCCCAAAGATGAAAATTGAGATAAAGAAATTGGGCTACTATTGGCCCACTATATTTAATGGTTGCTGCAAGTTCGCCAAGGCTTGTGAGAAGTGTCAAGAACATGCTAATGTGGCAAGGAGACCTCCAGTGCCATTACACCTGACGTTGCCTAGCTGGCCGTTCGCCCAGTGGGGCACGGACGTGGTGGGGCCGCTACCAGCATCTTCATCAGGGTGCAAGTATATCTTGGTAGTTACAGACTACTTCTCCAGATGGGCAGAGGCGGTAGTGCTAAGAGATGTAACGGGAGAACTAGTTGCAAGATTCTTCCGACAGAATATAATATTCCAGTTCGGGATCCCCAGCCGAATCATCTCTGATAATGGCAGCCATTTTAGGAACCAGATGGTTTATCGATTAGCCGACAAGTACAAGATCGACTGGAGGACATCCTCCCCCTACAACCCTCAAGTCAATGGACTTGCAGAAGCCTTTAACAAGACACTATGTACGTTGCTGGCAAAGACTGTCAAGTCTAATAAAAAAGATTGGGAAGAAAGGATGTACGGAGTGCTCTGGGCCTATCGTACTATCTACAAAACCCCAACCGGCTGTTCACCTTTCTCCCTCGTCTATGGGTCAGAGGCTGTGGTGCCGATTGAACTGGAAGTTCCTTCGCTGTGAGTCACCATCCAGCATGGACTAGTCAGCGGTGAACAAACCAATGCAGAAAGAAGATTAGAAGAGCTCGCTGAGCTCGAAGGAAAACGCCTCCGGGCACAACAAAACATCCAACTCTATCAAGCTCGCATGGCCCGCGCTTTCGATAAGCTGATCAAAGGTTGAGAATTCAAGAAAGGAGATCTGGTAATGGTGAAAAGAAGAGAAGTGATGGCCTTCAACCCCAAAGGGAAGCTGGTCAAAAACTGGATCGGACCATATATCGTCCGTCGAGTATATGAAGCGGGTGCCTACGTCCTGGTAGACCACAAAGGAGTCATCTAGTTCTCTCCCCTCAACGGAAAGCATATAAAGCTATATCACGCGACGCAACTGACATTCCCCGAGTGATCGGTCGGAATACCCTTATCTTGGTCTAGTGGCATTCCGCCATAGCCGAACTACCCATATCTTAGTTTTGTGGCACTCCGCCCTAGCCGAGCTACCCTTATCTTAGTCTAGTGGCATTCCGCCCTAGCCGAGCTACCCATATCTTGGTCTAATGGCACTCCGCCCTGATCGAGCTACCTCATCTTGGTTTTGTGGCACTCCGCCCTAGCCGAGCTACCTTTATCTTGGTCTAGTGGCACTCCGCCCTAGCCGAGCTACCTTTATCTTGGTCTAGTGGCATTCTGCCCTAGCTGAGCTACCCATATCTTGGTCTAGTGGCACTCCACGCTAGCCGAGCTACCCTTATCTTCGTCTAGTGGCACTTCGCCCTGATCGAGCTACCTTTCCTTGGTCTAGTGGCATTCCGCCCTGATCGAGCTACCCTTATCTTGGTCTAGTGACATTCCGCCCTAGCCGAGCTACCCTTATCTTCGTCTAGTGGCATCCCGCCCTGGCCAAGCTACCCTAATCTTGGTCTAGTGGCATTCCGCCCTAGCCGAGCTACCCTTATCTTGGTCGAGTGGCATTCCGCCCTAGCCGAGCTACCCTTATCTTGGTCTAGTGGCACTCCTCCCTGATCGAGCTACCCATATCTTGGTCTAGTGGCATTCCGCCCTAGCCGAACTACCCATATCTTGGTTTTGTGGCACTCCGCCCTAGCCGAGCTACCCTTATCTTGGTCTAGTGGCATTCCGCCCTAGCCGAGCTACCCATATCTTGGTCTAGTGGCACTCCGCCCTGATCGAGCTACCTCATCTTGGTTTTGTGGCACTCCGCCCTAGCCAAGCTACCTTTATCTTGGTCTAGTGACACTCCGCCCTAGCCGAGCTATCCTTATCTTGGTCTAGTGGCATTCCGCCCTAGCCGAGCTACCCATATCTTGGTCTAGTGGCACTTCGCCCTAACCGAGTTACCCTTATCTTCGTCTAGTGGCACTCCACCCTGATCGAGCTACCTTTCCTTGGTCTAGTGGCATTCCGCCCTGATCGAGCTACCCTTATCTTGGTCTAGTGACATTCCGCCCTAGCCGAGCTACCCTTATCTTCGTCTAGTGGCATCCCGCCCTAGCCAAGCTACCCTGGTCTTGGTTTTGTGGCATTCCGCCCTAGCCGAGCTACTCTTATCTTGGTCGAGTGGCACTCCGCCCTAGCCGAGCTACCCTTATCTTGGTCCATTGGCATTCCGCCCTAGCCGAACTACCCATATCTTGGTCTAGTGGCACTCCGCCCCAGCCGAGCTACCCCCATCTTGGTCTAGTGGCACTCCGCCCTGATCGAGCTACCATTATCTTGGTCTAGTGGCATTCCGCCCTGATCGAGCTACCTTTCCTTGGTCTAGTGGCACTCCGCCATTGCCGAGCTCTCAAAAGAATACACCATATTGCCGTTGAGGGCCTTACGTCCGAATCGGCGAAAGATCATTCCTTGGCGTTAGCATTCAGCCCTTGCTAACAAATATACCGCTCTGCTCGACACAAGGCTCGGTGATCCGGCCAACAGCCGTCTACTACCAACCAAGTGTCGGACATCACACTTCGACCTACCATCCTTTATATCAAAAAAAAAAGAGAAAAGAAAATAGGGTTAAAAATAGAGATATCCCGCCAGACTTGCTCCTATATTAGGACAAGTGCAAAAATGGCTATAACCCAGCTGTGGTGAAAACCCGAAAGGGCGCCGCAGGCAAAATCGGGTACCCCGCCACGTGAAAACCCGAGAGGGCGCGTGGGCAAAAGCAAGAGGGGGCTGGCTTAGGCGAATATCCGAAAGGGTGCTTAAGTCGGTAAAGTGGTAATTTAAAAGTGCCTCTTTTGTTATCCACCTGATGAAACTCTACAAGGGACAATCATCAAAAGTCCCACCGAAAACCCTTTGACAAACCCATGTTCGACCCTCGTCATCATCGGTGAGATCGGTCGATCTCTACCCCTAACTTGGACCTTCCGTCCCTGTTAATAATCCTACCCTTGCTTCGGCATGACCCATGCTGATGAACAAACCCATGTTCGACCCTCGCCATCATCGACGAGTTCGGTCAACCTCCACCCTTAACTCGGATCTTACGTCCTTGTTAATAAACCATGATCTTTGCTTCGACATTCAACCAGTGTCGACGAACTAAACCAGGGACCAATCCTTGTCATCATCGGCAAGGCCAATCAGCATTCTCGCAGTCCAGTTCTTTGGTACTCCGAATTCAAAAAAAGAAGAAGAGAGAAAAAGAAAGAAAAATGGGGTTAAAAATAAAGATACCCCGCTAGACTTGCTCCTATATTAGGACAAGTGCAAAAATGGCTATAACCCAGCTGTGGTGAAAACCTGAAAGGGCGTCGTAGGTAAAATCGGGTACCCCGCCACGTGAAAACCCGAGAGGGCACGTGGGCAAAAGCAAGAGGGGGCTGGCTTCGGCGAAAACCTGAAAGGGCGCTTAAGTCAGTAATGTGAACAAAAAAAAAGGAAGAAAGAAGAAAAAATTATGAATCAGTGATGAATAGTGATGATCCATCCTCCACTCGGAAGGCCCTTTATAGGGTCGAAGCGGAGTCGGCATCCGATGTCCGCCCTTATATATCTACATATATATTTCCTTTAAACAAACCCCTTTCGACCCTTGTCATCATCGGCAAGATCGATCGCTACCCTTTCGACCCTTGTCATCATCGGCAAGATCGATCGCTACCCCTTTCGACCCTTGTCATCATCGGCAAGATCGGTCGCTACCCCTCTCGACCCTTGTCATCATCGACAAGATCGGTCGCTACCCTTTCGACCCTTGTCATCATCGGCAAGATCGGTCGCTACTCTTTCGACCCTTCTCATCATCGGCAAGATCGGTCGCTACCCTTTCGACCCTTGTCATCATCGGCAAGATCGGTCGCTACCCCTTTCGACCCTTGTCATCATCGGCAAGATCGGTCACTACCCTTTCGACCCTTGTCATCATCGGCAAGATCGGTCGCTACTTTTTCGACCCTTGTCATCATCGGCAAGATCGGTCGCTACTCTTTCGACCCTTGTCATCATCGGCAAGATCGGTCGCTACCCTCTCGACCCTTGTCATCATCGGCAAGATCGGTCGCTACCCTCTCGACCCTTGTCATCATCGACAAGATCGGTCGCTACCCTTTCGACCCTTGTCATCATCGGCAAGATCGGTCGCTACCCTCTCGACCCTTGTCATCATCGGCAAGATCGGTCGCTACCCTCTCGACCCTTGTCACCATCGGCAAGATCGGTCGCTACCCTTTCGACCCTTGTCATCATCGGCAAGATCGGTCGCTACTCTCTCGACCCTTGTCACCATCGGCAAGATCGGTCGCTACCCCTTTCTGGTTCTTGTCACCATCGACAGAACCATCTACCCTTTCGACCCTCGCCACCATCGACGAGCCCGGTCAACTACCCTCTAACCTGGGCCTTCCACCCTTGTTGATCAACAAAGCATCATTGCGTCGACGTTTAACCCATGTCGATGGTTATAACACACTTTTCGTCACCCTTGGCGAAGTTTATTAGGCACATCCGCCTACGCTACCTGTGTCCCGCCCTGGCAAAAATCCTGCTCCGGGAATGGCTGCGCCGCGGTGGAGCGAACACCTCACCCCTTCCCTGAAGGCGTGAGCACTCTCCTGCGCCATCAGCACGTATCCCCAAGTTCGGACGGTCGGCCAGAAGAAAGAAAAGAAGAAAAGAGGGAAAGAAGTCGTGATTGAGGCGACAAACAGAGATGTTTTCATTAATAAGAGCTGTCAGAATACATTTGTGCCCGAGGCATCCCCCGGGGATACATAAGCTCCGAAGGCAAAAAGGAGCAGAACTCGATGCAAGGAGAAAAGAAAAGCAAGGCTACGGCAAAGGACGCAGGAAGATATCTGCCAACTCCAAGAGGCCTAGTGAGGGGTATTGGGTCAATTCCTGTAACCGGGCCTCGGTTGCTGTCAGCTGTGATAACCTCTCGTCCAGCGAGACAAGTCATCCTTCGGCCAGATCAGCTTCTTCCGTTGTCTGGGCTTCTAGGTGCTCGCCTTCCTGTAGTTCGGCTTCGACCTCAGCAAGTTCAGAGCGCAACTCTTCCATCCGCGCCGTGAGGAGCAGCCGGCGTTCTGAGATATTCCCGGCAACATTTCTCAGCTGTTCCACGGTCACCCTCAATGAAGTAGTGACGGTGCGGCAATCTGCCCTCTCCAACTTCGCAACCGTTAGCTGATCAGATACCTCTCGACTGAGGAAATCCCGCCTGTTGGCGTGCTTTAACAGCATTGTAACCCGCGGGGTCCAGTCATCCATTGGGTAGTCAAATGCTAGTAATGATCGTGAGAGGTGGTCTATCAGGCCTCTCAGCTGCACATAAGTTAGACCCGGGGAAGCTGACATGGCTTGCTGGAGATTGTCCAGAGACTGCCACACCATGTCACCAGAGAATTGTAAGCCTAGTGGTGAAGTCTCAGGGAGCTGAAAGTCCACCCTGCTATCTATCTCGGCCCAGATATCATCAGCCACCCTGAGGGATGTCGACGGCATAGTCTGCACAGGGCCGACGCCCGGCCCGACAATTACAGCTGCAGCAGCTGAAGGGCTCTCCACGATGGCAACTTCCTTGCCCGCCCTTTGAGGTGAGGCTATGACAGCCGTATCAGCAGCTGAGGGCGCTTGCTCCTCCTGAACAGTCTCACCGGCCGCTAAAGGAGGGGAGCTTTCTATGACAGACAAGGCTTTAATAGCATCGGCCTATTCTGCAATAATTTCTCCCGCCTCTATTTCCGGGGGACCACTTGGCTTCAACAATGACTCTTCACCGGCAACCAAGGCTTGAGTCCCTGCAACCTCGGTTAGGTCGCCAACTTCAGCAGTTGCACCAGGCTCCTCTGAGGCCGCAGCAGCAGCATAGGTCCGTGGAAGCCGTAGGGTGATGGGCCGCACAACAGGTGGAAAGGCTGACTGGCTCGTGCCCAAGTCAGGGAGGGGTATGCGAACCATCACAGCTGGCGGTACCACCTCATCTTGCATCACATGTATGTACATCAGCCAGCTGGCTTGGAAGTAAAAAGAAGTGCTGCGGGCGGGAGTCGGAACATTTCCTACCTCAACTGGCACTATATTTAGGCCACCAAAAGTGGCCTCTGAAGATTCTGGCCCTTATCCTGCGGTCGGGTATGATGGCCCGTGCTCGGCTCCCAGTAGTCTCGGAGGGCTGAATGTTAAAGGGTCACTTTCATAAGCTGAAGAATCCCCGGCGTCTTCGGCCTCGGTGTCAACCGGTGGGAACCCCTCGTCGTCGCCAGAGCCGCCACCATAATCAACTCGCTCAGAGGAGGATGATTCTTCCGCCTGTTCTCGAATCTCCAGTATCTGAGCGGAAACCATGCTGCTAGGAGAAGGCCCCTTAGCTGGAACCTCCTCGGCGATCCCCGCCTCGGAAGCACCCGTTGGCTGAATATCTTGGGACTTGTCCCATGGAAGCACCTGCTTGCCAGTGGCAGCTCCTGCCATGGCACCGACCTCGGGGAGCATCGTGGGTCGAATGTCGACTACAGATGGAAGACAATAGACAGTCAAGACCCGACTGAAAGCACGATAAACCGTCGAGCTCTATGGGCAAGCTGAAAAGTTACCTTCTATCTCCTGATGGGGTGTCGGTGAAGGCAAATCGCCCTCAACAGAGACTGAGGGGGCTTCCTCCTCCCTCTCTTCGACCGCGGCTCCAGTCACCGCCTCCAACCTGACAATGGCAGGGGTAGTACCAGCAGCTAATGAAAGGAAAGATGATCAGCCAAGGTGACAGAAATAAGCAAATAAGCCATATAAGAGCAAGAAGTTACCTTCGCCCTCAGGCCCTTGCATCCAAGCAGCCTCAAACTCGGAGAATGATGGAACCCGAGGAGGGGTGACTACGGGCTCATCTTCAGCGGCCTTCCTCTGGCGCGCCCGGGTGGCGCGGGAATCCGCCCTCTTGGCCTTCTTCGCCCTGCTGATAGCCTCCCTGACCTGGGACCTGGTTCGCTTCCGTGAATCCCCAGGGGGTAGTGGTGTTGTGGTCAGAGCTGGCTCTGGAATATTAAAATATGAAGGCTTCTGCGCCTTAGATATCAACTCCCTGTAATGTTTGGTCGCCTCCATAGAGAGGTGAGCTGTAAACGTGCATAGGTGAGAAAGATGCATGCTGACTATAAAGGAGCAGCTTCAAGGCTGAAAGGAAAGACAAGCATTACCTGGTGGCCCTGTGTATCTGGGACTAAGCGACCAGTAAAGCAATACGGGCGCCTTGTCCCGGGAAGCCGCCTCGCGGATAAGCCAGCACACATCACCAATCTTCTCACTTTTCTCCGCCAGTTGCGCCAGATCTTCATGGCCACAGGAGGATAAGTGATGATATAGGCCCAAGTGGTCGAATCCCCAGCCGTCGACATACTTGAAAGATACGAGGAGCTGATGGTCCCGGATGGCTTCTAGTGGACCAGAAATTGAAAGCCCATGAGAATGAAGCAGGGCGAATATCCAGGGGTGCTGGAATACAAGTCAGCTCGTTTATCTTCCCTCCTGATGAAAGTCCGGTAGGGATGAAAATGGTCAGCTTCTGGGTGCCAACCCGCCACCGTAGGAAGAGGTTCTTCCACGGGAAGGGGGATCGTCTGGAGGGCAATCCGGTCACTGCTAACCCGGCATAGCCCCCAGAGAGTCTTGATATAGTCATCCTTCTGGATCTCTGGCATCTTTGGGTCGGCCTTGGACGACCTACCCTTCACGGCTTTCTTGGCTTCCAGATATGCCATCACCTCGGTGTTGGACCAGGACTTCAATTTCTTCAAATAGGATGGATCAACATCCAAAGCGGGCTCCCGCTGGGAATCCAAGAAACGACGTTCGGCGACATGCCTACAGTCCTTCCGAAAGTTCCGGTAGAAGCCCGTCCGTGCATTCCACCACTTGATGAAGTCCGGAGTCACTCGGGGTAGGCGGGCCGGGGTTGGCACCCTGAAGGATACATCCTCCCGATGATGGAAGTAATCCCACCATGTGCGGGCCTCATCTGTAGTCGTCTGACCAGCCCGATGTCTATTCGGGAGATTGAACCGGGCTGAAGAAAAAGGAATCTGCTGGTCATATCCAAAGTTCCGGCCAAAGCGGAAGGGATATTACGGCTCCAGCCACAGTAAGCCGCTCTTTCTGAATACAAGGACACTGGGGCGGATAGACAGTGCCCAATCAATCAGTTCTGGTTCCAAGATTGGCCTCGTGCTCTTGGCCCCGGTGAGCTGGTGAATGAATTCCTCTGTCTCAAACAACTGGCAATGCCGCATCCTGTTGATGAGAGGACTGGAGCTAGCAGCCAAGCTCCAAAAATGCAGAACTCCCGGGGAATCTGTCGGAACTGTAGTCAGCTTCCCCCGAATAGCAAAAAGCTGATCCGCTAGTGAAGACGGTTTAACACTAGCAAATTCGATCATCCGCGACAAAGGACGATCCGACTGCATTGACCGGGGAGCTGCTTCAGGGAACAAGGTGCAGACCCAGGCATTGAAGAAGTGGATGGGACCAACTGTCCGTGAATTTCTGGGGATGTGTGACTTGTCCAAATCCCCCAACATTTTGTATGTAAGGCATAAAGCCACAGGACACAGGGACAACTTTATCCCCCAAGCCATCAGACAGGCAGGGTAGATGGCCTCCGGCCTGATTACCGTCTCGTCTCCCTGGGGAAGGGCGAACGAGCAAAGCCAATAGGCCAGATATGCAGCACAATGTGTGATTACGTCAACTAATGTTGGATTCGGGCCCCCTTGCAGCCCTCTCCCTAAAACAGCAGGGTATGTCGCTTGGCGTCGAGCGCTCTTCTTCCGCTTCACCGCTGTCGGAACTACCGTGGGGAAGTCCTCATATTGCTGCTCCCCACCAAAGAAATATTGAAGCCATGTGCCCATCCGCACCCGTCTCTTTTCGCCAGGCTTCCTTGCTTCCCGCGAGTCAAGCGTCAGGCGCAGCAGGGTGCGGTATGCCTTCATCAAATAGCGGTAGGCGAAGCCCGTAAAATATTTGCCTTTGCCATCTGTCTGGTCTTTCAGACAGTCTGGAAAATAAACTTCTTAATACGGCTCCCCGTCTATCGGCAAGCCGCTCAGCTGGGAAAGGCTCCAGAGGTCCAGTGAAGTCTCGCCCTCTGCAGTATAAAAAGTGTTGTATTCCGGGCAGAAGACTTCAATCATCCCGCAGCACAAACCTCGGGAGATCAGATACCTATATCGGGAAGCATATACACTCTGATAAACACCGGCATGTACCAAGATGGGAGCATATTGCCGCAATATAAAATCTATAAATTCAATGGCGCCCGGTCTGAAGGCGTGAGCATCGATGGCTTTGTGTTCTCCGAACCACCCCACTGAGACCTGATGCTTGAACCGGACCGCCAAGCAATCCAAAAGAAAAGGCTCATCTCGGTACCCCCAATGAAGCGGGGCGAGGAACAAACCGTATACGGGCTTCTCCCTATCGACGCGCCCGGCAGTCTCGTTCCAGCGGGCTGGTATATACTGCGGTGCTCTT
Source organism: Amorphophallus konjac (assembly GCA_022559845.1). Classification (NCBI taxonomy): domain Eukaryota; kingdom Viridiplantae; phylum Streptophyta; class Magnoliopsida; order Alismatales; family Araceae; genus Amorphophallus; species Amorphophallus konjac. Next base: position 66,902,120 of record CM040128.1, on the reverse strand, counting down.
GTCAGCAGCCCGGCCTCAGGAGATAACTCCTGCACTCCAAGCACGGCCCCCCATTTTCTGGGCTCGCCCGAGATATATATAGGCATACCGTGAGTGACTGACTCAGTCAGACTGTCTCTCTCCGCCAGTAGAGCTCCCTCGGCTCGACGGATGAGAATTATATCGCGCTTCCCGCCAAGGTTGAAGCGCTCAAGGAATGCCATCAAGTGGTTATCCTTGGGATGGTCCAATCTGACGCCATCCCCTCGCTCATACTTGAAGTGGTTGCCGTCAAGAATCAACAGGCGGCCAGTGTCAACGGTGTCGGTCTCCGAGTCCGAGGACTCAGCTACCACAGCTATCCGTCGAGGCCCCCGATCAAGGGAATGGACATTCCCCCATGTCACAGTGACCCGGGATGCAGAGGAAGAAGGGCCGGATGCCATATTATCTGCAAAACAACATCCAGAAAAGAATGAGCAAAGTCAGAAAGCAGTTGATCAAAGTAAGACTTCTGAAAAAATTTCGGCAGCACCTCCTCAGCTCGAGGGTTTGCCAAAAGAGAAGTGGAAGCCGTCCACTGAGGGAGCAGCCCCTAAAAGTAGCCATAGGCACTAAGCCAAGGCCAAATAGGACACTCGAGGGATCTAGCTCCGAGGAGAAGTCCTACGAGGAGCCTCCCGGGGCCTGAAGAGCGGGTTTAAAACCCAAACAGACCAACAACTCGACTCACCCGCTCGAGGGGCAAGCTCACCCACACCCCTAGCTCACTCAGCGCCGCGGTGGAGAGGAATGAGGAAAGAGAAAGAATTTTCACAAATGAAGAGCTGTGAATAAAAAATGAAGAAGAAAACAATGTATAGGAGGGCTCCACCCCTGTTAAAACGGCGCGCCCCGGGGCGCGCCGTTTTAAGCGATTGGCGCGCCGTGAAGGCCACGCCGTTTCAACCTTCGAAGCCCAGGGGCGCGCCGGATTTTTCGGCGCCGTTTTAACCTCTGAATAAAGGGCGCGCCGTTTTAAGTGGTGCCATTCAAGCTTCCTACCGCGCCGGATTAACGTCCGAAGCCGGAATTAAGTACCGTTTCGAGCTTCCGTCACCGAACGAAGCTCATCCATAGGTACTGCTGCACTCTTGCCTCGCTTGCACCTCCCACGTCTAGGGGGCATTTGTTGGCACTCAAAATAAAATCCTTCGGCGACCAAGTCGCAAAGATGAATGATACGACCCACTAAAGCACAGAAGCCAATGAAGATCAACTTACTAAAGATTCCTCAAGTTGACAGAGCCCCAAGTCACCTTGAAGTGAGCACCGGGGACTTTACCTCAGGGGAGTCGGAATGAACCCGCAACCAACCGGCAGCGCGGCCAAGCCTGCCCAATGGTCCAGCATCGACCTCGTCATGCTGCTACCCTACATCCGTCGCCCGACCAAGGACGATGGTCTACCCAATGACTCTCCTAAGGAGGAAGAACGTCCTCGGCCGTCCACAACCAGGGGCCGAAGGTTCTGTCAGCAGAAGGCCCCGATCACCCGACATGGGTTCGGCTTCTCGCTATAGTGGGCCCATTAGTGGCCGATTGATCGCCATTCAAGGCGGAATTATCCCGGATGCAATGCCATCCCGCAAGGAAGCTTCGAGCACGAGTCCATCTCAACCAGAAGCACAAATCACAGTGCCGAAGGCTGTGCCAGTAGGACACCCGTGGGCTCGGGCCAGACATGCGCGAAGTTCTGATTAAGGCCATTCGTCATATTGAGAGCTTCATCAACACCCCGTCAAGGTTTTTCAAGGGCCAGGGCGAGAGGAACAGTCAACGGGAGCTTCTGGAATCATCCCCGGACCCATCGGCCGACCCGCGCCAAGCAAACAAGTTAAAACGGCGCGTGAAGGGTCATCGGCGCCGCTTAATACGGCGCCACCAAATCCGGCGCGCCCATCCAATCAGGGACTTGTTCCCGGCGCCGTTTAATCCGGCGCGCCCCCTTCCCAGGGTGCCGGATTAACGAGGTATACATATACCCTGCTTTCGAACAGAAAAAGGAGGAGAGGAGGAATCAGAAAGAAAAAAAAAAGATAGAAGATAGCCAATACGAGGGGAAGGGTTGTTGGTTCGAGAGAAAAACCTTGGGGGGAGAAGTAGGTTTCCCATTGAGGGTTCTCGCCGCCGTCTTCCTCGTCTGCTCGTCTGAATATCTCCGGAGCCGGAGAAGAGAAGCCGGTGATCCGATACCCTGTTCTGGAGAAAGAGTCTAGGTGGGTCTACGTGGTTTTCTTCCGGTCGATTCCCCTTTTTCTTCTTTGGTTTTCTCCCCCTGATACAATGTAAGTGAGAGAGGGGAGGGGCGATGATACGAGCCTGACCTCCCCTCCCTCACCATCGCCTCTGCCTCTTCTCTTCATCTGGGATGATCTTCTTCTATTAATGTAAACGGCGGCCGAGCGACAACGCCGACGCCGGAATATATGCTGTGTGTATATATCTGCCTGTATCGTTCATCGAATGAATGGAATGCGTTGATGCCCGATGTTGTATCCATCTTTCATGCTTTCTCTCTAATTTCTCTTCAGATGTGCATTTAATGTTTCCCGGCGTGCATAGTTCCCGGATCCCTTTTTCCCTATGATGGATATGCCCCTGGGCTATATGAATCGTTCCCCCCTCCCCGGGGTTCTCTCTCTATTCCAATGTGATGGTCGGGCTCTGCACCATGTGTGCCACAGGTTTTATGATCGGAGACGCACTCGTGTGCGTATCTCTGCTCATATCCTTCTAGGGAGCAGACCCTTCGCCGCCCCTGTGCCTTTCCTCATAGGCTAGATGGGAGGGGAAGATCGCTTCTGTCATTCCTTCTTCATCCTGGGACGAACCCCTGTCGGTTTTTCCGAACATGATGTATATATATATCTCGTCCCCAAATCTTTACGCTAATCATATAGCATGCCAGTATTAATTTATCTAGCCTGCGGGCTTCACTGCTCTAATATGTGTCTAGCAATTCGGTTGCCCACTTGTCGTCAGACGATGTCTGGCGCCGCCCTTTCCACTTCGCATCTTAACAGGAGTCTACTCTGTAGCATCGCTCCAGTACCCGGGGAGGGGGATATTCCCCTAATCTTCTATGTTAGTCACTCGGTTGACAGGGGAGGCTCATCCGTTGATGACGAGTATCCCTCCCAGCCATTGAGTGCATAGTGATGGGGCTAAGCCCTACAGTTCAAATCCACGGTTCTTAATGGACCTCGTGGTGGCCGCGGGTTGTTTGCCCCTTGTAGGCTAGCCCTCGGGGTTTCCTTCCCTCTGTCGGGCGTCCCGATTCGAGTGTTGTGGTGACTTGGGTCACGTGCCCCTCGCAGGCTAGCCCTCGGGGTTTTCGCTCCCATAATGAGTCGCCTCATTCGCTCACTGTCGCCCATCGATTCGGTGCCCCTAGCAGGCTAGGCGTCGGGGTTTTCCTCTCCGTTCGGGTTTGCCGGCCGCCATTGCGTCACCCGGCCCTCAGGGGTTGCTCCGCCACGTGAGTAGTCCCCGCTTCTCCCCGACAATCCTCCGGGATGGGGAGATGCTGCCGAAATTTTGGCTCGAACGAGTCTGACTCGGATCAATCGCCGCGCTCGATTATGAACCTCGCGCGAGCCTGTGACTCGGCTCCCGGATGCCCCGGGGTCAATCCTTTGAATAAATGACTTAAGTAAACTTTCAATGTTTCCTAAAGTATTTTAATAAACCCAAGAAAAATGAATAAAATCTCAGTTTTCGCGAGATCGGGCTAAACCGACGTCGTTTATATACGGCGCGCCTTAAAACGGCGTGCCCTTTCTGGTGCGCTTCTTCCCGGCGCGCCCCAATCAAGCCACGCCGTTTTAACTTCCCTCTTGCACCTACGGTTTCCCACGCCGTTTTGAGTCCTATACCTTCGTTTCCTGGCGCCGTTTCTGATCGTTTTGCTGTCTGAATCCCTGGCTCGCCCCCGGGGCAATCCTGGCCTCCCGTGGTCGAGATTGGCAGCCCCAATTAGTAGTAGATTGAATAAGGTAAGGGCTGTTTATGCCCTGAATAACCTTTCTGTCATGTTCTCTATCATACGTATTAGCACTTTGCTTTCGTCATCACCTTTTGTGTTATCATTTTCCCCGCTGGTGGGGCTTAATAAATATGACTGAGCTCTGCTTACCTTCATAATTCTGTCATCATGCTTAGCATAGTTATCATCATCATGCATGCATGCTTGCATTGACCCTCGGGTATATCAAACGGCGTCGAGAGAGGGTCGGGTTACGCCCGATCGGAAGTCTCTGCTATGCGCGATGGTGGTCTCTAGGCCTACGTCCTCCGCCACGTACCAAGGGTCTCCAGTTCAACGAACCATGTCTCTCCTGCATGATTGATAGATGCATCTCGCATGATTCTATCATGTTCATAAACATCGCATCCTTTATTCCGGCCTCGACATCCAATTATCTCGGCAATTAATCAAAGGTGTTCCCTCCTCGTGGGGGATGTAATTAACGTCATAGCCTTTATGGTATGGCGGACTGCTGGTCCCGACCGAACCTCACTTTCGCCCGACACGGGTCAGAATGAACGCATAATAAACTCGTCACTCACGTGACTGGCACGCCTGTGTCGTCAATCAGTCAGTTAATTACTAGTTAGTTAATTGGTTGATCGACACGTGAAATAAGATGTATGTATATATGTATACACACACACACACACACACATATATATATATATATAAATAATAAAAAAAATAGAAGATAAAAAAGATCGCGAACAGGTCCGCACCCGTGTGCGCAAGAAGCTATGACTAGTGGAGCGTCACTGAGAGAGTAGACACTCAAGACAATGGAAAACAACGTCCGAACCCGACGAAGTACGGGGACCGTCCCACGTACCAGCACCGTCGCACGGTGCCCACAGTCGGAGAAGAAATGGGACTCACAGTCCACGGGCCGCACGCTCGGCCACGTAGAAGCGCGAAAAAAGGGTTCCCAAAGCAGCTCATAGGCCGCCAAACCAAATCCCATTCTCAGGGAAAGGCGGGAACCCTTTAGCTCTAGGCTGGACAACTGGACTCGCGGACCAAGGCCACATACACATGGCCCACACGGAAAGCACAGAAGCACGATTCCTATGGCAACGCACAAGCTGCCACGCCAATAACTGGACTCACAGTCCAAGGCCAACCACATGGCCCACTCGGGACTCATCTTCCAGGAAAACTCATGGCATGCGGGGGAGAACCCACCGCACACACCGACACACGGTGACTCAGTCTAGCGTAACATGAAAGCCCGACACGCGAGAAGTCACCCGGACTCTCAAACCCATGGACACGCTAAATGAGGTAACACAGTCCTCCCGACACCCTCAAGATATGGACACAAAAACCCTCGGGGTGTCTGGAACACTCACGAGACTGCGGGTCGACCATTGGGTCCCAACCGGGTCGACCGGGGATCCACACGTCGCGGAACAAGGCGAAGAACACGAAAACTCACCTCGGCGCAACATAGAGCCTGACGGTCTAGCCTTGGGCTGTCACAGTATGTAACGGTCCAATCCCGACCGTCACAGCCCTCTAACGGTTCAACACAGGAGCGTTACGCGAAAGGAGCAAAACTGGCTGTGACGCACCCACCCTGGGGCGTCACAGCCTCTAAAGGACCAAGCCTGGCGCGTTAGAAGACAGGTTGTGACGCACACCCCTCGGGGCGTCACAACCCCTAACAGATCTACCCAGGTGCGTTAGAAGAGGGGATATGTCAACTCTGACGCACCCAGATAAGGGCGTCACAGTGCTCTGAAGGACCAAGCCTGGTGCGTCAGAGACTCGTGACCCCAACGGTCCGAAACCACAGAAACGGACGTAACGGTTGGACCCAGGTGTGTCACAGCGCCGTGGCGGTCTATCGTGGGATCGTCACACCCACAGACCACCAATTGGCAACACGGGGCCTATGACGCACCCACCCTGGGGCGTCACAGGCTGTGACGGTCACTGGAAGGACCGTCACACCCGTCCGAGAGCGAAACGGCGGGAAACAACCCAAAAATCCGATCCACGCCCCGATCACCCCCGGGTGATGGGGAAACAAAGGGGAATCCCCCCAAGCCCCTAGGCATGCATCTAAACCCCTGGATTGGCCAAAAACGCCATAAAACGAGAGATCCGACTCACACCCCCAAAACATGGATTTTCCCCAAAACTCCCCGATTAGCCAGCTCGGCTCACCACGGCCTACGAAACTCGCGGGAAAGGAAGAGCATGAGCTGGGGGTCCATCTCCCTACCTCCACCGAAGAAACGACTCGCCGTGGACGCCGATCCACAAAGAAATCGCCGCGAAACCCTCGCCGGCTCGCGATCGCGCCACCTAGCTTCGCCTCGCCTCCACCGCCTCGATCCTCGCTTGTCCTCACCCGCATCCTCGCCCACGCCACCTCCACCTCACCCCCGCCTCGCTACGTCGGCCGCCGGAGAAGAGAGGGGAGAGAGAGAGAGGGAGGGAAGAGAGAAATGAGAGGGGAGAGAGAAAAAAGGGTTAATATATATAGAAAAACATAAAAATTACAGAAAATCAGAAAATTACGAAAACTTACCTCCACGATCCTCGGAAGGAACACAACGCAGTGGTACTGTCCCGGAGTCGAAGAACGTCACGGTTCGCCCTGCACAGAGTTTCGAAGGCACATCAGTGAAAAACACGTGTAAAGCACAAAATACACTCCGAGACCCATTAAAATAATCCGAAAAAAAATCCGGGGCATTACAGCCCTCCCCCCTTAAAGGAATTTCATCCTCGAAATTCAGGACCTAGCACGAAGTCACAGGGGAAGAACACTGAACCAACGGGCAACGCTATCAGAGCCCCAGCACAGAAAACCTCGATTCTCATGAAAACACCAATCCTGAGGGACATAGCCAGACTTACAATCACAAACAACACCTCGCTCTGCGCACCGTGCACACCGGGCATCAGAGCAGGCATATACCAGAGGACGCAGTCCGGCATCACCTCAGACGCCATGAAAACCAACATGGCACCACTGCCACCATCTCGCCTATCAAGGAAACACACCCTTGACACGAGAAACAGCTACCGATCCATTCTATGGTCGGCAGACAAAACACACATCAGCTTCACAACCAGCTGATAGGTCGCACACTCTTCGCAAGGGAACAACCAACACAGAGCCTCCATCGGCTCACGCAGCCATCTCAACAGACCGCAACCAGCTCATCGGCTCAACGCCAAGGGTCACCTCACACCTGGCAAGCCGAAAGCGAGACATATCACTGAACCAACTCTTGTCAGAAGACAAACTTCGACAAAGCCCAGATCATGTCCGGAAAGGCACATCACAGAAACGACCACCAAAGGTCTCACCGATACACGGCTCTCACCGCTCACGATGCACAACCAACAACATCTTCTGTCTGTGAAAAGACCATCTACTGGTCTCCAGACACACGTCAACGGGAAACCTCCACCTGCCCAACGGGCACGATCCATCCCCATAATAGGACATCCGCTGACTCACACATAGACCGATGCCACATCTCGAGCTACACTCCTCTCGGACTCCGCATCCAAGCTTGAACATCGCGCCAACTCGACCCTCTTGGGGAGCACGATGAAACCAGTTGACAAAATCCTGGTGTCCTCAGTCATCACCTCACTTGACTCAGGCTCACAGGGGAACCATCCCATGATGGTGACCAAACCAGGGATAACCATTGCGACACCAACGTCTCATCAAGGACCACCATTCGACGCCAATCTCACGAAAGGCCTCCGTCCACCGGCGTCACTCTTTCGTCTGGTCTCATCAAATTACTCCACTAATCCAAGTGGACACCTGCCAATCTCGATTACGCCCTTACCGCAGAGCCACGGGACACCACCTGAACAATGCTCACGGGTCCCCAAGCAACATACATCTCACCGTGGTCGGCTACGAGACTAGCCTCACCAGTCACTCGTAGCTACCAACAGTAACCCACAGCCTGCCAGAGATCACTTCTCCAAAAATGATCTCATCCGAGGACACGACTGGGAACACAAGTCGGGCACCAAGCCACCGACTCTGACCAACACGTCCTCGACCTCCATCAGGCGACGTCCTCAACAACCCCATCCGGGTCTAACACCGACGCCTGACACAGCTTCCACCACAGGAATAGGGTACTCATGCAGCGCCCTAGCCAGCACATTCCCCAGCACTCCATCTTGCCAGTGCCAAGAATCACGATATCTCAGGCAGCGGCACGGCAACAACACGTTTCTCACCGAGGAACCAATCCTCCAATGCTCAACGCAAACTCAGGAATCCGCCCGTAGCAACCAACGCTACGATCCTGAACCAGTGGGTCACAAGCCCACCACGCTTCCGCTGCGCACTCTGATCCACGCGCATAGCCACAAATTCTCGGGAACATAGCCCAACCAGCACTCGTCCTTTCGGAAAAGTGCCAACACCCTTTCATGACAAGGGAATGGGCACAACTTCTCACAGGCAACCACCTTGCCAAGACAAGGAGCACGTCTCGCACGGACTTCATGGCACGCAAGGCCAACCAATCCGGGCATACAATACAAGATGGCAATCCTAGCAAAACACAATCTCTCCAACCAAAGGAGAAACCAAACGCACTTTTGACCAACGGAAGAACTCCACGCTCGACCTGACCTTGAACCTCGTGCATGCTGGGAACAGCACCTTCCAACACCGAGAAAACCATCACCACGTCAGGTCAGTGCCTCCGACACACTCAGCGAGTGTCACGTCAGACCACAATCACATCATCTTTCGATGCACCACCACTGTAATTTCTCGAACTACAGCGCACCACACCAAGAGCCGCTACACGAGCCATGACGACAACTGCCGACGCTCATCCTCGAGTCCCAAACTCGCCGTGGAGCCTTCACATCTCAAGCCAACTCCAGGGCGAACACAACCCATCCACTGACAGAAACGCAGGAGCAAAGACTTACCAGGACATCTCTGCCAAATCCTACCTCAAAATCCGCAAGAATAACTGGGACCAACACGTCATTTCTAACGCCACAGAGCACGACAAGAACACTAGGCTCGGCGAGACAGCACCTCACCGAGAAGATCTTCTGCTCACCCGAGCACACTTCTTGATCAAAACACCCGCTCTGCCACCTTAAACCACGATCTAACCACCTCAGGGGCTGGACAAACCTCAAGCTGGAGTGGCCAAAACCGACAGTAGCTCCCTCAGAGCACGCTCACGGCCACTTAACCACAAACAATCCTCTCCAGCCACCTGACCACGTTGTAGATTCCTCGAACGCAGCACCGCGAGCTCACGCCCGCCAGCAACCTCTGCCCAACGTAGCACGACCAGGGCCACCACCGATGAGGGAGAAAGCTCTCGACCTTGATCCTTAGACCCCATGCTGGCACGAAAGCCACGGATAGCAACCACCTTCACAGCGCCGCACAGCGCACTCAAACTCTCAAGCGAGAAACTAGGCGGAAAGCAAACATAAAACCCTAAGCCACCTGCCGACTGTATTGGATCTTATGGAATCTGATCACTGCAATATTTTGAATTCCCTTGTACGCCCACAACCACTGCTCTGATACCAGCTGTAGTGCCCCGATAATCCAATTACCGGGAGGGCTCAATAACCCGAGACTCGAACCGCTGCCCACGATCCGGGAGGGCTTGGAAGGGCTAAAAGGAGTGTGGAGGCACAAAGAAATAGGAAATAAAGCAGGACAATTCAACAATTAACAGAAATAAATAAACAACTACAGCTACAACAGAGTCCAGTCCAACAGAAAGTACAGTCTAAAGTAGTAAAACGTACTACATGCCGAGTGAACACTCGGCCCGACGAGTTAGCAACTGAGAACCTCCGCACCGCGCCCTCGAACCTCGAGGAAGAATAACTGCCACACCTGTAAAGTAGGGAATGAGTCTCCAAAACAGAGACTCAACAGGGATCCCGCGGAACCCCAACCGGAAATAATGGCAGTAGCGGAAAGGAAGGCTACAAGAGCAACCGCAACAGCAGGAACGGTAAACCCGGTGGCCTGTCGAAACCCGACACTACAACTACTCCTACTGTACCGGAAACACACCCTGAACTCACGGTCGGGGGCTACCGAACTACACTAGTACCGCTTACCGAAGTAAAAACTCACGGCAACCACGTCATAGAGGCATGTCCCCCAGAACATGGCCAGCCTGGACACGCTGTCCAAAGTGCAACCCTGACACATGGTCACGGGTACCGCACGATAAGACGCAACCTCGGTAAAGCCACTAGCACTAGTCTCGCGGCGCGAAAACCAACACACGCGCCACAGCGAAACAACTAAAACTCAACAGTCGACACGACCGAAAACCCGAAGGTCAAAGTCATGGAACTGCCAGTCTGACACTCTCTACGTGTGTCCTAAGCTCCCAACTACGTGTGCACACACAGACCATCAGCTCTAGGTCGGGTCCTCTAGCTAGTTTTTCCCCCCACCGGACTCTGGTGGCAAAGGCAAGGGGCCCTACGGTAACCAGCCTAAAAACCGCCTCTCATCGGGTCTCACTCTCCACCACTCCCAGGTGGGTCCGCACCCACGTGCGCAGGAAGCTACGACTAGTGGAGGGTCACTGAGAGAGTAGACTCTCAAGATTATGGAAAACAACGTCTGAACCCGACAAAGTAAAGGGACCGTCCCACGTACCAGCACCGTCGCACGGTGACCACAGTCGAGAAGAAATGGGACTCACAGTCCACGGGCCGCATGCTCGGCCACGCAGAAGCGTGGAAAAAAGGTTCCCAAAGCAGCTCACAGGCCGCCAAACCAAATCCCATTCTCAGGGAAAGGCGGGAACCCTCCAGCTCCAGGCTGGACAACTGGACTCGCGGTCCAAGGCCACATACACATGGCCCACACGGAAATCACAGAAGCACGATTCCCAGGGTAACACACAAGCTGCCACGCCGATAACTGGACTCACAGTCCTAGGCCAACCACATGGCCTACTCGGGACTCATCTTCCAAGAAAACTCACGGCATGCGGGGGAGACCCCACCGCACACACTGACACACGGTGACTCGGTCTAGCGTAACACAAAAGCCCGACACGCGAGAAGTCACCCGGACTCTCAAACCCATGGGCATGCTAAACGAGGTAACATGGTCCTCCCGACACCCTCAAGACATGGACACAAAAACCATCGGGGTGTCTGGAACACTCACGAGACCGCGGGTCGACCATTGGGTCCCAACCGGGTCGACCGGGCATCCACACGTCGCGGAACAAGGCAGAGAACACGAAAACTCACCTCGGCGCAACATAGAGCCTGACGGTCTAGCCTTGGGCCATCATAGTATGTAACGGTCCAAGCCCGACCGTCACAGCCCTCTGGCGGTTCAACACAGGAGCATTACGCGAAAGGAGCAAAACAGGCTGTGACGCACCCACCCTGGGGCGTCACAGCCTCTAACGGACCAAGCCTGGCGCGTTAGAAGACAGGTTGTGACGCACACCCCTCGGGGCGTCACAACCCCTAACGGGTCTACCCAGGTGCGTTAGAAGAGGGGATACGTCAACTCTAACGCACCCAGATAAGGGCGTCACAGTGCTCTGACGGACCAAGCCTGGTGCGTCAGAGACTCGTGACCCCAACGGTCCGAAACCACGGAAACGGACGTAACGGTCGGACCCAAGCGCGTCACAATGGCGTGGCGGTCTATCGTGGGACCGTCACACCCACAGACCACCAATTGGCTACACGGGGCCTGTGACGCACCACCCCGGGGCGTCACAGCCTGTGACGGTCACTGGAAGGACCGTCACACCCGTCCGAGAGCGAAACGGCGGGAAACAACCCAAAAATCCGATCCACGCCCCGATCACCCCCGGGTGATGGGGAAACAAAGGGGAATCCCTCCCCAAGCCCCTAGGCATGCATCTAAACCCCTGGATCCGCCAAAAACGACGTAAAACGAGAGATCCGGCTCACTCCCCCAAAACATGGATTTTCTCCAAAACTCCCCGATTAGCCCGCTCGGCTCACCACGGCCTACGAAACTCGCAGGAAAGGAAGAGCATGAGCTGGGGGTCCATCTCCCTACCTCCACCAAAGAAACGACGCGCCGTGGATGCCGATCCACGAAGAGATCACCGCGAAACCCTCGCCGGCTCGCGGTTGCGCCACCAAGCTTCACCTCGCCTCCACCGCCTCGATCCTCGCCTGTCCTCGCCCGCATCCTCGCCCACGCCACCTCCACCTCACCCCCGCCTCACTCCGTCGGCCGCCGGAGAAGAGAGGGGAGAAAGAGAGCGTGAGAGAAGAGAGAGGGAGGGAAGAGAGAAATGAGAGGGGAGAGAGAAAAAAGGGTTAATATATATAGAAAACCACGAAAATTGTAGAAATTCAAAAAATTACAAAAAATTACCTCCGCGATCCTCGGAAGGAACACAACGCAGTGGTACTATCCCGGAGTTGAAGAACACCACGGTTCGCCCTGCACAGAGTTCTGAAGGCACATCAGGGAAAAACACGTGTAAAGCACAAAATACACTCTGAGACCCACTAAAATAATCCAAAAAAAAATCCCGGGCATTACAGCTTTGGCTCGCACTTCCTTCATTTCTATAAATACCTCCCTTGTTCATTCTCCAAGGGGCATCGAGAGCCAACTTGAAGAGTACAAGTTTCCATGGACAAAGGAGGAACTAAGAGTTCTGAGGTTGCAGAATGGAGGGCGAATCTTGCCACTCCTCAAAGAGAAGCAGGTCCAGCGATAGCCGTTCCAGGAAACTCTCGGACCTCGAATGGCACTTCAGTGAAAGGACCCAATCGTAACTCATAAGATGATCTTTCTTGCCCCTTCTCTCGTTCTTCCCATATTCCTCGTGTATGCGCAGAGTGTGATGAAATCACATATTTCATGGAAATTGGTAGTGGCATCATATAGAGGTCTCCCAGATTTTCAGAAGGCCAGGCTAGACGTGATGGGGCTTGGAGCCTTTCTCCGGATCGAGCCAGTCAAGCTTGACCTCACCCTCGTCCAAGCATTGCGTGAAAGGTGGGATCCAATGAGTCGTTCCTTCTTGATGCCTTGGGGGCACATGGTGCCTAGCCTGGAAGATGTGGTCCGAATCACGGGCCTGAAAGTGGATGGTGAAGCGCTGACTGGTATCACATACTCCGACTACAGGGAGGCTGCTCAGAGGTTACTAGGAGTGGATTCGGATGATCGTAAGAACTGGTCCGTAGCCAAGACGCCTATCATGGAGACGTTGGGCTTACTGACGTTCGTTCCCGTGATGATGAGTCCTTGGAAGAGTTTATGGAGAGGACTGAAAGAGGATGCCGCGCCGTCTACTACGTGGATGCGGGCAATTGGGAGAGAGCCAACATGGATTTTTCTTGTTGGGGAAATTGTTTCTGGGCTCGAAAGGAGACATCATTTATTGTCGCTTCTTGGAATTCCTGGTAGACCCTGAGAAAGTGGGGCGATACGCCTGGGGAGCTGCCATGTTGGCGCATCTATTCGCGGGTCTGTCTGAAAGGGCAGATAGAGAGGTAATAGTGAGCGGTTTTACGCCGTTCATCCGGGTATCCCCCCTATCCTTTTCTTTTTCTTTTTCTTTTTTTTTAATGTGTTAACGACACATGATGTGCAGTTGTGGAGCTATTATTACCTCCCAATGGGAAAGGCTCGTCACTGGCGTCCGATGGCGGTGCCGTTGGCGAGGCAGTGGCAACCCATCACGAACCCAGCCCCTTTATCCTACCAGCTGATGGTGTTACGACGCGAGTTGCAAGAGTTCCTTGCGGCGATGGTAGTTAGTATTTCATCATTTTTTTATCTTTTTTGTATTAATTAAGAGGACATGTGTGACCTCACCAAGGTGGTTTGGAGGCCTTATGCGGGCATGACCGACGCTGATCAGCCATGTGTCATAACTAGCCGTGCCCGGTTCGGAAGCGACCTCTGGATGCACTGTTTGAACGAAATCGAGCCACTTCGGCTGCGATTGGCCATGAGGACTCTAGGGCTCGCCCAAGAATGGGTGGACATGACTACAACACCGCGTGTGGGGAGAAAGACGCATGGGCCGGTGACCTCTGTTGATTGGAGAGTGCGGTTCCCAGAGCAATATGAGGATTAGCAACGAGGTGGCACTCCCATGGAGTCACATGCTCAAGACAATGAAGATTACCCACGCCTCTATAAGGCGATGTATGTAGAGCAACTCCATCCTGAAGGGACTGTGGAGGTGAGCACAATTTTCTTTTCTTTTTTTTCTTTTTTTTTCTTTTTTTTAATTAACCTATGCCCCGGCCACAGGACGCTCGAGACACCATGATAGCGAACTTGCAAGCTCACCTGATAGGTACGGAGCAGCAGTTATGTGATACTCGCGCAGCCTTGAGTTCTTCGGTAAGCCTACATACACCCGATCATAGACCAAGATTCCTTGTGTTAGGTCCTTAGTGTCGCTTTATGTGTGTTGCAGCGCACCTAGCTTGATGTGGCTTCCTCAGCAATGGGGGCGGATGGTGTCTCTTCCAGTTTATAGATCCCCACTTCTGAACTTGATTTGCTTCATGAGCAGTTCGCTCATACTACGCAGCGAGCTGCAGAGGCAGAAGGAATGCTCTCCGTACAGGTGAGAGTCTCGCCATTGAATTTCACTTATCCATGCCTCCATATATCTGAGATGATGGTTATGGCAGACGAAAGAGGTGCAAGACGCACTTGCCCGCACTGCGTAGGGGGAAGCTAGAATAGCGGAATTGGAGGAAGAGTTGCGGCATCGCCCAGACGATGGCTCCTCTCGGGACGCCGTGGAGTTGAGGATTACCCTTCAGCTGGAAAGGGAGGACAGAGAGAGAGAACGCGCGGAAAGGGAAAGAGACACCGAAAGAGAGAGAGCCGACAGATTGGCAGAGAGAGAGGAGCGGAGGGCCATGGAGGCCCAACTGTTTGAACTTCGAACCAGCCTCGGTCTTGCTGAACAATGGCTGAAAGATGGTGAAGAGCACTACCGTAGAGCACGAGAGCGTGGCTTTCGTGTTAGCAGTTTCTTTGCCGCCCCTGTCGATCGACGGGGAGCAGAGACGGGAAGAGGGGTACAGAGCAGCAGAGGCACCGCCTCGCATGGTTTAGCAACACCCTCCAGGGTTCCTCGCCTGGAGAGTGGACAAAGGGGTAACACTAAGAGAGAGGACGGAACTTAATGTACAATTTCTAGAAGGAAATAAAGAAAGGAATGTTCAGTTTCATGTCTTCTGCCTTCATTCCTACTTTTCGATCCTGTACAAATTGCTCAATGAAACAAATCCATTTTTCCGTTCTGACTTGGCCCCTTGCTCAAGAGTGGGTGATTGTTTTGAGACTAGCCTTGGTAACGAGTCAAGGGGCCAAGCCTTTATTAATTAAGGCAAGAGCAAAGATGATGAATGCAACATACGGGCACACAAATGGGAACAGAATGTAAACATGTAGCACACAAATGAGATCACACGGATGCATTTTTTTGTGTTGTTTATTTATGCCTTTTTTTGAATTTTGAATTTTTTTTTGAAAGACACTTGTTATTACAACCGGCATGGTTCTTGGACCAGGGGTGTTTAAATCATTCTTAAGTAGCCTAATGCGGGGTCAACACTCTTCAAGAGAATTTCTACCGACGGCGTGTCCCGAGGGCCACTTCACAATTTTTTTTATAGAGCTGCTAATGCCTAGTGATTATCCTTATGGCACCTGACTTTTATGATGACATGGTTCCTTACTAACCTCCCAGGTATCCTGTGTACACATCTAGATTGATTTGGGCCCCCTAGACCCCTCAAGTGATAATCCTGCCGGTTAAGACTTAACCTGATGACAAAACCGTCATGCCATGCTTAGGCTCCCAGTCGCTTCCTATCGCAAGGACACACCGAAAGAGTGTTCGAGGTAAGAGATTTACCCGACCCGGGTCTATTTCCTCACAACTCTAGATGGTATAGAATGGAACACCCTGGAACCCTAACGGTCAACCGCGTGACGCTGACCCAGAATCAGACACCGTCGCACCTATTGGTGACGCGCTTGTATTGACCTAAGCCCGAGGTTAAAGTGAGAATACACCGAGGTGGTAGATAGAGGTCTTGACCGGTCAGAAACACCGAGACTCCTTCGTGGCGATGGTTTTTTCCTTTCGAAGTAGACAATTACTTGTATGTTTTGCCAAAACGAGGTCGCTTGCCTTAGCGGGGTGTGCCTTTCAGGATTTTCATTGAGCTTTCATATTTGAGGGGAGAAAGAAGAGTATGGTGGGGGAAACCTTCCGAGAGGACCTACAAAATCGTTAATCCGACGAGCTAATCGGGACCTACTCGACCTTTCCCCTTTGGGCGACTTCGGATCAAGCCTCGAACAAGGTTGAGTTGCCCCTTTGTGGAATTTAACTTTTATTTTGAGGGGTTTTGTGACGACCCGGGATCCGAGTACCGGAAAGGAACTGGCGCGTCTCGAATCTCGGCTCGCCAACCCACGAGCCCGAAGACTCGGAAGGGTAAAAAGGGATGGTGTGGGAGCACAAGAGAAGCTGAAGCAACTACAGAGATAGCACAATAATCTAAAATAAATGTACAGCATAATATAAAGAAATAAACTGCTACAAGGTCCACAGAGTCTCATGTCCAAATAGAGTACAGTCAATAAAAGAAAAAGTACAACTACACGGGCATCCCCCGGCGTACAACTACACGGGGCATCCCCCGGCTCTGGCAGACTGGCGACTAACCCTGGCTAGAAGAACCACGCTGAAACTCGACCGAACCTCTCGACGACCCCGCCTCACCTGAAAAGTAGGGGTGAGTCTCATTTCATTGGCCCAGTAGGGATCCCCCGGACCCCCACCGCACAACGAGATAAACGGCTGTAAGGCGCGAGCAACCACGGAAGGTAACACCACCTAGCAGGAGTACGGTAGAACTACACGCTGCCGCAGCTAAATTGGAAAAGTCGCCTGCTCTACAGTACCGTGCCATAAAACCTCGGTCCGATAAAACTCGGGTCTATACCTGCCAGCAAATAGGAGCACCACCCACTAGAAGAACGATCGGATGCATCCCCTGACGTCTTTCACCGCGTCACAAGTGTATAGCTACAACGCCCCGGGCGCGAGGCTCAGACACACACAGTAACCAGTACCACAAAACAAGGACTAGCTGAGGTCGCGCCCGTCAGCGCGGGTCTGAAACCCTCAGCTTCGTGTGCACACTCAGACCATACGCCCTAGGACTGTCCTCTAGCTGGTAATTCCCCCTAAGCCCAGACTCGGTTGTACGCGGGGGCCCTACGGTAACCAGCCTACTCACCGTCTCTCTCTAGTCAGCCGCTCCACCACTCCCGGGTGGGTCAGCACCGCGTGCCGTAAGAAGGCTAGAACTAGAGGACGTGTCACCGGAGGTGAGACTCGACTCGCGGAAACCACCGACTGACACACCAACACAGACTCTCGGTAACCAAACGGTAGGTATGGATGCCAGGGACACGCACGAGGTCCGACCATCTCTCAAGTCACGCGGCACCCCTACCAAGGTAACTGATTCACAGGGGACCCCCGGGCGCCCCTGTGGCTCTCACTGGGTGCCCACGGCAACCCTCGGGCCACACGCCACAACCGGATCTGAGACTTGCTCCACCAGAGGTACAATCACCGTAAGGAAATGCGGATCAGGGAGGGGGATTAACGCGCTAGGGACCCAGGGCGCAACACTGTCGTGCTATGGTCCCCTAGCGTGACCCCTGAAGAACGCGCTAGCAGAAGCTAGCGTGTTCTCCAAGAAGGCGCTAGCCGAAGCTAGCGCGTTCATCAAGAACGCACTAGGAAAGGCTAGCGTGTTCTCCAAGAACGCGCTACCTGCCCCAGGCCCGACATGAACTGCCATACTGTTCGTCTTCTTGGACGAACGCACTCGGACGACACAGTGCGTTCCAACGGAACGCGCCCTTGGTACCTAGCTCGATAACGGGCCGAGCCCGGTTCGCGAAATACGTCCGGAGATCTGAAAATCACGCCCATTCACCCCCCTCGTGAAGGGAAAACAAAGGGGAATCATCCCCCAGACGTCCTAGCATGCATCTAGAGTCCCAAAATGATCAAAAAACCCCACAAATCATTAGATCCGGCGCTCAAACCCCAAACATGGAAATAACCCTCCCGGCATGAATCTATCCCCTCTCGGCCTCTCCACGGCCTAGAAATCACGGGGAACGCTGTAAAGAGGGCAAGGATCCGTCCCCCTACCTCAATGAAGCTCGAAATCTACCGGGAAGTCGCCGATCTTCAAATCTAGCTCGAATACAAACTTCACCCACGCGCCACGAAGAGGGCACCGCCGCGATCCTCTCGCCACCACCGTCGTCACCGCGCCGTCGCCGTCGTCCGCCACCCGTCGCCGGAGGAGGAAGGGGCGCCGCGATGTCCAACGGGCAAGAAGGGGGAGGAGGTGACCGTTGCGCTCACGGGGAGGAAAGAAGAAAGAAGAAAAAGGAACGGAGAAGAAAAAGGAAAAAGAAAAGGGCTATAAATAGAAAATCCAAAAAATGCCAAAAATACCAAAAAAATAGAAAAATACATATTCTCGATCCTCGGGACGCATCGATCGCAATGGTACCACTCTCGCCTAGGTGAACGACCCGGTTCACCCGCAACGAGGTTCCGAAGGGATTGCCGAAACACATATCGGTAATCGGAAAACACGCGCGGGAAAGCCGCGGACACACTCCGGGTCTCCGAAACAACTCCGGATCGCACCGATCCGAACACAAAAGATGTCCGAAATGAAATTTTGAACACAGCGGAGCTAGACGCTCCGAGAAACTAGATCCGGGACCCAAAAGAAGGATCCAAAAAACTCGGGACATCACAGCCCTCCCCCCTTAAATGAATTTCATCCTCAAAATTAAGGACAGGGCACAGGGATAGGGGAGAAGACTCACCCGAACAAATAAGGATACAGCTGCCGCATCTCATCCTCACACTCCCACGACGCCTCACCACCAGAGTGACACTGCCAGACCACCTTAACCAGAGGAATAACCTTGCTCCGCAGGCGGTGCTCACGCCGATCCTCAATACGGACAGGGTACTCTAGAAGGGACAAGTCTGGGGTCACCTCAGGCCAAACAGCATCCTCCAAAACATGGGAATCATCAGGCATATACCTCCGCAGCATAGACACGTGAAACACATCATGCACAGAAGATAGCTCCGGGGGTAACTGCAACCGATAGGCAACCTCACCGATACGCTCGATAATGAGGAAAGGACCAATGTAGCGGGGACTCAGCTTCCCCCACCTGCCGAAGCGCATCACACCCTTCATGGGAGAAACTCGCAAAAACACCCGATCACCTACAGCAAAACAGAGGGGTCGTCTCCTCCGATCGGCATAACTCTTCTGCCGGCTCTGCGCAGCCAACAACTTCTGCCGAATCAGATGCACCACCTCAGTGCACTACTGCACCAAATCCGGTCCTGTCAGGACACGCTCTCCCACCTCAAACCAATCAAGCGGAGTCCGACAAGGTTGCTCATACAGCGCCTCGTACGGTGCCATACCAATGCTTGAATGATAGCCATTGTTGTAGGAAAACTCCACTAACGGTAAGTCGTGGATCCAACTTCCTTGTCACTCCAGGCAACACGACCTCAACATGTCCTCCAAAGTTTGGATAGTCCTCTCAGACTGACCGTCCGAATGGGGATGATACGCCGAGCTAAATGCCAAATCGGTGCCTAGAGCCTTCTGGAAGCTCCTCCAGAATCCAGAAGTGAAGCGGGGATCACGATCAGACACAATGGAGATGGGAACTCCATGCAACGGAACGATCCGCTCCACATACAAATGAGCCAAACGATGCACGCTCCAACTGACCTTGACCAACAGCAACCACGCCGTCTTCGTCAGTCTATCCACCAGCACCCAGATACTATCCTGCCCGCTGGATGTCCTCGGCAACCCTACCACGAAATCAGTGGTCACGTGGTCCCACTTCCACGCAGGAATATCCAAGGGTTGAAGTGTACCCCCCGGTCGCTGGTGCTCAACCTTCACCTGCTGACAGATCAAGCACCTGGCCACGAACTTTGCAACATCTCTCTTCATACCCGGCCACCAAAATTGCCTCTTCAGGTTCTGGTACATCTTCGCCGATCCGAGGTGCACGGCATACCGACTCCCATGAGCCTCTCGCAACACCGCGCGTCTCGTGTGCTCCTCGGCTGGGACGTACAACCTACCTCTAAACCTCACGGCTCTATCCTCACTAAACTCCACCTCAGCCAACGACAAAATCCGGGGTAGCTCGGGGTCCGCATGCTGAGCCTCAGTCACCTGACGACGAATAGCTAGCGTGACAGTCAAGCTCGCAAGAACAGTCGAACCCTGATCCCGGGGGATCTTGAGCCTAAACGTTGTTGGGACGGTGCGATGGATACAGAGGGGGAGGGGTGAATGTATCCCCTTCAAAAATATTACCCAAATTAAAAACAATAAGCCTGCTGCTAGACACAGTTGCGGAATAAAAGCTATAGAGCTCAAATAAACATTTGATCAATCAGTTGAGCTGCTAACTATACTGGTGGAACCTGATCAAGTCTAATGCCGAAGACAGAACTATGCAAACCAGACTCACTTAGAAAAATATGTAATGCTCAAGGTCACTGCAGATCGAAACAAGAATGTTCATACAACCTGTGAAAGAGGTAGAAGACAAGGGGCAAACGCACAAGGCAAACCACGGCACAGTAGATTTTTTAGGTGCTTCGGTCCACAGACCTACGTCCACCCCTCACTCCAAACCGGAGTGAGGCTTCCACTAGCACAAGCTAGAACCGGAGACTCAGTCTGCAACAAGTGCTGCCTAACAGCTTGACCAGGGGAACAACCTCCCCTCTTCCTCCAACCCGGAGGGCAACCCTAGTGACACCCAGTCACTAGAAATCAGAGACTAGCGTCTCTCTTCATCCACCCAGGAGGGAACCCACAAGCGACACCCAGCCGCTTGCAAACCATGGGTCACGGACCTCTCTTCCTCCAGAACAGGAGGGAACCCACAGGTAGCAACCACTACCTGCAAACCCGGAGTCCAAGACTCCCTTCCTCTGAGACCAGAGAGAACCCCGATCTCAAAACCAGATAATCGGAAAGAAACACAAGCCAAGTGTAAAGGAAAAGAAAACAAGAAACGAAAATTACAGCAATCAGAAAGCTAGAAATGAAACTCGAAACTGTAGCTCTCTCTTGGAGCAATGTAGCTTGGATTTGATCCAGAGGCTACTGATCTTCTTCTTCTTCTGCTGATCTCTCACTCTCTTTTTCTTTCTCTTCTTCTTCTTTCGCACTCTGCCTCTCTTCTCTTTTCTTCTCACTATCTTTTTTTCTTCTTCTGGATCGTGCAGGCTCCTTACTGCCTCTCGATCTCCTCTTCTCCTTCGATCACTTTTCCTTGATCGGTCTTCTTCTGATGGAAGAAGCTCCATATTTATACCAGCAGCAGCTAGGGCGTGTGCAGGGCTTGTGCCCTCTTTGTCCTCGGATCACATACCAGGTGCCAACCTCGGATCACGTGCCCAGACATCTTTATTCTCGAAGGATATACCTGTCACACAGTCATAAGAGAATATATTAGAGAGATGTACAGACTTGCTGGGTAACTCAAGACCGCCGTGTACAGACTTAGTATGAAAGATGCATATGCAATAGAATGTATAGACTTAGAGATAAAGAGTGTACAGACTTTATCTTGAAGGAGATGCACATATGCACTGAGTGTGTACAGTCTTCACTGAAGGATGTTCAGACTTTAAGTGCTGAAGTGTGTACAGACTCTGCTGAAGAACGTTCAGACTTTAAGTGCTGAAGTGTGTACAGACTCACTGAAGGATGTTCAGACTTTAAGAGCTGAAGTGTGTATAGAGTCTGTTTGTTCGTGCATGCTACAATGTGTAGACTTAGTGTTTGTGCAGAAGACAACGTATAGACTTATGAACTGATGCAGACACAGGCTGTACAGGCTTGATCGATGCACAAACAAGCGGCGATGTATAGACATGCCAGCAGCGAATGTATGGACTTAGAATGCATGAGATAGCAATGTATAGACTTGCATGAGCAGGCGACAATGTGTATACTTGATGCACGAACTGTGCACATGAACACGGATGTACAGACTTTAGTAAATGCATTCTATGCAAACGCTGTACAGACTTTGAGAGCAATGCAGGCTGTACAGACTTCAGACTCAGCTGCGAACTGAGCTAAAGAGTGTATAGACTTGCTCGTGTATGATGTGTAGACTTGAGTGCAGGGCAGACAACACCAGTGTACAGACTTGCTAGCGTGCATGCTGTAAGGTAATGGCTGTACAGACTTGAGATATGATGCATGAACAATGTGGCGATGTATAGACTTAGCCACCAATGTAAAGACTTTGCATATGTGAGACACTGGGTAAGACGGTGGATGTACAGACTTGGGCTGTACAGACTTGCTGTGTGTAATGCATGCGAGTGTATAGACTTGTATGAGACAACATGAGACGCTCAGACATGAAGCACTATGAGATGCACAGAGAGACGATGGAGTGTATAGACTTTGATAAACAAATGTATAGACTTGGCCAACTATCAACTGATGGATGTATAGACTTTATGAATGCATATGCCAAGACCATGTACAGACTTAGTGTCTCATGCAACCAGACAAGAGAATGCACAGATAATGTACAGACTTAAATTCGAGTGAAATGCAGTAAGGCAATGTGTATGCAGTGATGCAATGTGCAAACTACGAGATGCTTTATAGACTTGGAAATGCTTGAAGGACATGATGCAATGTACATACTTGGAAATGCTGCATGCCCAGGATGCTAAGGAATGTACAGACTTTACGAGCTCTGTACAGACTTAGTGTCTTGAGTATAGTGATGCACAGATCAATGTATAGACTTGACTGATGTTGTCTGCACAGAGCAATGTATGGACTTGACTGATGTGCAGGCATGCAACAAATGTATAGACTTGATGAAATGTCCATGTGATGAAACAGGACTCTGTACAGACTTAGCCTGAGCATGGGCTATACAGACTTTACCTGCATGCAATGTATAGACTTGGTCTTACAATGCATAGACTTGAAAGACGATGCATGAGACGATGCATTGTATAGACCTGAATGCGTGCATGCAACACGATGTATAGACTTAGCCGATGCAGACTAGTCTGATGTACAGACTTGCTCGATGTACAGACTTCATGAATGATGCATGCAATGCACTGTACGATGTACAGACTTCCTATATGCTCAAGTCCAATGTATAGACTTGCTGAGATGATGCAACATGAGACGATGCACACGAATAGACTGTAATGTGTAGACTTCAGCTCTACGTCTATACAACCAATGCAGTGTACAGACTTTGCATGAGACGCTAGACACTGTACATACTTGGAGACAATGCATGCTGCAATGTATAGACTTAGCATATGCATGAGACGCTAAGTGAGGCGGATGATGTATAGACTTGACAATGATGCACACACATAACAGAAAGGAATGTGTAGACTTTGTGTGCATGCATGCCAATGTATAGACTTGTATATGCATGGAGAGGCAAGGCAATGTATAGACTATGGCATGTATGAAGAGTGCAGACTGTATTACTGATGCAATGAATCACCGGAGGATGTACAGACTTACAGGCACAATGAACATGGACCGATGCAGTGAATGCATATAGCAGATATGAACTGAGTGTATGTAGGAGAACTAACAGAGCAGTCTGCAACAGGAAAGTATGTACATTGAACATGCAATGCATGAGAGACAATGTACAGACTTGTTAAATGATGCACAAAACAATTTATGCATATCAGCTAAAACATCATCAAGGCATAAGGCATACAGATCTGAGAGTAGACAGAGCATTACTTGATCTGAGCATGCACTGATCTTACCTGTCACTGGTTGACTTTTGACTTGGGTGACTTCATGACCTGTGAGTCATCCTTAAAAGCTGTTCTGTCAGTTTATCATAAACATCAAGATTATATCATCAAGGATGTAAACATAATGAGGCATAATATTTGTCATCATCAAAACTCCAGAACCACAGGGGACACAACAAAAGTCATGGCCGGAACCTGCTCCCATAACCTCCACTTCCTCAACAACATCTGACTGACCATCACCTTCCCGCTCAAGGCATCAGCCACGACATTCATCCTGCCAGGCTGATACGACAGAGTAAAATCATAATCCTTCATGTACTCCATCCACCTCTTCTGCCTGAGGTTAAGATCCTTCTGGGTAAACACGTACCTCAAACTCTGATGGTCATTAAACACCTCAAACTTCTCACCATACAGATAGTGCCTCCATATCTTCAGAGCGAAAATCACCGTCGTTAACTCAAGATCATGAGTAGGGTAGTTCTCCTCATGTGGCTTCAACTGCCGAGATGCATACGTCACAACTCCACCGTGCTGCATCAGCACAGCACCCAAACCTACCCTGGAAGCGTCTGTACACACCACAAAGCCTCCCGATCCCGAAGGCAACACCAACACCGGAGCAGTCGTGAGCAATCTCTTCAGCTCCATGAAGCTCTGCTCACACTCCTCCGTCCAGACGAACGGCACATCCTTCCGCGTAAGCCTGGTCATCGGGGCCGCAATACGAGAAAAATGCTGGATGAACCTCCGATAATAGCCTGCGAGCCCCAAAAAGCTCCGAATCTCCGTGACAGAACTCGGCCTCGGCCACTGCACCACAGCCTCGACCTTAGTCGGGTCCACGGAAATACCATCACCAGAAATCACGTGCCCCAAAAAGTGTACCTCACGGAGCTAAAACTCACACTTGCTTAGCTTGGCATACAACTGGTGATCACGAAGGGTCTGTAATACCACTCTCAAATGATGCACATGCTCCTCGGCAGACCACAAATACACAAGGATATCATCCACAAACACGACCATGAACTGGTCTAAATATGGACGGAACACCCTATGCATCAAATCCATAAATGCCGCGGGGGCATTGGTGAGCCCAAAAGGCATCACCAAGAACTCATAATGCCCATACCTCGAGCGAAATGCCATCTTCTCCACATCAGACTCTCGAATCCGCAGCTGGTGATAACCCGATCTCAAATCAATCCGTGAAAACACCCGGGCCAACTGAAGCTGATCAAACAAGTCATCAATCCGAGGCAACGGATACTTGTTCTTAACAGTCGCCTGGTTCAACTGCCGGTAGTCGATGCACAGCCTCAAACTACCATCTCTCTTCTTCACAAACAACACCGGCGCACCCCAAGGGGAGAAGCTAGGACGAATGTACCCCTTGGCCAGCAACTCCTGCAACTGCGCCCTCAGCTCTCTTAACTCCACCAGCGCCATACGGTAAGGGGCCTTCGACATAGGTGCCGTACCAGGTACCACCTCAATCACGAAGTCAATCTCTCGCTGCGGTGGCAACCCTGGCAACTCCTCGGGAAAAACATCAGAAAACTCGCACACAACCGGGATGTCCTCCGCATCCGGACACTGCCGATCGACCAAAACCACCGAAGCGAGAAAACCTTGACAACCCGTGTCAAGCAGTCTACGAGCCCTAATAGCCGAAATAAGAAAACGGGAGGAGGAAGACCGGATACCTTGAAAATAAAAGGTGGGTCAACGAAGCTGTCGGAAGTAGACCCTCTTCGAGCCACAATCCACCAAGGCATGATGGGCCTCGAGCCAATCTATGCCCAAAATCACATCAAAGTCCTGAAGCGGTAACGCATAAAGCCTGGCCGGTAAGTTCCACCCATCCACCCACACAGGCATCTTCTCGAAGAAGTACGGGGTGAGCATGAAGTCACAGGTAGGCAACTCCACTGCCATATCACAGGACACCTCAGTCGCCGACTCCTCGGCACTCTGAGCAAACTCCTCTGAAATAAATGAATGAGATGCACCGGAATCGAACAAAACTCGAGCCGCGCAACCAAGAATCAGAATAGTACCTTCCACCAACTGGGACGCCTCAGCCTCTGCTCTGGTAATGTGGGTAACTCTGCCTCGGGCTCTCTGCCTCCCTGTGGTAGCTGACCGAGTCAATTGAGGATACTTACCCTGCTACTGGTACTGCTGCGGCTGCGACGACATCTGCTGGGGCTGAAACTGCTATTGTTGGAACTCGTGCGGCTGACGCGGTCTCTGCGGATAGTCACGCACCATGTGCCCTGGCTGGTCACACCTAAAGCAAATCACGGGCGCCGTGCACTGCCTGCCTGGATGAGAATCGCCGCACCGAGGACACCCGCCCGGAGAACCACTCACTGAACCCTGACGCTGGAACTAGGTAGGTTGCTGAACACTACCCACTGACTGCTGCACCTGATCTCCGCGACCATGGCGCCTCCTGCCAAAACCAGCCTCCTTGAGCAACTTCTTGAGCTTTGATCCCAGAGATGACGAATCTGCTGCCGACGCCTCGGACGGGGACATCCCTGAACCACCTGCTGAAATCTAGATAGAACTCTGCTGCTGCACGGACGTTGGCTGACCAAAACTCGTCTGCATCTGGCCCACACTACCCTAACCTCGAACCTTCTGCATGTCTCTCTCCAATGCCGATGCTGCTCTGCAAGCCGCATCCACGTTGGTCAACCCTGACGCAAGCAAAGGATGCCTTAGCTCCAACCTCATACCCCCAATAAACTGATCGGTCCGCACCATCTCATCCGCCACTATGTGCGGTGCATAACGGCCCAACTCAACGAACTTGGACCTGTACTGCACCACGGTCATGTCACCCTGGACCAGGTCCAAAAACTCACGCAGCTTCTGTGACCTGAGAAAAGATGGACAAAATGCACGCTCGAAAGCCGGGACGAACTCCTGCCACAAGATCTTCCGAAGGGGACGGGACTGAAACATTGCTCCCCACTCTGACGTCTACCAAGTCCGAGCTGGCCCCTACAATCGATACGTAGCCAGCACCACCTTCTCTTCCACAGGACACTCCATCAAACTGAACACTCGCTGCATGTCATCTAACCACTCTCAGGCCACCTCTGAATCCGACTGCCCGCTAAAAGTGGACGGCTGATACTGCAAGAAATCTCTCAGCGCGCGGTTACCCCGAGAGGATGATCCCTCACCAGCATCACCGCCCTGCTGCTGCTGCGACGGCTGCTGATGCTGAATAACATACTGGTACATGCCCCGGAAGAATTCCTCTGGTCCGGGAACTCTCGCCCCCTCAGCTGCATCTGCTGGGAGCTCTGCTCTGCTCTGCCCTTCCTGGCCCCCACCCGACTCTCCCTACTGGGAACGAGTCGCTCTCCTTGGTGCCATAACACCTGTTAACAAAATAACCAACGATGTTAACAAAAACACGCGGAGCCCTATGCCAGTCGCCAACTGTACAGGACATTCATGGACCTTTGGACCACTGTAATCGTTTCAAGTTCTGATGTACCTCCACAACCTACGCTCTGATACCAACTGTGACGACCCAGGATCCGAGTATCGGAAAGGAACCGGCGCATCTCGAATCTCGGCCCGCCAACCCACGAGCCCGAAGACTCGGAAGGGTAAAAAGAGATTGTGTGGGAGCACAAGAGAAGCTGAAGCAACTATAGATATAGCACAATGATCTAAAATAAAATGTACAGCATAATATAAAGAAATAAACTGCTACAAGGTCCACAGAGTCTCATGTCCAAATAGAGTATAGTCAACAGAAAGAAAAAGTACAACTACACGGGCATCCCCCGGCGTACAACTACACGGGGCATCCCCCAGCTCTGGCAGACTGGCGACTAACCCTGGCTAGAAGAACCACGCTGAAACTCGGCCGCACCTCTCGATGACCCCGCCTCACCTGAAAAGCAGGGGTGAGCCTCATTTCATTAGCCCAGTAGGGATCCCCCGGACCCCCACTGCACAACGAGAAAAACGGCTGTAAGGCGCGAGCAACCACGGAAGGTAACACCACCTAGCAGGAGTACGGTAGAACTACACGCTGACGCAGCTAAATGGGAAAAGCCGCCTGCTCTACAGTACCGTGCCATAAAACCTCGGTCCGACAAAACTCGGGTCAATACCTGCCAGCAAACAGGAGCACCACCCACTAGAAGAACGACCGGATGCGTCCCCTGACGTCTTACACCCCGTCACAAGCGTCTAGCTACAACGCCCCGGGCGCGAGGCTCAGACACACATAGTAACCAGTACCACAAAACAAGGACTAGCTGAGGTCGCGTCCGTCAGCGCGGGTCCGAAACCCTCAGCTTCGTGTGCACACTCAGACCATACGCCATAGGCCTGTCCTCTAGCTGGTAATTCCCCCTAAGCCCGGACTCGGTTGTACGCGGGGGCCCTATGGTAACCAGCCTACTCACCATCTCTCTCGAGTCAGCCGCTCCACCACTCCCGGGTGGGTCAGCACTGCGTGCCGTAAGAAGGCTACGACTAGTGGACGTGTCACCGGAGGTGAGACTCGACTCTCGAAAACCACCGACTGACACACTAACATAGACTCTCGGTAACAAAACGGTAGGTACGGATGTCGGGGACACGCACGAGGTCCGACCGTCCCTCAAGTCACGTGGCACCCCTACCAAGGTAACTGATTCACCGGGGACCCCCGGGCGCCCCTGTGGCTCTCACTGGGTGCCCACGGCAACCCTCGGGCCACACGCCACAACCAGATCCGAGACTCGCTCCACCGGAGGTACAATCACCGAAAGGAAACACGGCTCGGGGAGGGGGATTAACGCGCTAGGGACCCAGGGCGCGACACTGTCGTGCTTTGGTCCCCTAGCGCGACCCCTGAAGAACGTGCTAGCAGAAGCTAGCTCATTCTCCAAGAAGGCGCTAGCCGAAGCTAGCGCGTTCATCAAGAATGCGCTAGGAAAGGCTAGCGCGTTCTCCAAGAACGCGCTACCTGCCCCAGGCGCGACATGAACCGCCATACTGTTCATCTTCTCAGACGAACGCGCTCGGACAACACAGTGCGTTCCAACGGAACGCGCCCCTGGTACCTAGCGCGACAACGGGCCAAGCCCGGTTCGCGAAATACGTTCGGAGATCTGAAAACCATGCCCATTCACCCCCCCTGGTGAAGGGAAAATAAAGGGGAATCATCCCCCAGACGTCCTAGCATGCATCTAGAGTCCCAAAATGATATAAAAACCCCACAAATCATTAGATCCGGCGCTCAAACCCCAAACATGGAAATAACCCTCCCGGCATGAATCTAGCCCCTCTCGGCCTCTCCACGGCCTAGAAATCACGGGGAACGCTGTAAAGAGGGCAAGGATCCGTCCCCCTACCTCAATGAAGCTCGAAATCTACCGGGAAGTCGTAGATCTTCAAATCTAGCTCGAACACAAACTCCACCCACGCGCCACGAAGAGGGCACCGTCGCGATCCTCTCGCCACCACCGTCGTCACCGCGCCGTCGCCGTCGTCCGCCACCCGTCGCCGGAGGAGGAAGGGGCGCCGCGAGGTCCAACGGGCAAGAAGGGGGAGGAGGTGACCGTTGTGCTCACGGGGAGGAAAGAAGAAAGAAGAAAAAGAAAAGGAGAAGAAAAATGAAAAAGAAAAGGGCTATAAATCGAAAATCCAGAAAATGCCAAAAATACCAAAAAATAGAAAAATACATATTCTCGATCCTCGGGACGCACCGATCGCAACGGTATAACTTTCGCCTAGGTGAACGACTCGGTTCACCCGCAACGAGGTTCTGAAGGGATTGTCGAAACACACTGGCAATCGGAAAACACGTGCGGGAAAGCCGCGGACACACTCCGGGCCTCCGAAACAACTCCGGATCGCACCGATCCGAACACGAAAGATGTCCGAAACAAAATTTTGGACACAACGAAGCCAGACGCTTTGAGAAACCAGATCCGGGACCCAAAAGAAGGATCCAAAAAACTCGGGACATCATAGGTTTCACTTATTGAAATCAGGCATGGCCACGACCAGGATTTCATCTGTCTTCTTTTTTTGAGGGAGACATGATGATTTGATACGTGGGAATCCCTCTTGTATGCCTGCGGGGACACTGCCCTCTTCTCGTGCTCTGACTCGAGTTTGAGGAGATGAATCCTACTCTCGCCTTCAGGGTATGGTATTTTGATCCCTTATGCTCAGCGTTTTAAGGGCGCTGGCTGTCTCATTGGGTCGAGAAAGGAGAGAACAAAGATTACGGCTTTCTTGGAGACCTTCGAGTATGGCCCCACAATAAGCAATATAACCATTTTTTTTTGGCTAAAACAGCTGCGTGTACGTGTGTTGCCTCCTTTTAGTGGGCGTAAGCCGACATAACCGGACATGAATCTCCACGGTTCTGGCGGGCCAAGACCTAAGACCTACCGAGCCTTAATGGGTCCTATCCTACACGAAGGACAGATGCAAAGACTTGACTGCATGATGAACACTAGGCACTCCTTTTTTTTTGCGTTGGGCCTCCCTCGAGTTCCTCTTCGTTTGATCCCGAAAGCGAGGTGTGGGAGTATGCGCAGGTTAACCCTGAGTTAGACTACAAAGACCGAAGAGTGAATTTTCGGCTCCAATGGTCCTCGTACCATGCTAGTTGTTACACTTATCTAAGGGTAGTATTTCTTAAGATAAAGCCCGTTCCAGGGGTGGGATAACTCGGTCCCTTCGGCATTGACTAGCTTGTAGGCGTTGCCAGGGTACACAGCTTGAATTACAAATGGTCCTTCCCAATTGGGTTGGAGCTTAGAACGCGGCCCTCCAGGTTTGACAAAAATTCTTTTTACGACCATCTCACCGACTTTGAATTTTCTCTCAACAACTTTCTTTTGGTAAAAGTGAGCGAGTCTATTTTGATACACACGCGCGTGTTCGGCAGCGGCCAGCCGCTTCTCATCCAAGAGTTCCAACTGGGCGAGGAGTGAATTACGACGATCGTCGAGGGGAAATTCCTTCGTCCAATTGTACCCTGAGAGAAGGAATCAGAGTCTTGTACGGGACTACCGCTTCCATCCCATAGGTAAGGGCGAACGGAGTCTGCCCGGTGGGGGTACGGATTGAAGTGCGGTAGGCCCATAGAGCTTCGATAAGCTTTTCTGGCCAGTCTAAAAACTTACTAGACTCGCAGGTTTTCTTTATGATTTTGATCAATGTTTTGTTGGTGGCCTCTGCTTGGCCATTACCTTGTGGGTAATAAGGTGATGAATGATGCAATGCGATTGCGTACCTTTTGTAGAGGTCTTGAAGGTCATGAGAAATGAATTATGGCCCATTGTCGGTGACGATTGTGCTTGGGACGCCGAACCTGGTGAGGACGTTCTTCATGATGAACTTGCAGACTGTTGACGCCTTGATTTCCGCGTAAGCTTCGGCTTTGGCCCATTTGGTGAAGTACTTCGTCGCAGTGAGGATGAAAGATTTCTGCTTGGTGAGAGAATTGGGATCACCTAGGGGACCAATGATGTCGAATGCCCACATGGAAAAAGGCCATGGGGAGGATATTGGATTAAGTGAGGACAATGGTGAATGAATTTTATCGGCGTGGAGTTGACACTTGACACACCTACGGACATAGACATCAAAATCCTCTTCCATAGTGGGCCAGTAAAAGCCTTGCTGAATGATCTTCTTAGCGAGCATTTGGCTATTTACATGGCCACCGCACACACCCGAGTGTGCTTCCTCTATACATTTCCAGACCTCATCGTCATCAAGACACCTTAATAGAACACCAGTAAAGCCTCTCCTGTAGAGTAGACCTCCAACTAATGTGTATTTCTGGGCCACCCTTCTTATGACTTTCTTATCCTCTGTGGTGGCTCTTTCAGGGTAAGACTGATCTTTGCAATATTTGACGATTTCATAGAACCAAGGTTTCTCCTCATCGGCCAGTTCTTCTTCAAATTCTGCCAACATGATTTCCCTCTTCTCAAGAATTTCTCCTTCCTGAATCTTTCGTAGGACTCTTTCTTTGATCTTTAAAAGGTAAGGGTCCTGAACAGCAAAGACGAGGCGCTTGTAGATGGTGACATATTCAGACCATACACCTAAGGGGAATCTAAAAGATGACGCCAAGGAGGCGAGGGCATCGGCCAGAATGTTCTATTCGCGAGGAACATGGACAAAGATCAACTTGGTGAACAATTTGGCATAGGCGGAGACCAGCTCTTGATAAGGCTTGAGCTTGGGATCGAGGGTGCGATATTTGGTAAGCACCTGGAGGAGAACAAGCTGACTATCACCCACGACTCGTAATTCAGTGATATAGAAAGAATGTGCTAGTTCCAGACCAGCTAGAAGAGCCTCATATTCAGCAATGTTGTTGGTGACTGGGAACGCGAGATGAAATGCCTCTGGGATGGTAACACCCTCGAGCGTTAGAAGGACAATGCCAATACCCTTCCCTTGGGAATTCAGAGCTCCATCAAAATATAATCTCCACATTGGCTCGTTAGATTGGGTGATGGACATTAGTTCCTCATCTGGAAACTCTGATTGGACAGGATCGAACTTGGGAAGAGAATGGTGAGCAAGATGCTCGGCTATAGCATAGCCTTTAATTACCTTTTTCTGGATATAGGTGATGTCAAATTGAGACAAGAAACTCTGCCAGCGTGCTAGCCTATCGGTAAGGACAGATTTCTCTAGGAGGAATTTGATAAGGTTCATGCGAGCAATCATATGGACCTCATGGGCCATGAAGTAGTGTCTCAATTTCTGCACTACCCAAACGAGGGCAGCACAGGTTTTCTCCATGACGGTGTACTTCTGCTCACAGGGATTGAGAAGTTTGGACAAGTAATAGGTTGCCCGTTCCTTGCCTTCTTCATCAGCTTGTGCGAGGACGGCTCCCACGGAGTCATCCAAGACTGAGACGTAAAGGATCAGAGGTTTTTCTGGTTTGGGTGGAATGAGAACGGGTGGACTAGCCAGATATTCCTTCAACCCTTCAAAAGCTTTCTGACATTTAGAATTCCAGTGGAATTCTACTCTGGCTTGGTCAACTCGTAGAGAGGTCTACACCTTTGTGAATGTTGAGACACAAACTGACGAATAAACTGCAACCTCCCAATTAAACCTCGACTTCCCTCAAATTCTTGGGAGGCGGCATATCTCTGATGGCCTTAGCTTTGTAGGGATCTATCTCAATCCCCCTTTTGCTTACAATGAAACCTAGTAATTTGCCCGATGATACGCCAAACACACACTTCTTCGGGTTCATTTTCAATTGGAACTCCCTTGATCTCTGCAACACTTTAGGCAAGACCCTTGGATGTTCCACCCTGGTTCTTGATTTTACCAATAAATCATCCACATACACCTCCAGATATATATGCATCATGTCATGAAATATGGCCATCATAGCTCTTTGGTAAGTAGCTCCAGCATTCTTTAACCCAAATGGCATGACCACATAACAATATGTTCCCCAAGGTGTAGTGAATGACGTCTTCTCCTGATCCTCATCTGCCAAACGAATTTGATTATATCCCGAGAATCCATCCATAAATGAGAGGGTTTCACAGCCTGCCGTGTTATCGATCAACACATCAATGTGAGGTAGAGGAAAATCATCCTTTGGACACGCGCGGTTAAGGTCCCGGAAGTCGATACAAATCCTGACTTTCTCATCCTTCTTCATGACCGGGACAATGTTCGCCACCCATTGAGGATAAAGAACGACTCTAATGAACCTAACTTTGTGGATCTTGTCGACCTCTTCTTTCATTTTCAAAGCCATCTGAGGGTTGAAACGCCTTAACCTTTGTTTTACCGAGATGGACCCTGGTTTTAGAGTTAAGCGGTGTTCGACCAAGGTGGAATCCAGACCTGGCATATCATCGTAGCTCCATGCAAACGTGTCCTTATACTCCTTGAGAACTTCAATTAAGGTCTCTTCTTCAGAGGGTGGTAAATTATCACTTATAAGGATGATCCTAGGGTCTTTCTCAGTTCCCAAGTTGACTTCTTTGGTGGACTCTTCTACGGCGGCTGACGGCTCGTCGAATCTCCTTATTCCACTAGCATATGCGCCGGCCGCTTCCTCATATTGTTCATCCTCATCTTCAATAGGGTATTCTTCATCTGTGATCTCATAGACTCCATGCCCTTCATCAATTGTGCAATTCTCCTTACAATCTATCTCTGGCAGTTGGATGGGATTTTCTAGCAACTGAGGGATGGCGAGAAGGGCCTGACACCTGGTGGCTAAATCCAGAAGGAATCGATGAGGGATCTGCTTACCCCTGGATTTCTTTTTAGATACTACCCTTGACCCATTATTCCTAGGTTGACTGGGTTGTCCTACGGACGAAGAAGAAGCTAAAGAAGATGCCAAAGAATGTACAGGGAAGGACCCCTCAGAGGAGGGGTAGAAAAGGTCACTCATAGGACCTTGGATGAGTGGCCCGTAGGTCGCGACGCACGCGCGGGAGATGTAGGAGGTTTCCGCAACGAAGATGTGTTGTTGAGGGGTTTGAAAATCGACGTTTTTTTTTTCATTTTCATTTTTTATGACAAAGTAATGAAAAGAGATCGGAGGAGGGGGAAAAGTGATCATGGCTAAAGGGTTGGGAGGCTCATAGAGCAGATAATGATTGAAAACCTGGCGCGGGTTGAGAAACCCGCGTAGGTATGTAAGTAGAGAAGGGGACCTGGGAAGATCGTCAGACAACCGTCTGGCCCAGGAAGAAGATATCAGCAAAGGCTGAGACGAGTGGATGGAGAAGATGGCGGCTAACGAGCCGTTGACGGTAATGTTGAGGACGGATGAAGATCCGTCGATGACAGGGTCCTTCTGGCGAGGATGATGATAGTTTGGAACCTTGGCAAGAGTGGTGATATTCTCTGATATTCCGGAGATCAATGGTGGTCCTTCAGGCTGCGAAGACGAGAACATCCTTTCCAGTGCAACGGAAATGTCCCGTATGTCGAACCATTTGTTCCACTCGCATTCCGGATCTTTGATCTTGCCTCTTTTGGTGATCCTCGGACATTTTTCAGCCAAATATACAGCATGTGATCACCCATATGCTTCTCGTGGGTAATCTCCCATCTGAACAACGGGCCCTCTGTTGAAGTGGTTTGATAGAGTCCATGTGAGGGGCTTCCAATCCGCCCTGAACGGTCCTTTGAAGCCTAGGCCAAACCTACGGTTCGGCCTAATTTCCTTTGGCGGTTTGAGCATACCCTGTAACTGTGCGCCCAAACCTTTGCCCTGTTGATAGCCAATATTCCTCATTATCTCCCATCTGTAGACACGCCAAAATTGACGTTTTGTTGATCAAATCTCATGTTATTATGTAAATGCCCCAAGTAGACTTCAATATTCTTATAATATGAAGTTTTTCTATTTTTATGCATTTTTCCTGCATTTTTGTGATTCACGGCTTTGGTAAGGGCGTTAATTTATAAAGTCACGACCTGTAATAAGGCGTTTTCACAGAAAGGACGACCGTGCCTCAGGGCGTCAATTCTTGGTATTATACGCTAATTTCTGGAATTATCATAAAAGGCATTTTCTGAGTAACGCCTTTCCTCAAGGCGTGTTTTTAAGAAACGCCGTAATCATAGGCGTGTTATATCAGCATTTAAACAGAGCAAGTTTTATTTCTAAAATTAAATCCAGGAAGAAACGTCCTTTGCTAGGTCGTGTTTCAAGAAACGCCTCTGTTGGAGTCGTCAATTCATCAAGAGACGTCCTCGATTAAGGCGTGTTTCTCTCCAGAGTCCTTCCTTTTTCGGACTTTCCCTCACAGTTCCCTATCGTAATTTGGTCTCTTGCTCGATCTTAATCCTTCCTGGAATGCCTCATTACCCGTTCTGATCTTACCTTGCTTGATCACATCCAATCGGGGCTATAAATTGAAGCCTGGATCGTTGGGTTGAAGGGTTGGAAGGGTTTAAAGGATTGAGGTTTGAAGGTTGAAGCGTTGAAGCATCCGTAAAAGAGGGTTAAGCATTTTTTACGAACAGAGCCTACTTCATCCGGCTTCATCCATATACTTCTGTCGTCTTCATTCATTTTTTCCTTTACTGTCGCCAGGGACAGCAGGATTTCACCCCTTTTCATCTTTTTATTTTATTTATTCATATCACTCCATTCATCATACACGTTCATCCTTTATATTTATTCACACTTTATTGTCATACTCCCCCTCCCTTAAGTCTTGTTAAGGGGTTTTAAAAACAACCAAAAATAAGGTGTGCATGTGCCTTTCTTTCCTTCATCATTACATGTCTATTTGGATAGATGCTACTGCGTTTTGGGCTGACCCTTCTCTTCTTGTTTGTGTTTATTGTCCGTTTTGCAAGGTAATCAACTAAGAAAACCCACTTCATCGGCCGGCCGATTGAAGTTGGAGGAAGAAATCCACATCCATCCCGCGTCTCAAATTCCACCAGGTATACGCGATCACTTTTTCTTCTTATTGAGGTAATCCCTCTGGCGATCACAACTCCATCTTAGCACCTCGTGCTTATTTGTGCTATTTCATGGCATATTTATTCATTCTTAATTTTTCATTAAGTGGATTTTAAATAGAATCTACAAATTGGCGATCACGGTGGGACTTCCACTGTTTTCTTTCTTGATTACCATCTCCATTGGCACCCTCGAGTGCCCTTTCCCCTTGACACCCTCGTGTGTCCTTTCCCCTTAGGCACCCTCGCGTGCCCTTTCCCCTTGGTACCCTCGGTGCCCTCTCCCTTTGTGCCCCTCGGGCACCCTCCATTGTGCACTCTGCACACTCCCGGGTCGGTCGATTTCTGCTTATTGACGCCTTTCACGAAGGCGTCTTTTGATTTCACGCCCCTCACAGGGACGTGTTTTGTTGAATCACGCCCCCCTCCAGGGCGTGTGTTTATTACACCTGCTGGCTTTTTGGTTGCTTATTTCATCGTCTGATATTTAACGCCCCTCTCAGAGGCGTGTTTCTCTGAGTAACGCCTATTCCCAGGGCGTCTTTTACTATAACTGCTGCCTGCTGCATGATTGTTTTACTGTCTGTGGAATTAACGCCGCTCCCAGAGGCGTTCCATCTATTGTCAACGCCTGTCATCAGGGCGTGTTTAATTATTATCTGAGTTTTGACGCCCTCCAGTGTAGGCGTCCTTTCCTGAGAACGCCTCACCCTAAGGCGTGTTTTTCCTACTGTCTGTGAGCCCGTCACAGAGTTAACGGCAGCCACCCTGCCGTGTTTTAAGTTTGTCACGACCTATCGCAGGGCGTGTCTTTCTTGCTGTTGTGAACACGCCCTTTCCCAGGGCGTGTCTTTGCTGTTCATTTTCACAGATTGACTATTATTCATTGTTTGGCATTTGTGTTGATATTATTATCTTGATTTGCTGGCTTGGTTGAGAGACCTCCTCTCTCTATCCTAGGATCCACACACCTTTCTTGGAATCGGGACGACCCTCCATTGAGCATTCCGTCTCTTTGGACTGGAAATCCCTTTTCCAAGACCTCCATAAGTCCCCGCACCCGTGGATTCCCTCACGGACGCTGGGCTGGTTGTACCTTCGAAGTACCTGGAGTTTAGAGAACCCATGCGTTGTTAAGAGAGGAAGAACTTAGTTGACCCGGAGATTACACTCGGATCAAACTAGGTCTCATTTGGCAAAAGAGTGAACTTTCACAAATAATTCACCCTAATTCAAACATCAAACCTTAAAATCTTGCGTTTCTTGCCAACCTTGTTTGCATAAACATAGTTGGGTGATTTGATTGCTTGGTTTGGATTGATTATTTTGTGATAGCTCCTTCATTAAAAACATTCTCTCTCTTAAGAATGAAACTCCGTTCAGGTAAAACCATCAACATGTCGGGAAACGGGTATTCTTACGATGATGAGAATGAGAACATATTTGGTCAATATGAGGACCCTCTCCAGGATTCGGTTTATTATGAGGAGAACTATCTTCCTCCTCATCCCTATTACTCTCAGGTTCATGTGGTCGATACCACTAATCATGAGGCGGACCCTCCGTCTCAAGTTCCATCTTCTAATACTTCAGGGAACCCTTCCCCATCCATCAACGTCACTGATTTAATCCAAGCTCTTTCCCAGTTGGACGACTCCCAGCGGCAAGCTGTTCAGGCCGCTTTAAAGGGGAAGTCAGTTCTTTCTTCTTCTTCTAATCCCCCTCCGGCCGTGGGTGGCCATCCGATTATTAATGACCAGGCGGTCTTGCATTCCCCCTCCTCTCGTCCACGAACGCCTACTGCGGCCATGCCGGCCCCACAGGCGAGCTATTCAGCGGTTAGGCATCAATCCTTTCAACCTCCTCAGATTTTGCAAACGCCTACACCGCGTGCTTTCATTCAGAATCAGGCCCCGGCCGAGCCCGATACCAACACTCTGTTGCTTCGAAAGCTAGCCAGCATGGAGGAGCAGCTCAAGAAAGTTACGGCAACTAAGAATGCTCCGGAAATCTCTCTCCCTACGTTGCCGGTGTTCCACTTACCCCCTTCTGAAATGCCGCACTTTCGGCGATATAATGGAACCGGTAACCCGTTCATTCATTTAAAGGATTTCCGTTATGAAACTTCTTTCTGGCAAGACAACAAGGCCTCCCTGGCCTATTTATTCAGGAGATCTCTTGAGGGACCCGCCCTCGAATGGTTTTATTCTCTGGAGCCAGCTGATGCTGGCGATTTTGATATTATTCAAAGAAAGTTCCTGCAAAAGTACAGAGACCGGGTGGGACCCTCCCTCTCCGTTACAGATTTAGTTGCTGAGAAGATGAAGCCCGAGGAGGACTTCATTGTATTTGCTGATAGGTGGCGGTCCATGGCCGAAAAATTAAAGGACACATTGTCGGAACAGGAGCAAGTGAAGATGGTCATTTCTAATGCAACCCCTCAATTCCGGCACATTTTGGCCATGAATCGGCTGACAACCATGGAGGAGCTCTATGAAAGAGCTCGTTATATACAGACACAAATGAAGGATTCGCCCATCATGGGCATGTTTGAGCCGAAGCCTCGGCTGTTTAAAAAGAATACAACTGTCAACAGTGGGCCCACAACTGAGGGCACTGTCACAAACGAGCAGGTTGGCGTAGTTGGCCACCCCCATCACCATTCAAACCCACGACCTCTGCCGCCTCCACAGCAGAACCCCCATTTTACCTCCGCTCCACAGCGCCATTTCACACCCCAACCTTCTTTTGCTCCATCACCGAGCCAAGCGCCTCGCAACGACCCTCCAGCACCACCACAATACCATCAAGTCCCTCCGCCTTCCCACTACGGCCAACAACAGCGGAGACCACCACTTGGCCCCAAGAGGGCCCATTATCCGCCACTCCCAGAGAGTCTCCCTGACATTTTTAATGCTTTAATGGCTGCCAACCTGCTCGTTCTACCAAAAGAAAGAACAGTGTGGCCCGACAATGTTGACACATCCCGCTACTGTGCATTTCACCGCGCTCCTGGTCACAACCTTGACCGTTGTTTCCACTTCAGAGATCATATTTATGATTTGAATGACCAGGGAGGCATTAATTGGGATGAAATGAGGCAAGTCATCGCCACCATGAAAGAGAGAAGGCCGCCTCGGCAACAGCAAAATCAGCAACAGCAGCATCCAGCTCCGCAGCAGGCTCAACCACAACAAGCTCCAGCACCCCAGCAAGATATGGGGATTGTCCGTAATCCACTACCGGACCACGCTCCTAATCAGCACGTGAACCCTGTCACGTCTCTCTATGAGGTGGAGAGAGGGCAGGGATGGCACGAAGAAAACGCCTCTGTCGGGGCATTTCACCATGATACAACCCGAAATCAAACCCCGCGCCTTTTGCGCATTCCCCCTTCTTCTTCTAATCTCCTATCGGGACGTTCCCTTTTACGCCCCGTCAACCCGTCTACCTCCACCAATTCTACAGTCTTGCCGACTCGTTCCCTTCTTAACCACATACCACCCCAACAATCTATCATTCCACCTTCCCCCATCAATCCCACACCCGCGCCATCCAGGCCACTCCTACTTCGCTCACCGCCAGCGCCCGCTACCTCCTCTATCACCCCGACATCGGCAAGAGTTCCTTCACCATCTCCCCAACCACCTTTTGTGCCACGATCTCTCCTTATTCCACCACCTACCAATACTCCTCGTATTCGGATATCCCTCACCTCTCCGATGAGGGCCCCTTCTTCAAATGCTCCTCCCATGCCTCCCTCGGGGGCACCTTTATTGAACACCACTACCACGTCTCCTATGGAGACACCCCTTTCATTGAATTCCCCTTTATCCCCAAGTGCGGTTTCTGCTACCGACATTCCTTCTTCTTCTTCCAACCCTCCTCCTAAGATTGCCCCGACAGAGGCGCGTCAAGGCGTAGCACCCCTCCGTAGTGGACGGATATTCCACCGTGTTTTCCCCCAGAGAGAGCTAGAGCCCGTGCAGGGGCCACAAGAGCAAGAGCAGGAACAAGATTCAGTGCCGGGAACTCGGTATGATCTGTTAAAGCACTTGGATCGCACTCCAGCCAGAATCTCCATTCTTGAACTAATCAAGAGGTCCACCACTCATCAGCTGGCCTTGAAGGAATATCTGCAGAAGGTCATGGTCAATGAGGACCTTCCGGTTGAACAAATAATTACAGTCTTAACCCCTACCAGCAGTCAGCCGGCAATCACATTCCATGAATATGAGTTAGCACCTCTACCAGCAAGAAAATATGCCCTATGTATCACGGTTGATATCAACAAAGTGGCCGTTAAGCAATGTTTGGTAGACACCGGTGCATCTATTAATGTATTGCCTCCGAGCACTCTAAAATCATGTGGTATCCCTGAGAGCCAGATTCGGCCATCTACCATTACTGTCACGGCATATGATAATACAAAGAAACCTCCTCTGGGCATGGTTACTCTCAAAGTCAGCTTGGGTCCGGCCACTATTACGGCAGATTTTCATATTCTGGATATGGACCCAACCTTTAATGGCATCCTGGGTCGCCCTTACATTCAGCAACTTGATGCGGTGCCTTCTACAAACCATCAGTGCCTCAAGTTTCCGCACAAGGGGCGTATTATCAAGGTGACCAGTGTGCCGATCTTGCCAGAGGAAGACATTCATGTAGCTTCATCAGTTCCTTCCATATGGCCTGCCAACAAGCCGTTATTATCTGTGCTGGACATTCCCCGTCCGCGGCCGATGCCGTCCGAGACAGTTACCACAGTTGCCATGACACCTCTGCCTTCTAAGGGGAAGAAGAAAAAGAAAAATATGATGAATACCCCAGGCTGGAACATTCTTATAAGAATGGGATATCAAGATGGTAAGGGCTTGGGCGCCAAACTCCAGGGCAGAGTTAGGCCCATTAAGCCTCAAAAGATGATTGCACGAGGCGGCTTAGGCTACAAAGCACCGGGCAAGAATGAAGGGGAGCCGTGGGCTGTTATGACGTCCACCTTCAAGCCAGATCGCCAACCGCTCACTTGGACTTTAAAGGCACATTTTGTCACCGGTGGCATTCAAAACAACGAGCAGACCACTGTCATTACTTCATTATTTGATTGTCAGGATGTGCACGCCAGACAGTTTGCGCGGCACATTGCCCCACTGGCCACTTACAAAGCCTTGGAGACTTTAAGGCCCGATAAAAGAAGGAAGATGGGTGATCCGGCATGTGACTGGTACAGATGGTTTGACATGAATGATATCACTTTCTCTTTAAGCCGCTTGTTCATGCCGACAGATCCAGAATGGCCACCATTGATTCAAGAACTGATTGAAATGCCTGCCGCAATCACAGATAAAAGGCAGCTGTTAAGTGACTACACAGATACGGGAGAACCAGATGTCCCCTTTGAAGAAGATTTCTCCGTGGACAGGCTGTGGGCCGGCCTTTTCTCCCTCACTTCTGTGCATCCATCAGTGTTGGTTTCTTTCTATTCCCGTTGGTTTGGTCACGTGCCGCGACCACCACCGATTACCATTAACTTGTCTCCTGATTCAATTCAGATTTCCCTTTCGATTGCTCCTTCGCTCCTCGAGCGATTTTCTGAAATCTCCATCTCGCCCCCGCATGGGCCGTCTTTGATTAGATCTTTCTCCAAAATTGCAATCTCCACTCCCACCGCTATTCTCCCTTCGCATTGCTTTTTACTTGAAAAAGAAAATAAAAACAAAGGAAAAACTAAAAACGAAAAAAAAAACGCCAAATCTCCAACATTCCGGTCCTCCATCTCTATTGAAGAGATTTCTTATTTTTCTTCCGAGTGCGTCCCAACCCAGGGGCTGCTCTCTCAAAATTCCTTGATAAGTCTTTTCTCCCCCTCTGGTGAGGGGCCCTCCTCTGTATCACCTCCTGTATCCGCTTTTTCATCTCCTTCCCCTAATCAAACTAGTTGTTCTTCCTCCTCTTCTTTCTCTTCTTCTTTTAAAAGTCAGGGGTTAGTTCCACATAAGAAGGCCAAGGGTAGGCAGATTCCTCGAAGATTTTTGTTAGAATTGGCTGCCAGATGCCATGCTTGTTTAGCAATCCCTGAGTTTGTGGAGGATCCAATTATCCTGCCGGAGCTAGAATATGAGGATTCCATTGCTTCCTATGAGGGTTTGGGCGTTTATGAAATAATGAATGATGAAGACCCTATTGAAGAGGGGGATGAAAGTTATGAAGAATATGAGGACGAGGCTGATGCTTTTGCTAGTGGCATAAGACGATTCGACGAACCATCAGCCTCAGTAGAAGAGCCAACCAAAGAAATCAATCTGGGTACCGAGGAAGACCCTAGGATTGTCCTCATCAGTAAAAATTTGCCGCCCTCCGAGGAGGAGGCGCTTATTTTGGTTCTTCAAGAATACAAGGACACGTTCGCTTGGAGCTACGAAGATATGCCTGGATTAGACCCTGCGCTCGTTGAACATCGCCTTACACTTAAGCCAGGGTCTGTCCCGGTAAAACAACGGTTGAGGCGTTTCCACCCTAGCATGGCTTTGAAAATGAAAGAAGAGGTCGATAAACTCCATAAGGCTAGATTTGTTAGAGTCGTCCTTTATCCCAATTGGGTGGCTAACATTGTCCCGGTTATGAAGAAAGATGGAAAAGTTCGAATTTGCATAGATTTTCGGGACCTCAACCGGGCGTGTCCTAAGGATGACTTCCCCCTCCCTCATATTGATGTGCTGATCGATAACACGGCAGGATTTGAGACTCTTTCGTTCATGGACGGCTTTTCAGGCTACAATCAGATTCGTCTAGCTGAAGAAGATCAAGAGAAAACCTCATTCACTACACCATGGGGCACATATTGTTATGTGGTCATGCCTTTTGGACTTAAGAATGCTGGAGCCACTTACCAAAGGGCTATGATGGCAATTTTTCATGACATGATTCATATTTATATTGAGGTGTATGTGGATGACCTGGTTGTGAAATCAAGGACAAGGATTGAGCATCCTGGGGTTCTGGCTAAGGTTTTGCAGAGATCCCGAGAATTTCAGTTAAAAATGAACCCCAAAAAGTGCGTATTTGGCGTTTCTTCAGGGAAATTGCTTGGTTTCATTGTTAGCAAGAGGGGTATTGAAGTTGATCCCAACAAGGCAAAAGCCATTAGAGATATGCCTCCTCCCAAGAATTTGAAAGAAGTTCGAGGATTAATAGGGAGGTTGCAATTCATTCGCCGCTTCGTCTCCCAGCATTCACAAAGGTGTAGGCCGTTCTACGAGCTTACTAAGCCGGGAGTCAAGTTTAATTGGGATGACAAGTGTCAGGCAGCCTTTGACGGATTGAAGGATTATTTGGTCAATCCTCCTGTCCTGAGGCCGCCAATTCCAGGCAAACCACTTATTCTTTATGTTTCAGTCCTGGATGACTCCGTAGGTGCTGTCTTAGCTCAAGTGGATGAGGAAGGTAAAGAGAGGGCAGCATACTACTTGTCTAAACTCCTTAACTCCTGTGAGCAGAGATACTCAGCTATGGAAAAGACTTGTGCAGCTTTGGTTTGGGTAGTTCAAAAGTTAAAACACTATTTTCTAGCTCACGAGGTTCACCTCATTGCGCGCATGAATCCAATCAAATTCCTCCTTGAAAAATCTGTCCTCACTGATCGATTAGCTCGCTGGCAAAGCTTCCTTTCTCAATTTGACATCACTTACATTCAGCAAAAAGCTATCAAAGGTTACGCCATTGCCGAGCACCTTGCTCACCACCCTCTTCCCCACTTTGATCCTGTCAATTCGGAGTTCCCAGATGAAGAATTAATGTCCATTAATCAGCCCCACGATCCTATGTGGACATTACATTTTGATGGAGCCCTTAACTCTCAAGGAAGAGGGATCGGCATGGTTCTTTTAACACCCGAAGGGGTCACCATTCCATTTGCTGCTCGGCTTACTTTTCCCGTCACCAATAACATAGCCGAGTATGAAGCTCTTTTGGCCGGTCTCAAAACCGCTCATCAATATGGTGTCACTCATTTGCGAATTGTCGGTGACAGTCAGCTTATTCT
The DNA here is from genome assembly GCA_022559845.1 of Amorphophallus konjac. NCBI lineage: Eukaryota > Viridiplantae > Streptophyta > Magnoliopsida > Alismatales > Araceae > Amorphophallus > Amorphophallus konjac. Next base: position 66,857,609 of record CM040128.1, on the reverse strand, counting down.
GCGCCAGGTGCTGGTCAAGTGTCGCACCATCAATCCTAAGCTCAAACCCTACCAGGAACTCGCTTCAGCTTACGCCAAACTCTTCACTAAATTGATTTTCGTTCATGTCCCGCGTAGCCAGAACATCTTGGCCGACGCACTTGCTTCTTAGCTTCCGCCTTAGTCTTCCCCCCTCAGCGTGATTTTCATGTTCCCCTGATTCATCAGCGTGATACTCCAGCCATTAGGGATCGTGCTTTTCTTGATATTAGGGATCAAGTGCTCGAGAAGGTTAGACGGAAAGAAGCTCTTGAAGGCAAAGAGGTCATGTTATTGGATTGGCAAGAAGAGTTGGCAGATGAAGAAAAGCCTTGGTTTTATGAGATTGCCAGATACTGTAATGATCAGTCTTATCCCGAGGAAGCCACAGCCGAAGAAAAGAAAGCAATCAGGAGAGTGGCTCAACGTTATACTTTGGTTGGAGGTGTACTCTACAGAAGAGGGCTCACCGGTGTTTTATTAAGATGCCTCGATGATGATGAATCGTGGAAAGTTGTGGAAGAGGCGCATTCTGGTGTGTGTGGGGGTCATGTGAATAGTCAGATGCTAGCTAAGAAGATTCTTAGACTAGGGTTCTATTGGCCCACTCTTGAAGAAGATTGTTCTATCTATGTTCGAAGGTGTGTTAAGTGCCAACTGCATGCCGACAAGATTCATTCTCCTGCTTCTTCACTCCACCCTACATCCTCCCCATGGCCTTTTTCCATGTGGGCTTTTGATATCATTGGACCTCTCGGTGATTCGAACCTCCTGACCAAGCAAAAATCATTCATTCTCACGGCAACGGAGTACTTCACCAAGTGGGCGGAAGCAGAAGCTTACGTGGAGATTAAAGCATCAACCGTCTGCAAATTTATCATGAAGAACATCATCACGAGGTTCGGGATCCCAAGCACCATCGTCACCGACAATGGACCTCAATTTATCTCCCAAGATCTCAAGGATCTCTGCGACAGGTATAACATTGCATTGCATCATTCTTCTCCCTATTATCCACAGGGCAATGGCCAAGCAGAGGCCACTAATAAAACCTTGATCAAAATTGTTAAGAAGACGTGTGAGGCTAATAAATTTTCGGACTGGCCGGACAAGCTGGTTGAAGCTCTTTGGGCTTACCGCACTTCCATCCGAACCCCCACTGGGCAAACTCCTTTCGCCCTTACTTATGGGATGGAGGCCGTGGTCCCTTATGAGATTCTTATTCCCTCTCTGCGAGTACAATTGGACAAGGAGCTCTCTATCGATGAACGTCGTGATTCACTCCTTGCTCAATTGGAACTCCTAGATGAGAAGCGTCTGGTCGCCGCTGAGCATGCGCGCGTTTATCAAAACAGGCTCTCACGTTTCTATCAAAAGAAGGTAATTGAGAGAAAATTTAAGGTCGGTGAAATGGTAATCAAAAGAATTTTTGTAAAGCCGGGTGGACCTCGTTCAAAGCTCCAACCAAATTGGGAAGGGCCGTTTGTCATAAAAGATGTTTATCCGGGCAATGCTTATAAACTAGTTAATGCTGAAGGAGAGGAATTAACTCACCCCTGGAATGGTTTGTATCTCAAGAAATATTACCCCTAAACAAAAATCCAAACAAAAAATTGAAAACTTCACAAAAAACCAAAGAAAATGGAAATCTCCCAGGTAATCCAAAAAAAAATCTGAATATTTCCCAAAATCCAAAACAAAGAGAGTTTTCTTCATGGTTCTCCTTTTATTGGGCTGACATGACATGTAAAGGTCCCCGGTCCGAAGGGTTAAAATTCAGAATCCATTTCATCAGTCTTGCTAATTTAAAATGGGAATTGACCACGCACACACTACACACTTTACCCTTGAGATCAAGCAGTGCAAAATCTGATGGAAAGTTGAAACCGGATCAAAGGTGAAAGACGATATCCATTCTTCTTCTTCTTCGGCCCACAAGGGAGGAAGGGAGGTCTCGAGGTAGACCTGCCAAGCCTATCCGCCGCCCTAGTAGGAGGAAGTCAAGGCCCAAAAGGGAACAAATGCCATAAAAAGCCCAAGTACAATTAGGTTGTTCATCAGTTCTATTTCAATGCAAGCCAAGTTCCAAAGTGAAAGTCAATGATGAAAAGAAAAGCATGTCAAGAGGGCAAAGTCCCCGCAAGGAAAACCTTGGGCGTATGCATGCAATGTGAAAAGAGGCAAAAAGGCAACAAAGCGTCCCTACGCCAAAGACCGAACCCCAACAGGCATAGGGTAGGGGAGGTGGCTTTGCCTCGAGCATCTTTAAATCTCTTGTGGGCTTCCTCATGCTTTCTCTTTTATTTTGGAAAAAGTCATGAACCAGCGGAATGGTCGAAACCAAACTGAAGAGAATGCACTGTACGAAATCTCGTGTATAAGTCCAACTATATGCACGCCAATTCCCCTTTTAATTATTCAAGAAAGGTTAATGGAACTTAGAAGATGACCAAGTAGGACCCACCACCTTGATTTCTTTATCAGCCCAATTTGGGAGGAATTTAAATTAACGCCTTCGTTCAAGGCGCTTTTATGCTGATTCACGCCTAGATCTTAGGCATTTCTTTAAAAATAACGCCTCTTGGAAGGTCGTGTTTTCAACAAAATTCAAAAATCTTTTCACAGTAACGCCGTCTCCGAGGGCGTCTTTTACGAGGGTAACGACCTTATCTAAGGCGTGTTTTTCAGAAAATCCAAAAAAATATATATACAGATAATGAAAAGAACAAAAAAAAATATAAATTCTTCATGTTGCATGAATTGCATTCTTGCCTGGACATCTTTTAATTATTGTTTGCATACGTGTGATTGCATGAGGCATCCCCGAGTTTTGATTATTTCATTTTGCCTTATTAAAGGCTTGGCCCCTTGACCCATTATTAAGGTCAAAATATTTACACCCCTTGCTCAGCGGGCAAGGGGCCAAGTCGAACAGATGAATTAACCTGTTTGTTCAAGTGAAAACCACAGCCGCAGATACAGGGCAAAAGTAAAGCAAACACGAGGAACGAGAGAAGAGAAAAAAAGTGCACAAACACAAGTCCACAACCATACAAGTACTCAGGTAACAAAAGCTCAAATCTCATATATATATATCATCATGTCTATCATGTACAGGTGTGAAGGTGGAGGAGTACAAGTACAAAACTCTCAGCTCTCGCCTCCACCCTCCTCTACTCGCCTGCTCTCAACCTCCTCCTCACCGCCCCGAGCCGGCGCTGGTGGAGGAGGCATAGGCCCCCGCGAAGAAGCCGGAACCCGAACGTGTCCCCCTGCCTCGCTCCTCTCTCGGAGGGAAGAACCCGCCACAAAGGTGGAGCTGGTGAAGGAGTACCCCGCAGCCCGTGCTCGCTCACGGCCTCGCTGCAGCCGCTCCTCGGACACTCGAAGCCGCTCCTGGGAAAGGATCAACTGGGTCCTCGAGTCCGTCAGCTCACGCTCTCGTGCCAACAACTGCTCCTGGAACCGGGCACGCTCCGCCTGGTGCTCCTCGCGCTCACGAGCCCGCTCCTCGCGCTCACGAGCACGCTCCCTCCTCTCCAACTCCAGGGCAACCCGCAGCTCGGCCACGTCCTGAGGAAGCTCACTGCGCTGCTGCAAGGCCCGCTGAAGCTCTACGATCCGCTGATCACGGATCGACAACTCGGTACGTATCGCCTTCAGCTGAGCAGCCTACAAACAGGTAAACAAATCATCAGTTCCACAGTTCAATAATTCATGAAATAAAATAACAACATGTGACTAAAGGTAGGTCACGCACCTGTGAGCTCGTCGCTCGGAAGCCCTCATCTACGCAAATAAGAGTGGCTCGAAGCTCTTCAGTCTGTAAAAATGAATTTTTATCAGTGCACGATTTATATCTAATCATTATTTGAATGAGGTTTCGAGCTCAGAATTTACCCGTGAAGCAAGGTCACGCTCCGCTGCCTCAGCTCGTGCAACCGCTCTGGCTAGCTGCTCCGTCAGTACAGTCACCTCTGCACTAGGACCCCTCGAGCTGGAGGCCTCCCCCGGATCTCTCCTCACTGCTCCCTGCTGGGCACGCTGCATTCATTGAGGACCGTCAGTGGCTAATCATTAATTCAACAAAAAAATTTTCACTTGCATATAGGAATAATTTAAACACTCACCAGGGTCTCCAGGTCGGCCCGTGTGGCGGCCAGCTGGTCCTCCAGGCTATGTAGATGGGCCTGGGCATCTATAGCTGCGATGTCCCTCGCGTCCTGCATCCATTGCATGTTAGTCACATGATAGTCACATAAGCATTTGCATTCAATTTAGAAATAATTGCATTTCATACATACCCCTAAGACCCTCATCTGGGGTCGGCCGGCGTGAACCTCCCAATAGCGCCGGAGGTACTCGGAGCTGTCTGTCGCGTGGGAAACAACTCGGGTCCCGCCTCGCTGCCAGTCAGCGTACTGCTCCTCAAACCGTACCCGCCAGTCGGTCGTCTTAGTGCGACCGCGGGTTTTCTTTCCAATCCCTCGAGGCTCCCCGACCTCGATCCATTCCTGGGGCAGGCCCAGGGTCCTCATCACCAGCCGAAGCCGTAACGGCTCGATCTCGCTCAAGCAGTGAAGCCACAGCTCACGCCCGAAGCGAGGTCGCCCCGATACGACCCAAGGCTGGCCCTCATCAGTCATCCCCTCATATGGTCTCCACTGCACCTGCATTCATGAACACGCGTCATTATCATTTCATCATATTCAAATAAACAACAAAAAAGAAATGCATATCATTCATTCATACATACCAGCGAGGGAGGGAAGTCGCGGAACTCTCTCCGTAAAACCCACAACTCGTAGTCAAGTGGGGCACCAAAGATAACAGGCACCCAGCGTTGCGCCAGAGGGAAGGATCCCTCAGCTCCCGGCCGTGGGTCAACACGTCCCATCGGCATGTATAGGTGGCTCCACACCTGCATCCATGCATTGCATTAGTACTATATTCACATGCATCATAATATAGAATAAAAGAAAACGAAAATTGCATACCTGAAGAAGAGGTGAGAAGCCACTGACGGTCGTCTCACGGCCTGTCCCCGTGGACAGATCGGCCATCAAATGCGCCAGCAGGGCCGCTCCCCAAGCATACGTACCAACCGTCTCCAGATCCTCAAGGATGCCTAAGAAGCGGCAGTTGATGACATCGGCTTTCGTCCCCAGCAATAATCTCCCGAGCAGCAGCAGCAGGAACCTCCTCAGGTCTCGGTCCGCTCTCTCATGGTCAGTCGGGTCCTGGCAGCATGCCGCTCTCACCCCGTCGGTCAGCCGCTGAGCAAACTCACCTAAGGTCTCCCCCGACCTATGTCTGGCATCTCCTAGACCCATCACCGTAGTCAGGTCCGTGCGGAAAATGGTCCTACACTCGCTAGGTCCCTCGTAGACCATCTCAAGCCCTAGTAGCCTCCGGGCCATCTCTGAATAGTCAGAATAGGTGAACCCACTCACAGCCTCACCATCTACCCGTAAACCTGTAATCCTGGCTACATCCTCTAAACTAGGAACCATATGCCCCCAGGGCATCAGAAAAGTCCGGCTAACCCTATCCCATCTCTCCCTCAAAACCTGGATCAGTGCTAGGTCAGGTCTAAAAGGCTCAATGGATAGAAAAGCCCCAAACCCCATGGCCTCTACTCTAACCCTCTGGAAGTCGGGGAGACCCTGGTATGCTGCCCAGACCATGACCCATGAGATACGGGTCCTCATCAGCCCCTGCATGCATTAAAAGAGAATTATTTTTCTTAATTACTTGAGTATCCATGTGTGATTACATTTGATTTGGGTTAAATATTGAATTTTAGCTTTCTTGGAATTCACGGCCACCCTCAGGTCGTTTCTTGATAAATTCACGCCCCTGTGGGGGGCGTTTTTCAAAGTGAACTTTAATGTAACGCCCTTAATGAGGGCGTTTTTTATGTTAATTACGCCTCAGTCTTAGGCGTTCTTTGGTGGTCGTTTTGCTGTTTCTGAAATATACTTTTAATCACGCCTCGGTGTTAGGCGTTTCTTGTTGAATTAACGCCCTGTGGTAGGGCGTTTTCCTAAAGGTGGTTAATTTTTGGGTCGTTAATGAATGAAGCGACGCCCTCTTGTTTGGGCGTCTCTTGTTGAATTAACGCCCTGCTGGAGGGCGTGGGTTCTCAATTTTACAGAAAAATCAAATAACTGACAGCATGCGAAATAATTCATGAAAATATTTTTGGAAATTGTTTAATGAGCATGGAATTCATGAAAAATCATAAGCTTTAAGAAACGACATGCTTCGGGGCGTGTTTCATGAAAATTAATTAATAAAAGGAATTCACGCCCCAGGATAGGGCGTGTCACTTGTGATTAACGCCCCCGTCGGAGGCGTGTCTTTTCTGAGTTGCAGGTTCGTGCCCGAGGGCTATGGCGATCAAAGGAAACCAAATAAAATGAAAATAAAAAGTGGAATTGGGGGAGGGGAACTTACCTTCTTGTGCTTCTGGGGTTGTGGCCGGGGTAGTGGTCGTCTGGGCCGCCGGAGTTGCCCCCGGGGAACGATCGCCGCCGTGGGCGGTGGTCCTTCTTCTTCTCCATCTTCTTCTTCTCCATCTTCTTCTTCTTCCTCTCCACCTTCTGCGTCTTCTGCTTCGCCCGTTGCTCCGTCGGCCTCGTCGCCGCCGGCCGTCGCCGGCTCGTCTTCATAGGCCACGACGGCAAGCTCCTCCATGGAAAGTTCTTCCTCTTGGGCGTGGGAGGTATCGAGATCGACCACATCTGGGGCGCTGACCCTTTGGCGTTTGGACATGGCTAGGGTTAAGGGGGGAGGGAGATAGAGAGAGTGAGAAAGAGAACGAGAGAGAGAGGGGAGTTTGAGAGAGAGGGGTTTTCGGTTAGGGTTTGCAGAGAAAAGGGGTGAAATGAGAATGGAAGGAGGAAGAAGAAGGGGCCCGACGGCTTTTGGGTTTCGAAAAGAAGACACGCCCTAATGGGGGGCGTTTATAATGAAATTCACGTCCATTCCTTGGGCGTTTTATGAAAGTCGACGACGATGATTGAGGCGTTAATTTCTTTTGCATGGGGAACGATAACCGTCGTCAGACGCATTGAATGGGCGTTGATTGATGTAAGAGAAGTCATCATTGCTGTTTGAAGTAACGCCTCTGGTAAAGGCGTGTTATTCTTGAAACGTGACTATGGAAAAGGCGTTATTTTTGAGAAGTCAACGATTATATTCTTTTGGGTTTAAATCTGTTCACGCCTTTCTTGAGGTCGTCATTCAAAGTAACGCCCACAGTTGCAGGCGTCAATTGTTCACGAAGTGCCCGTTGAAGCGCCTTGGAGTAAGGCGTGTATTTGTTAATTCGCGACGCTCTTGGAGGCGTTTTTCACAACAGAAACATAGTTTTTTGGATGATTTCGTTCATAATCACAGTGGCAGTTGGCTCAATCAGAAAACAATCTTTATTATTTTGAAAAGAGGAACTACAATGACTAATGAGCCACTTTGGGCCTTAATTTTCTCAATGAAGTTACATAATTTTTCCACTGTTCCTTGTCTTCATCCGAGTCTTCTACAGGTTGATGAAGCTTGCTTAGCCTCCATAAAGCTTGAATGGTGATAACCTCCTCACCATCTTCGTTGTTGCCTAGATCCCTTGATTTGATTGGAGGAAGATGAGAGACATCCTCCAAGTGTTGCCTTGGGAGCCCAAGCTGAGGAAGGCACCGGTGTGCATTATATAAAACGAAGTCCGAAGCACCAATAAGACGAAGGTCCGTCCCGATGGAAAAGCGTGCACGAAGTTCCTGCATTTTAAATACACCCGGGGCGCAAGTAAAAAGATTCTTTGGCATTACCTTTAGGTGCTCCCTCCAATCCCCTCTCTTCTTGATTTGAGGAATTCGGTTGGTCACTCTATTGCTTATACCTAATGAGCCGGTTATATATGAGAGTGGGCTCTTTGAGAAAATTCTTGAAGGTTGTTGGGCTTCACGGCATGAATCAAACTTGAAGTGTAAGTCAATCCAACTCGAGAGTGCTAGCATGCACCCATAAATGGGCCTTCCCATGGCCGCCGATGTAAGCCCACTATAGAGATATGCTAGGATCGCCGGTCCCACTCTCTCTTCTTCCCACAAGCTCACCACTGCGCTCAATTGAGATTCCTCTAGAAAGTCCTCCGTGGATGGGAATAGGAGTGCTCCTGCCAAGCACACCACGAAGGCTTTAGTCACCCTTTCTATCTCCTCTTCCTCTTTAGCTTGATCCGCTCTCTTGTACACCCATGAGGCGAGCTTCAAGAGGTTAACTCCTTTAGTGACCTTAATTTGGTTCACTATATTTGGGCTAGGTATCAACGAGGTTAGTAACTCATGGGAGGAGATGGGCCTTGGCATGATGGCCATCTTTTCTTCTTCTCCGTGTTTCATCCTTTTCAAGCCTAGGATCATCTCTACTTCCTCTAGCAAGATGGTGGCCTCAAATGTGGAAAATAAGAAAGTATGGGTGGAAGGATGCCAGGTTTCAATCAATGCTCCTATGGCAGCCCAATCTATGTGGATTTGATCATAATGCTTGGCATGGGTTATCAACCCCAAGAGATGCCATCTAGCTACATATACCCTCATGTCTGAAGTAAACTTGGAGAGGATGAGGGGCAACCATTTGATTTGGACATATCTTCTAGCTCCCGGAAGATTTGGATAGTCCTGTGAAGAACAGAGCACATGCAGTAAACAAGTATGAGTATATGCAACGTGAAAGGAGAATTCGGCAGAAGGAGCATCGCAAAGCAACGGGCAGAAGAGAAAGCTTACCTGTTTCAAAGCAATGCGGTTGCTTATGTGCCCTTGTATTTCAGAGATTCTAGGAGTAGAAATCTTAGGTTTCTTCAGTATTCTGTCCATCGCCGCCAGCAGTTGAGAACAGAAGCAAGTTGAGAACAGAAGGCCTGCAGAAAAGAAAGAAACGAAGCAGTTCGGCCGCAGAAGAATTCTGATGATTTGGTTAAGAAAGTCTGCCGTTTTATAAGGATTTGAAGAGTCCTAAAGAGCCCCGAAGATAGAAGTTTGATTGGGTTAAGGACTCTGTTCTTGATTTAGAAACGGAGGATCGGGCTAATTCACGCCTTGTGTAAGGGCGTGTATTTTTGATTTGACGACCTTATACTGGTCGTGTTTAATGTAACGCCTTTGCTGAGGTCGTGTTTCTTCCAAGCTTTCTCTGTTGGTTACGCCCTATGAAAGGGCGTATTTTTTTGATGAGACGACATTTGGCATGGTCGTGTTTTGATGAGGTCGTGTTTCTTCTAAGCTTCCTTTCTTGGTGACGCCTTTGAGTAGGACGTGTTTTAACAATTAACGACCTATGGAACGGCGTCTTTCATGCTTTTAACGCCCTATTCTTAGGCGTGTTTTATTGGCCTACGTTTTTGCCCTCCCAATGCTTTTGAATGAACTTAAGTGCTATTATTTGATTAAATTATTTATGATTAAGCACTTATGATCATGTCATGTTCTGAATTGATAAATGAAGTCTAATAACTTTCAAAGTGCAGAAGTTTGCAGGATTCAGGGCGTTTGGATCGCTCATGGGAGCAACATCGTGTCACCTTGTATCCTTTTCTTGTAAGCATTGATTACTATATGATATCTACGCTATTATAGCATATCAAGGACCTTGTGGTTATGATGAACCTGAAATTTGAGTTCCCCTTCATCAAAAACGATGACGATTTCAGGAGAGTCTTTATCACACGGATAGGCCGTTGAGTTGTTAAAGGCTTGGGACGATGGTTCCACTTTCTGAGTTGATGCGCGGACAAACGGGCTTCGGCTTAGTGTTAGCTCAGAAATATGGATTCTTGACCAAACCTAAACAGCTTAGCAATATTATCCTTGATTATTTTCTATTTTAGTTTGTTTTAAACCTTTTCTTTTAGCCCAGCATGCATCATATAGGACTTTGAGTTTCATGCTGAAAATCTTCATATTATGGCAATAATGAAGTTCACTCGCTCTCGATTAAGTTGACATGAGATATTCCACTTCAAATCAAGTACTTCATTCTATTTGAAGCCATTCAGGCTGATTCCTTGAAAGTGTTCCTTTTGTTGGATCTCTATCCCAATTCTCTTTACTTTCCTGCAAAATTTACCTTGGTTGCAGCACGTCCACATTGGCTGGTAATCGCTCTCCAATGGTCTTTCCCTGTCGTGCCCACGCGCACACCCTTTATTTACTTAGTTTAATCTCCTTTTATCCGACAAATCGACATTTCCTTGGAACCTCTCAGAGTTGTTTCACTCAGAATTTTGGAACGATTTCAAATACTTAGTGTCTGAGGCGTGTCACATCACACCTTGGCGTCTCCTTATCAGTTCATTCTACTTCATCTCATTTTCGTTTCACTCCCTTGCAAAGCAGACGCCAAGGCGGGGCAGCTGTAGACACGCCAAAATTGACGTTTTGTTGATCAAATCTCATGTTATTATGTAAATGCCCCAAGTGGACTTCAATATTCTTATAATATGAAGTTTTTCTATTTTTATGCATTTTTCCTGCATTTTTGTGATTCACGGCTTTGGTAAGGGCGTTAATTTATAAAGTCACGACCTGTAATAAGGCGTTTTCACAGAAAGGACGACCGTGCCTCAGGGCGTCAATTCTTGGTATTATACGCTAATTTCTGGAATTATCATAAAAGGCATTTTCTGAGTAACGCCTTTCCTCAAGGCGTGTTTTTAAGAAACGCCGTAATCATAGGCGTGTTATATCAGCGTTTAAACAGAGCAAGTTTTATTTCTAAAATTAAATCCAGGAAGAAACGTCCTTTGCTAGGTCGTGTTTCAAGAAACGCCTCTGTTGGAGTCGTCAATTCATCAAGAGACGTCCTCGATTAAGGCGTGTTTCTCTCCAGAGTCCTTCCTTTTTCGGACTTTCCCTCACAGTTCCCTATCGTAATTTGGTCTCTTGCTCGATCTTAATCCTTCCTGGAATGCCTCATTACCCGTTCTGATCTTACCTTGCTTGATCACATCCAATCGAGGCTATAAATTGAAGCCTGGATCGTTCGGTTGAAGGGTTAAAGGGTTGAAGGGTTAAAGGGTTGAAGGTTTGAAAGGTTGAAGCGTTGAAGCATCCGCAAAAGAGGGTTAAGCATATTTTTTTTTTACGAACAGAGCCTGCTTCATCCGGCTGCATCCATATACTTCTGTCGTCTTCATTCATTTTTTTCCTCTACTGTCGCCAGGGACAGCAGGATTTCACCCCTTTTCATCTCTTTATTTTATTTATTCATATCACTCCATTCATCATACACGTTCATCCTTTATATTTATTCACACTTTATTGTCATACTCCCCCTCCCTTAAGTCTTGTTAAGGGGTTTTAAAAACAACCAAAAATAAGGTGTGCATGTGCCTTTCTTTCCTTCATCATTACATGTCTATTTGGATAGATGCTACTGCGTTTTGGGCTGACCCTTCTCTTCTTGTTTGTGTTTATTGTCCGTTTTGCAAGGTAATCAACTAAGAAAACCCACTTCATCGGCCGGCCGATTGAAGTTGGAGGAAGAAATCCACATCCATCCCGCGTCTCAAATTCTACCAGGTATACGCGATCACTTTTTCTTCTTATTGAGGTAATCCCTCTGGCGATCACAACTCCATCTTAGCACCTCGTGCTTATTTGTGCTATTTCATGCATATTTATTCATTCTTAATTTTTCATTAAGTGGATTTTAAATAGAATCTACACCATCCTTTAGAATGAGAAGGGAGACGTGACGTTAGTACTGAGGGTGGCTTCTTTGGTGTCAGAGGAATACAGGATGGGTCCCATACATCCAGCAGTGACAATATGGCCGATGAGACGGCCAAACAGATGGTATAGAGGTATTAATAGCATCCACTGTATGAAGGACAAGTGTACTGATCACTTTAATAATCCTCTCATTGTATGGAAACTTTAGGCATTGGTGGTTGGTGGAAGGCACAGCATACATGACTTCAATATAGGGGCGACTCAGTATAGCCTTGAATGTGGGATCCATGTCGAGGACGTGGAGACTGACGCATGGCCTAATTCTGCCTTCAGGATAATCATTCCCTGTGGTGGCCTTTTTCTATTGTCATATGCTATGACTGTGATCGAAGATGGTCTTATCTGTTCCTCACCGATCCCGCATAACTAGAGGGTGCTCATGGAGATCACATTTATGGACGTGCCCGTGTCCACCAAGCACGGGTGTATGGACACTCCATTGATTTTTATTGAAACACACAACGCATACTTTCGAGCTTCCTTGGGGGCGAGCTCATGGTTGTGGAACACAATGGCCGGTTGTGTGTCTGTCGGTGTCAGAACGGCCGAAATCTTTTCTACGGGGAGGTCTTAATTCACCATGACCCTTTGAAGATATTCCATTAAGGCTGCCTGATAGGATGTGGATCTCTGAAGCAGCTCAAGGATGGAGATCCGAGCAGGCGTCTTGTCCAAGTGTTTTAACAAAGCATACTATGTTCCAGGGATGGATTTTTCTGGCTGTTCTCCATTGTCTTTCTCTGACTGAGACTGCTCGGGGTTCTCACTGTTCTGGGGGAAAACCCTGCGGAAGATCCTTCCACTCCGGAGCACTATTGCTTGCGGCTTTTGCACCTTTGTGGGGTTAGATGTGGATTTTAGCAGGGGTTTGAGGGGTGGTGGTGGAGGAATGGTTGATGAAGCAGGGGTGATGATGGGAGCGGAGATTCTGATGAGGGGTTTATTAGGTGGAGGTATGGTGGAGGTAGAGGGGATCTCATGTGGGTTATGGAGAGTAAGGGGTTTGGAAGGTAGAGGCGGAGGCGAAGTGGAAGTGGAGGGGATCTCATGTGGGCTATGGAGGGTAAGGGGTCTGGAAGGTGGAGGCGGAGGCAAAGTGGAAGTGGATAAAGCCTGATATGAACAATGGTTCTGAGATGGATAGTGGGTGATGAGTGGTTTTGAGGGCGATAGTGGAGGCTCATAGAGCAGATAATGATTGAAAACCTGGCGCGGGTTGAGAAACCCGCGTAGGTATGTAAGTAGAGAAGGGGACCTGGGAAGATCGTCAGACAACCGTCTGGCCCAGGAAGGAGACAGCAACGAGGGCTGCGGTGAGTGATTGGAGAAGATGACGGCTAATGAGCCGTCGATGGTAATGTTGATGACGGATGAAGATTCGCCGGTATCAGAGTCCTCTTGGTGAGGATGGTTTGGACCTCTGGCAACAGTAGTGATATCCCCTGGCATTTCAGAGATCAATGGCGGTCCTTCCAGATGCGAGGACGAGAACATTCTTTCTAGTGCAACGAAAATATCTTGTATATCGAACCATTTGCTCCATTCGCATTACGGATCCCTGATCTTGCCTTTCTTAGCGGCCCTTGAACATTTTTCAGCCAAGTATACAACCTGTGATCCCCCATGTGTTTCTTGCGGGTAATCCCCCATTTGAATAATGACCCCTTTTTTGAAATGAGAGGATAGGGTCCATGTGAGGGGTTTCCCATCTGCCTCGAGTAACCCTTCAAAACCTAGGCCAAACTTGTGACTCAACCTTCTTTCCTTTGGCGGTTTCAACCTTCCTTGTAGCTGCGCGCCCAAGCCTTTGCCCTGTTGATAGCCGATATTCCTCATTATCTCCCATCCTTTAGAATGAGAAGGGAGACGTGACATTGGTACCAAAAGTGGCTTCTTTGGTGTTGGCGGAATGTGGGATGGGTCATACACATCCAGTAGTGACAATATGGGCCGATGAGACGGCCAAACAGACGGCAGAGAGATGTTAATAGCGTCCACTGAATGAAGGTTAGGTGTGCTGATTACTTTAATAATCCTCCCATTGTATGGAAACTTTAGGCATTGGTGGTTGGTGGAGGGTACAACATCCATGACTTCAATATAGGGGTAGCCTAGTATATCCTTGAATGTGAGATCCATATCGAGGACATGGAATTCTGTAGAAATTGACGCAGGGCCTAACTCTGCCCTCAGGATAATCATCCCATATGGCGGCCTTTTACTATTGTCATATGCTGTGACTGTGATTGAAGATGGTCTTATCTGTTCCTCACCGACCCCACATAACTGGAGGGTGCTCATGGAGATCACATTTATGGACGCGCCCGTGTCCACCAAGCACGGGTGTATGGACACTCCATTGATTTTTATTGAAACACACAACGCATACTTTCGAGCTTCCTTGGGGGAGAGCTCGTGGTTGTGGAAAACAATAGCTGGTTGTGTGTCTGTTGGCGTTAGAACGGCCGAAATCTTCTCTACAGGGAGGTCCTCATTCACCATGACCTTTTGAAGATATTCCATTAAGGCTACCTGATGAGATGTGGATCTCTGAAGCAGCTTCAGGATGGAGATCTGAGCAGGCATCTTGTCCAGGTGTTTTAACAAATCATACTGTGTTCCTGGGATGGATTTTTCCAGCTGTTCTCCATTGTCTTTCTCTGGCTGAGACTGCTCGGGGTTCTAACTATTCTGAGGGAAAACCCTGTAAAAAATCCTTCCACTCCGAAGCACCATTGCTGCGGCTTTTGTACCTCTATGGGGGTAGCTGTGGGTTTTAACAGAGGTTTGAGGGGTAGTGGTAGAGGAATGGTTGATGAAGCAGGGATGATGATGGGAGCAGAGATTCTGATGAGGGGTTTTTTAGGTGGAGGCATGGTGGAGGTAGAGGGGATCTCATACGGGCTATGGAGGGTAAGGGGTTCAGAAGGTAGAGGCGGAGGCAAAGTGAAAGTAGAGGGGATCTCATGTGGGCCATGGAGGGTAAGGGGTTTGGAAGGTGGAGGCGGAGGCAAAGTGGATAAGACTTGAGATGGATAATGGTTCTGAGATGGATGGTGGGTGATAAGTGACTTTGAGGGCGTTGGTGGAGGCAGGGTCACATACGGTTGACGAATGATAAGAGGTTTGGAAGGCATATGGGTAGATGTAGTAGGGGTGGATGGCAAAATGGAGGGGTGAGAGAAGATTAGAGGATGCGAGGGCATAGTGGAAGGCGTTAGTTGATAGGTCACTGGTGAGTTAGTGGGAGGGGTGCGAATGAGAGGACGTAATGGCTGTGGAAATGATGAAGGCCGCACTATAGGTTGCGATGCGGGTTGATGAGAGAGAGGTGCTACTCGGGCGAGGCGAGGGGGTTGCCTGATGATAGGGTTGGCGGTAGCAAGAACGGAGGTACTTTATGAGTGCCACACCTGCTCTCTCCCGACTTTCGGGAAGGAGGAGATGGGGTTGACCTGGTGATTGGGTTGTTGGTGCTCCGGTAATGAATTCTGGATTATGCCCTTGTTGGGCTGTTGTGGTTGGGCCTGCTGAGGCTGTTGTTGCTGTGGTTGTTGCTGTTACTGCTATTGTAACTGCTGCTGTTGTTGGAACTGTGATCTAGGAGGAGGCCTCCTGGCTTTGAGAGTGGCGATGTATCGTCTCATTTCATCCCAGTCAATTTCGCCTTCATCATTCATATCATAGATGTAGTCCTTAAAGTGGAAACAGTTCTCTACTGTGTGTCCTGGCTGCCTGTGGTAGACACAGTATCTGGAGGTATCAATATTCTGGGGCCATGCAAGCTTCTCCCTGGGCAGGATGAGTGTATTTGAAGCCATGAGGGCGCTAAAAATATCTGCTAAAGTTTCTAGCAATGGTGGGTAATGGGCTCTCTTGGGGCCGATCGGTCTCCTTTGTTGCTGTGGCGGTCCATAATTCCCTGGTGGAACTTGGTGGTACTGAGGTGGTGGTTGTTGTTGCTGGGGTCGGGGTTGTTACTGGGGGTGAAATGGTTGAGGCATGTTGTTATGGGGTGGCTTATTTTGAGGTGAAGGACGTGAGGGGAAATGACCTTGCTAGAGGAGAAGTTGAGGCATTTGTGGATACCTTGGGTTGGCTACATAGTTGGCGTTGTTGACTGTACTCACCTGCTCATTTGTTACGACCCCTTCTGTCACTCCACTTGGGACACCAGTGCCTGTCTTTCTGACTACCTTGGGCTTCGACGGCTTAAACATGTGCATAATGGGGGAATCCTTTAACTAGGTTTGGATATACCGGGCCCTCTCATAGAGATCTTCCATACCGGGCTCTGAGAGGGTATCCCTTATCCTTTCTGCCAGAGACCTCCATCTGTCGGCATAGCGGACAAAATCTTCGTCGGGCCTCATTTTCTC
This sequence comes from Amorphophallus konjac, assembly GCA_022559845.1. NCBI lineage: Eukaryota > Viridiplantae > Streptophyta > Magnoliopsida > Alismatales > Araceae > Amorphophallus > Amorphophallus konjac. The sequence continues at coordinate 66,841,417 of CM040128.1, read as the reverse complement.
GACCACCAAGTCGGTAATGGAAAGAGAAGGACCAACCCTATCCCGATACTTTTGCAAGAATCTTCTTTGCACTGTATCAAAATTCTCGGCCTCGCCGGGCTCCAGAGAATAGAACCACTCTAGCGCAGGACCATCCAATGATCTCCAAAAGAGGTATGCCAGGGATCTCTGGTCATTTTGCCAATAGGAGGATTCATACATGAAGTCCTTGAGGTGAATAAAGGGGTTGGCAGTGCCATTGTACTTGCGGTACGTAGGCATTTTAGAGGGAGGAAGATGGATCACCGGAAGGATCGGCAAAGCAACCTCCGGGGTGGATTTTACGTCCACCATTTTCTTTAAATTCTGAAAATGTTCGTCCATTCTATTGAACCTGTTGAGGAGCGATTGGGCAAGCTCCTCGGGAGGTGAAGGTGGCACCTGCCACTGGGGAGGAAAATGTCTCCCGGAGACTTGAGAGGGAAACCCCGAATGAGAGGGAGCTGTCGGGCCGCCGACAGTTGGCCCCGGCTGGAGTGGTATGTGGGAACATTAGGGGTTTGAGATTGTGAAGGGAACTGGAACGAGGGTGGTTGTTGGCTTGCCTGCCCTTGAAGCGAGGGAGACTGGATGGCTTGAGCCAGTGAAGGAGATGGGATGGCCTGCACCGACTCTTGGAGGGGTGCGATGGCTGGAGTTGACTCCTGAGAGGTGGGAGAAATAGATTTTCCTTTCAGAATGGCCTGGAAGGCCCGGAGCTGCTCAGAGGTAAGCTCCCTGTTGGCGAGGACACCTAGCAAAGAGGAGATGTCCTGTGGTGGGGATGTGTCCCCTGCAGTAACCTGCACCTCACGTGAGGGCTCATAAGAAGGACCCGAGTCCATAGCATGGACTCGCGGCTCGACTGACTGACCACGACCAGGGTGGTTCTCCTCAAAAGACTCGTGAGCCATACTCAAATTTTTTTCAGAATGCAAAAACATACACCAACAAGCAGATAGCAAAGATTATCAAACAAGTGAATGCCTTTACGCCACTTTTTTTGTTTTGATTTTGATAATTTTTTTGTGTTTTTAACCAGATCTGAAGTTCACACAAAATAGGGACCCTAGTTAGTTTTTGTTTCACCGCCGTGTCAACTAGGGTCTCTCGTCTCACCACGGATGAATCGACTAACTCCGGGGAACTTCAATGGTACAACCAGCCCAGTGAACGAAGAGGGAATCCTTCGCTGTCGGGGACTTACGAAGGTCCCGGTGGAGGAGATTCTTATCCGTCGAGAGGAATTCCTGAACGGAGAGTCCTTCCTTCACCGAGAGAGGGTGATCCTTAGAAAAAAATGAAAAAAACTAGAAAAGGGGTGGATGCATGCAATGAAGTGCTGAATAGATATACAGAACATAAGAAAACAACAGAGATAACAAAGATATAATCAACACCCAATGAATCACAAGGGACTAGGGCGAAGTGCACGGGGTGCACGAGGGATAAGAACTGAAAGTGCTACTGTGAGCACAACTGGAGCGCGCGAGGGCGCAAAGGTGGAGGGGCACAGGCTGTGCCGAAGTTGCAAGAGTAACCAAGAGAAAGCGAAAGACGTCCCACCATGATCGCCAAGATGTGAGCGACGTCACGCGGCGGATTGCAGCACGGAGGCGAGCGGAGCGCGCGGGCTCGTTTTGCTACGACACAGAAAAAGGAGAGAGAAGAAGAGAAACCACCACGTGAGATTGCACCGGTGGGGTGTGCAGAATAGATATAGCGTAACAAGATATGAGGATTAAACGGCCATAGCAGGAAATGACTCTCCGCGACCTCGGGGGATGGGAAAAGTGCAGAATTTAAATGACAGTAATTTAAACGGCCATTGCGGGAAGTGACTCGCCGCGGCCTCGAGAATATGAGAAGAAGCAAGAATAACACAGAATGTAAATGACAGAAATTTAAATAGCCATTGCAGGAAATGACTCGCAACGACCTCGAGAATATGAGCAGATATGAGAAGCATAGAATGTAAGTGACAGAAATTTAAATGGCCATTGCGGGAAATGACTCGCCGCGGCCTCGAGAATATGAGCAGATATAAGAAGCACAGAATGTAAGTGACAGAAATTTAAACGGGCATTGTGGGAAATGACTCGCCGCGGCCTCGAGAATATAACAGATATAAGAACAATACAGGATATAAGTGACAGAAATTTAAACGGCCATTGCGGGAAATGACTCTCCGCGGCCTCGAGAATATGATGTGATCGCCAGGGGCCGGAGACCCCAAAATAAAGAAAGTGATCGCCCCTACCTCAAAAGTAGGAGATGGCAGGTTGCTTCTTCCTCTCCCTTCGGCCGGCCGATGGAGAGGGCTTTCCTTAGTTACCCTTGCAAAAGAAGAAACAGACAGATAACAAGTGGATCTGAAAAAATGGCAGTGTAGTATTAGTCCCTCGTAATAAAAAATGGTGAAATCGTGGCGAGGCACACACCTGATTGGTGTTATTTTTAAACCCCTCTCGGACACGAGTAGGAGGAAAATGCTATAATGAATGGGGGATCGTGCAAACGTGCATGAAAATGGATCTCCCTTATGAAAGGAGATGACAGATGACGAGATGATGCATGCGACAGAAATGACAAAAGAGAAGTGGAGAGAATGGCTTATTGAAGATGCCGATGGCGGGATTCGGTGGAGCTTCGGCAGCGTAGGGACGACGTGGAAGCAGAACAGATGGAGCTAGCCTTCCTCTCGCGAGCGCGGGCACCCGGGAAGTCGGCGGAACCTCCTCCTGCGAAAGACCCACGGGTTAGAAATGGGATCCAGTAGAGTCTCTCCTTCCTCTGTCGGATCTGAAGCCCCCTCCCTTTGAGGGAGGGGGTCCTCTATTTATAGAGGGGGGAGTGATTGAGGCGTCCAGGCTCCTGGACGCCTCAACATTGAGGCGTCTAGGCTCCTGGACACCTCAATAATATTTTTTATTTTTTTTATTTTTTTATTATTTTTTTCTTTGAGGCGTCCAATCATGTGGACGTCTCAATAATTTTATATTTTTATATTTTTTTAATTTCTTTTAAGCGTCCGGGACCTTGGACGCGCCTATTTTCGCCCACCGAATCGCCGCCGAAAGCCGTCAACAGTGGACAAGACGAGTGATTTCGGCGGGTAACCGTGACTCTCGAAGGGCGCGTCTAGTCTACAAGACGTCTCTATGATTAGATTTATTCGAAAACTCCAAACTAAACGGCCAGAGCGGCGCCGCGTGCACGCTGCACGAGGTTTCTGAAGAAGGCGTCTAACCATCTTGACACGTCAAAGACTTTCACGGAAAAAATTCAAAAAAATGTAAAAAAAAATCAAAAAATAGGAAATCACCAAAGTAATTAAAAATGTGAAGGCAACCTTGGGGTATCTAGTGTAATATGAGATTTACTCATGGTAATGTCAAGAACGGCGTGTCTACACCTAGGTGAATAGAATATTATGATTTATGTGCTTCAGTCAATAGATCTTTCTTTATTTCCTTATTCCGAGGTACACATAATCTTCTTTGAAATCTGATTGCCCCATCTGCACTTTGAGTAAATCTTGGTGTGTCAATCAATCCCTATAACTGCAAATCATTTAGTTTCGCTTGCGCAATTCGTTCAACCATTGTAGACTGAATAGTTAGTTGGGCCAGAAGTAAGTTTTTCCCTTTGCATATCGGAGAGTTTTTCCCTTTGCATACAGGAGAATACTCCCCTACATCAGAAGTCATTTTCCAAATTTGACGTAACTGGATTGCCATTAGCCTCTTCCTGCTGAGTGCATCTGCTACCACATTTGCTTTTCCTGGGTGGTAATTCAATGTGATATCATAATCCTTCAAAAATTCAATCCACCTTCTCTGTCTTAAATTTAACTCTGTCTGAGAGAAAATATATTTTAAACTCTGATGGTCTGTAAATACTTCAAACTGCTCACCATACAAATAATGTCACCAAATTTTCAGAGCATGTACTACTGCTGCCAACTCTAAATCATGTGTTGGATAAATCATGTCATGGGTCTTTAATTTTCTGGATGCATAAGCTACTACTTTGCCATTCTGCATTAGGACACATCCTAGTCCTTTTCTAGAGACATCAGTATATATCACAAATCCTCCTGACCCACAAGGTAAAGTAAGTACTGGGGCTGTAGTTAACCTTATTTTTAATTCTTAGAAACTTATTTCACATTCAGCTGACCATTCAAAAAAAACTCCTTTCCTAGTCAATTTGGTCGTAGGAGCTGCAATAGAAGAAAAATATTCAATAAACCTGCGATAGTATCCTATAAGACCCAAAAAGCTCCTAATCTCACTGACATTCTTCGATCTTTCCCAATGCAAAACTGTCTCAACCTTAGCTGGATCAACAGATACTCCATCTCCAGAAATGATATGCCCTAGAAATTGAACCTCGTCTAACCAAAATTCACATTTACTGAATTTCGCATAGAGTTGATGTTTCCTTAAAGTTTCCAACACAATCCTCAAATATTCTCGATAGGTTTCAATAGTAGGAGAATAGATCAACACATCATCAATAAACACCACTATAAATGTATCCAAATATGGTTGGAAAACTATGTTCATCAAATCCATAAATGTTGCTAGTGCATTAGTTAACCCAAATGGCATAACAAAAAATTCATAATATCGTGTTCTGAAAGTAGTTTTTGAGATATCTTCTTCCCTTATCCTTAATTGGTGATATCCAGATCTAAGATCAATCTTTGAAAACACTGTGGCAGCTCGTAGCTGATCAAATAAATCATCAATTCTTGGCAAATGGTACTTATTCTTAATGGTCACTTGATTCAACTTCATATAGTCAATGCATAATATATGCGGCCCATCTTTTTTTCTAACAAATAAAACATGTGCACCCCAAGGGGATACACTTGGTCGAATAAACCCCTTATCTAGCAGTTCTTGTAATTATTTCTTCAATTCTGCCAATTCAGCTGGTGCCATTATGTAGGGAGGGATGGAAATGGGTAAGGTATCCGGTGAGAGTTCAATAGTGAACTCTACCTCTCGGTGTGGTGGCAAACCTGGAAGTTCATCAGGGAAAACATCTGGAAAGTCTCTGACAATATCAATATCTGAGGTGATTTTCTTATTTTCATTAGAAGGAATAGCCACTACACTAGCCAAATAATCTTGACACCCACTTCTGAGCCATTTCAAAGCCTTAAGGGCTGAAACTAGTGTTCTCCTAGAATGGTGTCTTGGACATTGATAGTGAAATATCTGCTCCCCAGATTTCTAAAAAATCACTTTCTTTCAACGACAGTGTAGAAGGGTAAAATTTCTATCTAACCAATCTATTCCCAAGATGACATCAAAATCAATCATTCTAGCAGATACACACATGCTGGCATACTCCTCCCCTGAATCACCACATCAATGCTAGGAATAACATAAGTCGTTCTAGCTATCTCGTCAGTTGTTGTGTTAATGGACATCTCATCAGTTTTCACAATTTGTTTATCTTTTAGTAATTCAGCAAATCTCAGAGAAATAAAGGAATGTGTAGCACCCGGATCAAATAAAACTCTAGCATGCATATCATCGATAAGAACAACACCTTCAGCTACTGCATTGGCATCCTGAGTATCTTCCTTTGTTAATGCATAAACTCTGACTTGAACCCTCCGCTGCTGTTATAGTTACTGCTCTTGCCTTGGTCTTTTTGGACAATCTCTTATCATATGCCCAGTCTCACCACAGGAAAAATATTTTCCAGCGGCCCGCCAACATTCTTTACCTCTATACTGCATCCCGCACTGCTGACAAACTGGCATATTATCCCTTTTAACTGGCTGAACCCTATCTGAAAATGCCATCTTTGGCTTCTTATCTTTTCTTACGGCTGAACCAAGATTGCCCCTTTTTGCATTATCCCTTTATCTTTCTACTTAGAATTCTGCATATTCAGTTTCCACAACAAAAGCGGTTCTAAAAGCTGTTGCCATAGTCTGATGATCAAAAATTACAACTCTACTTCTAATATTGCTCTTCAAACCTCTAACAAATTTCTTCACTCTTCTCAGCTCATCAGAACAAATATGAGAGGCATACTTTTCCAATTCACTAAACTTTGCTTCATAGTCGGCAACTGACATACCTCTTTGAGACAGATTTAAAAATTCTATTTATTTCTTGTCCTTTACATGCTGAGGGAGAAATTTTGCATGGAAGACATCAAGAAATTTGTTCTAGCCAATCTCGATCTCTCTATCTCTAAAAGTGGTTCTAAGTGCAGACCTCCACCACTCGTTTGCACGGTCCTTCAGCATACATGTAGCTAATATCACCTTATCCTGCTCTGCACATCTAATGGCTGTGAAAATCTTTTCAACTTCTCTCACCTAATTTTCCAAAATCTCCAGTTGACTCTCCCCCATAGAAGGAGGACTCATTTTTTTGAACTTCTCCATCAATGTAGGACCTACTGCCCTATTCGGTTGTTCTTGCATACGGGTTTGTAATTAGGCTTGTATCATCGCCTGAGTTTGGGCCTGTAACTGCATAGTCTGTACTAACCCTTGAAAAGCTTGTGTGAACCCTCTTAAGTCTGACACACCCTTAGTAGAGAACACACCTTGCCCACTGGGAGCAAGCTCGCCATGTATTGTTTCCCTGACAACTCCTTGTGATGTCCCGTTTGAGGGCGCAGACTCCTCAGGAGAAGTATTCACCTCAACCCTATCACTCCGTGCCATATCTTGCAGGGGAGAACTAACCCGAATTAGTGTGATTTTGGATTTGACATTACATGCTAGAATAAATTCTTAAGATCATGTGGTATGGTGTATAAATCAGATGGCTGCAAATAATTCCAAGCTGCACAACCTTGCTCTGATACCACTATCTGTGGCGCCCCCTTCCCGAGATCTCGTATCGTGTCCGGGGACATCACAGCGTAAATACAGAATTGTTGTGGGCCGAGATATTTACAAGGCGCTAAAGACCAAACCATCACATATTTCAATAGCACCACCATACCATTTCCATTAGATAAACATTCATAATTTACATTGTATACAGAGTACTACATATCTCTACTCAAAGGTCATATTAACATTCATTATACAAAATAAAACTAAATCTACTTATTATATGTAGCGAAAATCTAAATTACGCCCGGGATCACCCTCCGACCTACTGCCCGTCGAAGTAATAGTGCGCGCTTGTCAGTTTCCTGAAATTGTTGGGCAACAGAGGTGAGTCCAAAGACTCAGTAGGTATTAAAACCAATCACATGCTTATCATATACTAACCTGTGAAAAATCCATGATATATGTATAGCTAATCATAATTTCATTAGATTGTATATATATACTATGAATGCGAAGGAAATATAATAGAATAGAAAATTTTTCATATTTATAAGAAAATACATATAACAAATCTTATCTGACTTATAAATAAATGACATGGTACATATCTTAGCTAAATCAGAGCTTATACAGATGAACTTATTTCCAGATCAGATCAAAGTCATATATCAAATCTGAACTTCATATTAGATCATGCTTGTTTACAGAGTTACAGAACGTATTAGTTATTTATCACATATTGGATAAGCATATAATGGACATGCATCCCATCACTAGAAGCAGTAGCAAACACATACCTAGGCATCCATACGTCGACATAAAGACAAATGGTCTAAATGTTGGAGCCTGTCGGCCTTGATCAACTGCGCAGGATCGGGAGTTAATACTCCACCATTCTCTAGATAATTTTTTTATTATGAATTCCAGATTTTTCAGAAGTCTGTTTGTCCTCGAAAATGGGCCTAATCTCGTAGCGGAAGCTAACTACGGTTTGTCGCCCCATACCTCCTTAAAGTGACACAGTCCATATGTTTAATAATAATTATTTATATTTTTTTCTTCTTATTACATAGTCATCTTCAATACGTAAAACTTGTCATTAAAATTGTTAAAATAACTGATTATCATCGAGTCATATTTTGATATCATAAATCAAATTTTAAATTATAGGACAGTGGGCCAAATTTATTAACTAAATAAATAACCGTTGTTTAACCATATAAAACTACACTTCTAATTATTAAAATAAAATTAACATAATTGTAACTAAATAAATAACAAATTTTAAACATAAATTATCGATCCAAGACATTAAATAAATCACTGACTTAAGTATTACATTTCAAATAAAGTTAAATCAAAGAAATATAAATATCAAATAACATGCAGTCGGTTTATCACGTGCCTACCTTTAGGGTGGGCTTCCCAAAAATAAATTTGGTATCTCACCTGAACTCCCGTAATAGTCCTTGCATATGGAAAGATAATTTTCCTGCCCCAAACGTAATTTTTATCTTATTATATCTTCCCAGATATTAAAATTCAGACAACCCGTAACCTACCCGTGAGGACGGATTCCTACGTAAAGAAAGGTGAAATGGTCCAAATAAGCTCCAAATCCTCCGTCCAAACTTTTGTCAAATATTTATCTTATTCTGACGTTGTATTCTCTTCTCTGTTTATTTATAAGAGAATGACAGTGAGAAGAGAGATGAGTGAGTAGAGAGAGAAAATAGAGAGAGAGTAGAGAGAGAAAATAGAGAGAGAAAATTAGAGATATGAAGTAGAGAGAATAGAGAGATAAAATTAGAGAGAGAGTAGAGAGAGATTAGAGAAAAAGAGAAAAAAATAATAAAAGGGGGAGGGAGAGTTGGAGAACGTGAGAGGGAGAGAGGGAGAGGGAGAGAGAGAGTGTTGGGAGGGAGATTAGAGAAGAGATGAGAGGGAGGGGGAAGTGTGTCACGTAGGAGAGGGGTGGGAGAAGAAAGTAGGGGGTGGGGGTATTTATAGGGGGAGGGGAGGAGAAGATAAGAGGAAGGGGGAGGGGGAAAGATATTTTGGAGGAGGGAGGGGGTTACGTGGGGGAGGTGAAACTGTGGGGTTTTTTTTTGGAATGAGGATGGGTTTTTATATAAAAACCCACTACAAGTTTATCAATAACAAGGTCTCAAAGAACTAATTCATTCTATCATATATTTGACCTATCAAATGTCAAAATTTTGAAATGTGCTCAATATGAAACTTGTAGATTTTTAGATTCTCTTTCCAATGGGTCTAATATTGACCCCATTCTGACATTCCTACAAAAAAGTTACATATTAATAACGTAAGATATCTATTTAATTTATTTAATAACATTCGTTAAACTCGTATTCATTATACCGTTCATAGTATTGGACTTTAATTTAAGAGAACCTAAAATTTATATAGCCTCTAAATATAAAATATTTAATTATTTTTAGGATTTGGACGGATTGGGATGTTACAGTCTGACTGATCAGATGATGGTGAGTGTCGTGTCGGGACCAAAACCCGCCGTGCCGTAAAGGCCACGGCGTTAATTACATCTCTTGAGTGCTGATGCATGAAGATGAGAAAGAGAACCCTTGATTAATCACTAGGAAAAAGGGCCCTACAGCCTAAAGAATTGTGCTGATGCATGAGCAATAAAGATGAGAAAGAGAACATGAGATTGGCATATGCATGTTTGTTTATTCGTTTATCTAGTGCCTTTCTTTTTATCTACTTGTTTATATCTTTTTACTGTAAATGCCCCCCACACACACGCTGGGGTGGGAGCAATGAAAGAAGTTCAAATCATTGTTGGTCAACTGCTGACCATTTAATATTCGGATGTCAATCCGAGTTGAAAACGTGCAAAACATCCGCAGCATGTAATCAGATGTATGCCGTCAGTATGGCAAACTCAATGTTTGGGGTTAAGAGAAGTGGGATTGATTCCTAGTAGGGTGAACCGACTTTGATAGGTTATTGGCCCGAGGCAAGATGAGGCCATAGCCATGACGGGGAAGTCCCCGTGGTCCAGGCCCATGTTGCGGGGCAACTTTGATATCCCCCTTGCATGGGGTCCGGGGAAACGCCCTAAATCAAACACCGTTGAACTATTAGGGTGGTATTTTTATTTGTTCATTCCATTTTTTTAATGCCATCATTAGTATCTTTATTTTTAGCACACTTTATATATGTTATGTTTTTTGTTACCTATTATTATTATTATTATTTATTTTATTATTGTATATTTTTTATGTGGGTCGGAGGGGTCAGCTGATATCAGAAAATCAGTTGACCCAGGTCAGCTGATATTTGGTATCAGTCGACCTGGGTCGACTGAAATTTGGAAATCAGTCGACCCAAGTCGATTGATTTCCTGAAATCAGCCAGGTCGGCTGATTTTAGGAAATCAACTATCCCTGGGTTGATTTCTGAAATTCAGTCATTTTCATTTTTTTAGTGTGCTGTTGTTATAATTATTATTATTATCTTTATTACATCTTTTTTTTGTTAACTTCTTACCTCTTCTCTCTTTCTTCTCTTTTTTTTTTATTCTCCCTTCATGCATTCACAGGTTAAATTGTAAGGTCCCCCTCTCCAAACACCTTAGGGAGTTTCTGAGCCTTAGTCTTCTTGTTTCCCTTTCTTATTAATGCACTTTCTCCTTTTTTTGTCTCTTTTCTTCCTCTTCTTTCTTTCTTTCTTCTTGCACAAATGTCGGGCATGTATGCGTATGCACACGCATGAGAGGGGGAGGTTCATATAGGGTAGTGACCGATACTTGGCAGAGTGTTTCACTTACGCATAGTGAGAGCTTCCGGCTGGACGGAATCCAACCCTCCGTAACTCACCATTTGATGTACCAACAACAATAGGCAAGCACACACAAGGTAAGGCATGCGAAGGTCTTCATATGTTCATGCATTATGCAAGAGTTTAATTGTTCATACGGGGGAATCTCTGATACTAGGCGGAGTGTTTCACTCACGCATAGTGAGAGCTTCCGGATGGACGGAATCCAACCCTCCGTAACTCACCATTTGATATACCAGCAACAATTGGCAAGCACACACAAGGTAAGGCATGTGAGGGTCTTCATCTGTTCATGCAGTATGCAAGAGTTTAATTGTTCATGCGGGGGAATCTCTGATACTAGGCGGAGTGTTTCACTCACGCATAGTGAGAGCTTCGGGCTGGACAAAATCCAACCCTCCGCAACTCACCATTTGATATACCAGAGATTCAACATAGGGGAGCACTGATGGGTTAAAACATATAAGGGGTTTCATTTGTATTGAGGATGCGTGCGAGATTTGATATGCAGACTTATATGGACATGCATGGTCTGCAAAATTCTGAAATGAATGCAGAGTGGTCCAACCCTTGTTTGCAGTATTCCAGCAGGGGGGCGTCATGCAGCCCTAGCATGCGTGTGATTTTTTTTTTTACCAGCTCACGCATATACATTCCCTGAACTTAGTTATGCATACGGATTCTTTTTGAGTTTGTTCATGCACATGAATTTCTGAATTTATTCATGCAAGTGAAATTTCTGAATTCATTCATAAAATAAGTTCTATGAATTTATGCATGAAGGTGGGTCTTCCGGACTTACTCATGCAGGGTGCAAAGAAATTTTATGATGAGGATGCATGCAGAAATGTGAGAGATGCATGTGGGTTTGTTTTCTTTTGTTTTTTATTAAATGCAGAAAGTTGTTCTCATTTCTGTCGGAATCTTAGCAAGAATCCCTATCTTTTTTATCATGGCATGCATGCGAATGGTGCATTAAATCGGCCCATGCAGTGCCCAAAGGGCTGGACATCAGGTGGGTTAGCAAGGGGGCTTCATCTAGGAGCAACTCTAACGCATTTCCCCGCTCAGCAGGCTGGGACAGAACCCTGGTGAACAGGAGTCGACTCTCACCCGGGGCAGTACCAGGAAAGGTCTGCAACAGCAGTCCTGTGTACGCATGGGCATACATGCCCCACTTATCTTCTAATTTTTATTACTCTGCCAGAGAAGTTTCATGTTGGGTCTTCTTTTTTTTGGCTTCATTCAAGTCTTTGATGGCTTATATGTTGTCAGCACAAAGGCATTTCTGTTCAGCTCTTTTTGAGTTCTCCACAGTCCTCTGTTGTTCTAGTAAAAGCTTTATCATTATTGTGTCTCATTTGTTTGTTGCTTCTTTTTGTTATTAACATGACATCAGTCTGGCAAAAATTGGGCAGCATTTCCCCCAGACCAGGATGCTTGGCGGGGGGGGGGGGGTAAAATGGGTACTCATCCACAGACAAGTCTGAGATGGGGTGGGGACATCGGGCCCACTACCGGGCCCCACACTCGGAGCCGACGCCGCACTGCCCCGACACCGAGCTTATGGCTCGGAGACTCACTCGAAGACTCGGCATCCTGAGTAGATACTTGTGTGTATTTGTACGTCTTTAAGTATTGAGTATTTGTACGTGTGTAAAATAAATGTTTTACTACATGTATTTACTTTTGTTTTATTAGGCTAGTCATAGTCAAAAGTTATTGTAGTTTATATTTTCTTAAACCCAAGAGTCAAAGTTAGGTTGGTGGCCTTTGTTTTATTAGGCTTGGGTATAAACACAATAAGTGAAAGTGTGAGGGTATGTATGTTATGGCTTTCCCTATAAATAGGGGGCTAAGAGTGTTACGTATGATATGAATGAAAGCTTAAGTTTTGCAATCCAGTTGGTGCCTTGGCCCCTTCTAACTTCCCTTCCCTCTTTCTCTTTGTGAGTTTGAGTGTGTCGCCCGGTGTGAGACCGTCTTACGTGAGGCCGAGCTGCGCGAGATAGCAAGTTATCAATCTTGTTCATGATTCCAGAGTTGCCGTCGATCTGTCCTCCGACGCCGTCCGCGTCAAATTTGGTATTAGAGCCCAACACGACGCCTCCCTCGACCCCGACATCCCCGTCGTCGGTCCTTCTCTCTTTCGATTGCTAGAAGTGAAAAAAAAAGAAAAAAAGAAAAAAAAGAAGAAAAGAATAGTTAAGTTCTCTGTTGGTTGAGAGAAATAAAAAAAATTATAGAAAAAAAATCCCCCTCCTACGTTCTTTCTTTCCCTCTCTATTTCTTTGCTTCTTTCTCTTTCCCTCTCTCTCTGTTTCTCTCTCTCTCTCTTTGTTAATCTCTCTATTCTCTCTCTCGTTTAACGCAAAGTAGAAATAGAAAAAAAGAGAAAATCGGTTCGTGGGTAGGGCCTCGTCGTCCGTGCCCACTTCAAAAGGAATTTGGGCCGCAACGGCAAAATCCCGCAAGCCATCGCCACCGCCTGCAGCGGCCCGCGAGGTAGTGCCCGCCGCAGCCTGCGGCGCCCCGCCTGTTGCCAACTCCACCCGCCCACCTGCGCTACCAGCGCCCACAAGCACCCGCCACGTGGCCACCGCACGACAACGCATCCGCAGGCCAGCCAAGCCCGCCCACGCGATGCCCGCGCGCCCACTAGCCAGCCTGCGAGGCCGCGGCCTCCCGCGCCCGAGCGCGCCCAGCGCCCATCCGACCGCGCCCTTGCCCGACCGGCCGGTCGCCCGCCTGGCGCATCGCGCCCGCCTCATCTGCGCCCCGTGCGCCTGCCACTGCTGCACCTGTGCGCCCGCCTATGCGCACCTGCCGCCCTAGACAGCTGCCACCCACTCGAGCCCCTTGCCGCCTGCGCCTGCGTGCCCGCGTTGACCAAGGGGCGCCGGCAACTTTGACCCGCCTACCAGCGTGATTAGCAGAGTTGTGGAGTGTATGCATATATATATATATATACAATATATATATATTGAAAAAAAGTCAAAAAAGGGGTTTGAAAAAAAGTTAAATATATATAATATATATTATTGAGATATATATAATCATATATATATATACATATATTTGAGATATATATATATATATATCTTTTAACTTATTGATCGTGGCCCCAAGTCTGCAACAACGACGGCTGAAGTAGCGCCCGAGTCGACTGTTCATCGACAGATGTTCCGCACTTTAGGGGTGAGAGCGTCCCTAAGTCTCACTGCGAGGAGAAAGTCTGATCTAATTTATTTCCCTGCGTGGGAAATTTTAAAGCGGTTTTGTAATAAATTAAATCCTCCCTGCATGGAGTTAATTTGTTGTAACCGTGAAGCTTCGTCGACGCCGTGCGGGCACGCACATCCCCGCTCGCCCTCATCTCTGGTCGAAGTTAGACTTTTCAGTCTAGTTAGGTGCGTGCTCCCCTCACTTGCTCATTTAGTATCTTTTCAATTGCCGCGCGAAGTGAGAGAGAGCCCGATCCATGCATCCTATCTTCCGAGTGCATCGCTGTGGACGGTGAGAGAGAGCTTGCTTGCACCCATCCTTTGGCCCTAGACTGTCGCATTAGGGCACCTTAATTTTCAGGAGGTAGTTCCACAACTACTTCGCCTACGGGCGAGCAACCTCCCTGACCGGTCCCTTCAAGTTGACCCTTTGCCTATCGGCCAACAAATTGGGTCGGAGCCTTGCTAATCTTTGGTCCCAGGATTGCATCATTTAGGTCCAAGTCTGTACATGCCACGCTGGTCTAGGAATTCATCAGGCCGTCTAGAGCGCTCTCCAACGCTACCCATGGATCAAAAGAGCGTGACTGCTATCCTAGTCCAGCTCGAGCACAACCTTATGGCCCACTTTGAAGAATCCATAGGCCAATTATGAGCAGAGCTAGATGAGAGGATCCGATCTTTAGAGGATCGACTGAAGGGAGAGGAAGGAAGAGTGAATGGCCACGGTGATCCCATAGCCAATCCTAGGGAGGAGAGAGACCAAGCCCGCCAGAATCTGGCACTCCAAGGTAGAGAGCAAGAGGCCCGTGCGTCTCGAGAGAGAGACCACGACGATGAGGATATCATCCTATGGAACGTCAAGATTGATGCTCCGAGTTTTGATGGGTTCCTCAACCCCGCTACATATCTTGATTGGGAGACTGGGATGGACCAATATTTTGACTGGCATCGCCGCATGACCCTTGCTACAATGGTGAGGTTTGCCAAAATGAAACTCCTAGGTCAAGCCAAAACATACTGGTGTAATGTTGAGAATCTCCTAGCAAGGAGACGAGAGGAGCCCATAACCACGTGGGAAGAAATGAAGGAGAAACTGAGGGAGAAGTATCTGACACCCTCCTACCATCAGGGTCTTTTAGACCAATAGCAGAAACTCACCCAAGATGGAAAGTCTGTGGACGAGTACATCGCCAAATTTGATGACTTCTTCCTTCAGAGTCGAGTCATGGAAGATGCCTCTGTCACCCTTTCATGGTTTAGGGCTGGCCTACACGAGAGCATACAACGGGAATTGTTCCTACGGGAAGTTAACACTCTCGAGCATGCCTATCAGGTTGCTCGGGATGTCGAGCGATTTCAAAGGGTGATCCCACCTCGGGTCCCCACCTACCACCAACCCGAGTCCCGAAACCTCATAGTCTGCTACTCTGAGAGGCCTGGCCCCTCCACTTCCTATGTTCCTACTGCTACCCCACTTAGGGCCATTGCCCCTACTGTTCCCTTCCAAAGGAACCCCTTACCTACACCTGCTATTGTGCCCAGGCTGGAGTACACTCCGCCAATTGATAGGAGGGATGATAAGGGAAAGTGTCTCGTCCCTAGCACCTCCCAACCAGCCCCTGTCTCGGGGGTCCGCTGCTTTGGGTGCCATAACCTAGGACATATTACCACCAACTGCCCCACTCGAGCCTTGGTCATCACCGACCCCCAGCCTGTGGAGGTTCCACCTTAGGAAGGAGAAATCATTGAGAGGTATGAGGCTGACTCTGGCCTCATCGCCCAGTTTGAGGAATTAGATGCAGGACTCGATAGCGAGCATGTCGAGTACATGCAAGTGGGAGACATTGCCGAGAGCTCTAGCCATGGGAGATTGGATGTAGTTCATTGCATCCTAGCTCACCCCCAGGATGACGACTGGCGTCGAACCTCCATCTTCCAAACCTACATCATGGTCAAATATCAACCCTGCAAGGTGATCTTTGACAACGGGAGCTGTATCAATGCAGTCTCTTCAGACTTTGTCTCTCGTCTGGGTCAACCTACACACCCCTATCCTAAGCCATACAACGTGGCATGGGTTGATGACACTTCTATCCCAGTCACCACTATATGTGTCATTCCTATCCAATTCTAGTCCTACCAAGGACAAATCCTATGCGATGTAGTGCCTATGAAGGTCGGTAGCATCATCCTAGGACGACCAAAGATCTATGATGTAAATCTTACTACATTTGGTCGATCGAACCAGTGCTCATTCTCCCACAATGGGAAGAAGATCCAATTGTACCCGACACCCCCAAAGGTGGCCACAGGAAAGAGTCCCACCTCCACTCCCACTGCATCCCCCAAGATTCAGGAGAATTCCCCAACCCCTACTAAAGGGAAGCCTTCTATTCCCTCTTCTCCTTCACCTGTCACTCTCCTTCCTAAGGCCCCTAAGGTTGGTCATGACCCCGCTAGGAGCCTTAACTTCATAGGTGTCCATGAAATGAATAGAGAGGTTACCGAGGGTGCCCCAGTCTGGGCTGTTATTGTCACCATCACCCCCGAGGAGTCCCGAGTCTCTGTCCCACCTGAACTCCAGGCAATCATGCAGGACTTCCAGGACATCTTCCTTGAGGACTTTCCCTCACAACTCCCTCCCATGCGTGATATACAACACGCCATTGATCTTGTCCCTGGATCCACCCTACCCAGACTTCCCCATTACCGATTGAACCCTAAGGAGCATGCTGAGCTCCAAAGGATTGTCGATGACCTTATCCACAAAGGTTTCCTTAGGGTGACCAAAAGCCCATGTGCTGTCCCTGCCTTGCTCACACCCAAGAAGGATGGCACCTGGCAGATGTGTGTTACATCCGCGCCATCAATAAGATCACTGTCAAGTATAGGTTTTCCATTCCCTGTCTTGATGACATGCTTGACATGATGAGTGGAGCCACCATCTTTTCCAAGATTGACTTGAAAAGTGGCTACCACCAGGTCCGGATTCGACCAGGGGATGAGTGGAAGATGGCCTTCAAAACAAAAGAAGGTCTATATGAGTGGCTTGTCATGCGATTTGGGCTATCTAATGCCCCCAGCACGTTCATGAGGCTTATTACGGAAATCCTTCGCCCCCTCATCGGTCGCTTTGTTGTCGTCTACTTCAACGACATTCTCATCTATATCTACAACCCTCAGGACCACATTCACCATTTGAGGGAAGTCTGCGAGACTCTGAGAAAAGAAACCCTATTTGCCAACCTCAACAAATGTGAATTCATGACAGACCAGATCACTTTCCTCGGGTTTATGGTATCTAGTCAAGGAGTGTCTGTGGACCAATCCAAGGTCCGAGCCTTAGTAGACTGGCCAGAGCCCCAGAATGTTCATGACGTTCATAGTTTCCATGGGCTAGCCACTTTTTATAGACGCTTCATTCAGGGTTTCAGCACTATTATGGCACCCCTTATAGATTGTATCTGTAAAGGGAATTTTGAGTGGACTAAAGCCGCATCTCAGGCTTTTATTGCCATAAAGGAGCTTATGACTAAAGCCCATGTTCTTCGCCTGCCAGACTTTTTAAAAGTCTTTGAGATTTCCTGTGATGCATCTGGCGTAGGAATAGGTGGAGTGCTTAGCCAAGAGAGCCACCCTGTGAACGTGTCACATACACATTTTTAAAAGGAAAGAAAAATAGCAATTAAGGGTGGATAATTATACTATAATATGTGGGATATGAAGGAAAAGGGGATGAGCATGAGATGCTCTATGGAGGGTGATTGCCAGAGGGGTTACCTCAAAGAAGAAAGATGATCGCATGTACCTTGTATGAAGCGGGTGAGATTGTAAGTTCTTCTTTCCTCCTTCTATCGGCCGGCCGACGAAGGGGGTTTATAGCTTGATTACCCTTGTAAGAAAACACACAAAATAAACAAAAATGTGGATTAGCCAAGTGTGTAGTATCAATGCTCTAATAATATAGAATCAAACAGATTAGACATGAACACACCTTGTGTGTTTTGGTTTTAAAACCCCTAAGAGGAGTAACAAGGTATGAGATTATATGGATGAATATACTAATGTAACGTAAACTAGTATAATATGACCTTCTCTAGCAAAGTGACTAGAGAGTGGTATGTGTTGACATGATAACAGCAAAAAAAAGAAACAATGAATAAGAGAGGGGGAGTCGCCCTTCTGCTGTATGGCAGCAGTAAAGGGGGAGGACAAATGCTTCAGCTGTTACGGGAGGAAGGGAGCTCGCCAGAGGAAGAGCTTGGGAGAAAACAACCTGCAAAACAACGAAACACTCTTCTCTCTGTTAGCTCTATCTGTGTTCTCTTCCATTCTCTCTTTTTTTTCCTCTCTCTCTTCTTCTTCTCTTTTTTTCTCGCGCGGGGGAGATTCAAGGGGGGTATTTATAGCCAAAAAATCCTTGCATTAACAAGATTAAAACAAGGTAATGAATCTCTAATAAGGAACCTTCTTCCTAATCGAACACAAGGTGTAAAATGGGGAAATGATCATTACTGGAAAGAAGCAGGCGAAAGGGAGACGGAAGTGAAAATGACGACCTGACTAGGGGCGTTAATTGAAATGACGGTAGTCACACCGTCGTCAATTCCTGAATTTAACTATAGAAATAAAGAACTTTCCTTATTTAAAATGTCAAATGACGCCTGTTTGAACGGGCGTTAAATAATCAACTTCCCTCCTGAGGACGTCAATTATTTGAGTTTTATTTTCGTTAGAATTTGTAAAATCCAGGAATCGACGACCGTTTGAACAGTCGTCCATTTATGGAAAACGCCCCTAATCAAGTCGTTAATTAAATGACGCCTTCCCCATAGGCGTTAATTTCAATTATTAAACTAAAAAGCCAAGAAATCACAATTAAATATGGAGAAATTATAAAAATTTCATATTAAGCCAATATTGAAGTCCACTTTGGGGCGTCACATGGTGACATGAAATTTACTCAACATAGTATCGATTTTGGCGTGTCTACAGCTGCCCCGCCTTGGCGTCTGCTTTGCAAGGGAGTGACATGGAATGAAGCGAAAGTGTAACGAGCGGAATGGAGTGAGAACGAACTGATAAGTAGATGCCAAGGTGTGATGTGACATTCCTCCGACACTAAACATTGGAAATCTTTCCATAATTCTAAATGAAACAACTTTGGATGATTACAAGGAAGCAATGATTAGCTGGATGAAGGAACTAATCTTAAAGAACTAAATGTGCGCGAGGGCACGGTAGGAAAGGCACCATTGGAGAGCGGTTACCAGCCAATGTGGACGTGCTACAACCAAGGTGGATTTGTAGAAAAATAAAATGAATTGAGATAACGAACCAGTGAATGAATGCTCTCAAGGAACCAGCCTGAGCGGCTTCAAGGAGAATAAAGTACTTGATTTGGAATGGAATATCTCATGTCAACTCCATTAAGAGCATGTGGCCTTCATTATTGGCGTAATATGAGGATTTTCATTATTAAAGCTCAAAGTCCTACATGATGCATGCTGGGCTAAAAGACAAATTAAAACAAACTAAAATAGAAGATAATCAAGGATAATATTGCTAAACCATCGAGATTCGGTCAGGAATCCAGATCTCTAAGCTAACACTAAGTAGAAGCCCATTTATCCACGTATCAACTCAGAAAGTGGAACCGTCATCCCAAACCTTAGATGACCCAACGGCCTATTCGTGTGATCAAGACTCGCCTGGAATTATCACTGTTTTTGATGGAGGGGAACTCAAATTCTAGGTTAATCAGAACCACAAGGTCCTTGATATACTATAATAATGCAAATATCATATAGTAAGAATGCATACATGAGAGATACAAGGATGGAATGATGTTACCAGCGGAAGAAATCCAATCGTTTCAAGATCCGCGTAATCTGCTCTTTTCTATGCTCAAAAACTATTAGCTCAGTAAAGAATCATCAGCTTAATAAAGATCATAAGCTCAATAAGCTCAAAGTATGATCATAAGTGCATGACATAATAAACTTCATCAAGATATAATAGCACTTAAGTTCATGAAGGATCATCATGCTATAAAGCAATTCAAAATTGTAAGCTCAAGAAATGACGACCCTTTGCAGAGGCATCCAAAGAATAAATGACGACGGTCATTGGGGCGTTAATTAAGAGTACCATTACACTTGGAATCGGAATGAAACTGACGCCCTCAAGAGAGGCGCTAAATAAATGATGACACTGATAATGTCGTCAATCAAAGAAATGACGCCAAGATATATGTCGTCAATTAACTATCTTACTGGCGCTCCATTCCCTGCTCGGAATCAAACCTCCATCGACTGATTCAAACTAGAACTCAAACTGATGTTCTAAACGGCTAGCCAGAGCTCCGAATCATTATAAAAGGATGCATCCTCTGCTATATCGAAGTCATCAGAACAACTTAACACTGCAGCAATCGAGCCTTCAAAAACAGAGACCAGAGGGACCTCTCCATCAACCGAAAGAAGAATAAGATGGACAGGATGCTGATGCAGGGATCTTCAAAGAAGTCCAGGATGAGCTTTCCTAGGATTTTTGAAGTTGCAGGCCATGTTAGCGGGAGGATAGCCAAAGGCCAAGTAAGTCTATTTTTAATTCAAGGCTTCTGTTATTACATCCTTCCTCTTCTCTTCTCTGTTTAAAAACTCTGATTACATTCTCTTCTTCTTTTTTCTTCTTTTTATATTTTTCAGGACTACCCAAATGTACCAGGACCAAGGAGATTCTTAAAAATTAAGTGGTTTCCCTTACTCCTCTCTAAACTCTCTTTAGACATGAGATCTTTTCTTAGTAGATGGCACCTTCTAGGCCTTATAACCCATGCTTCCCATTATGATGAAATCCACTTAGATTGGGCCTCCATAGGAGCATTAATAGAATTATGGCACCCTAACACTCATACTTTCCTCTTTCCCACCTTTGAAGCCACCATTCTCTTAGAGGAAGTAGAGATGCTCTTTGGATTAAGAAAGATGAAATAAGGAGAAGAATCAAGGGTGACTAGTATGATCAAACCAATAAATGCTCATGACATGCTTATTAGCCTTATACCAAACCCAAATCTAGTGAATCAAATTAAAGCCCACAAAGGAATCAATCTTTTGAAATTAGCTTCATGGGTATATAAGAACATGGACAAAGCCCATTATGCATAGTTGGAGCTCTCCTCTTCCCTTCAATAGAAGACAACTTAGAAGAATGCCACTTAAGCACCATAGCTAGCATATGGGAAGGCAAAAGAATAGGACCGGCGGTACTAGCCAACCTATATAATGGACTCACATCGGCTTCCTTGGGGCGGCCTCTCTATGGGTCAATGCTACTCCTTTCTTGTTGGGTGGACTTCCACCTAAAGTTTGACCCATGCCAAGAAACTCAACCGGCCTCAAAGATCTTCTTAAAAAGCCCTCTTCGATATATGGCGGATTCTCTAGGCCTATGTGAGAGAGTGACTAATCGGGTGCCAAAGCTCAAGAAAAGAAGTGAATGGAGGGACTACTTCAAGACAATGCCCAAGGGCGGCTTCACTTGCACACCGGGGTTTCTAAAGACCCAAGAACTTCGTTCAAGACTCTCCTCCGGCATAGAGCTTCGATTGATTGGCGGTAATGACTTCATCCTCTACAATGCTCATCGGTGCCTCCCATAGCTTGGATTACCTCGGCACACTTTCGAAGAACCTTCTCATCTTCCACCACTTAAGAGGAGGGAACTAGGCTCAAGTGGAGATCAAGAAGAAGTCAAAACAATCATGGCTCAATAGAAGGTTGGACTTCTCCACAGGTCCAAGACATATGTTGAAGAAGAAGAGAACAAATGCAAATCTTATGTAATAGCACTTAGGAAAATAAGGCCTATAGTGGCTTAGTAAATGTAACAATGATTCTTATCAAATGAAATAAAAAGATTTTTCCTTTAATTGAGCCAAAATAACATGTTACACATGATTCTGTCTTCTAATTCAATGATTCTGTCTGATAAAATGAAGCCTCGGGCTTTCTGTTCTGACACGCGCCCTCAATAATGGCGTCAATTCCTCAACACGCGCCTTATTACACATCGTCCATTTAATTTAATCAATTTCCTGAAAAATAGATAAATCATAATTGACGCTTATTCAAACAGGCGTCTATTAATTCGCGCCTCAAAGAAAGACGTTAATCACTTTGAATTCCTAAAAATATTTTTAAAATAATTCCTCAATTTCATAAAAATGACGCCTTCACACACGTCGTTCCTTAACAAATGGATGCCTGCTCACAACGTCGTCAATTATAAATAGTAAACATGACGATCGATCACATCAATCACCTTCCCATTAATGCGCCTGATGACGGTTACAAGTTCCGATGCAAATATAAATGACACCTAGCCTCGGGTCGTCAAATCATGAAACCACGCCTCACCTCAGACCGTCAATTAATATAACGACGACCTCTCTCAGGGCGTCAATTCGTTTCGACCGTTAAACCCCCTTTCCCTCCTTCGTCTCCTTCCTTCGTCTCCTTTCTTTCTTTTCCTCACAAACCCTAATTGAGCCCCCCCTCTTTCTAACCCATCTCTCTCATTTCTCTCTCTGCTCTCGAACCTATGGCTGAAGGCGCTCTCAAGCGGCAGAGGGTCACTACCCCTGACGTCGTGGACCTCGACGACGACGAACACGCCGGTGAGGAGGCTCCCGCAGTGGTCGAAGACGTACCACCGGCCGAAGAAGGGCCGGTGGTGGAGCACGGCGGCGCAACCGAAGAAGACGACGGTGTAGATGAAGATGAAGGCGAAGATGATGCTGAAGGTGAGGATGATGATGAAGACGACGGTGGTGAGGAAGAAGATGAAGAAGAAGAAGAAGGAGGGGAAGAAGAGGGAGGAGAAGAAGAAGGTGAGTGGTGCGGACACCCGAGCAGTTGAGCGGCGTGATACGTCGAGCCACCGGTACCGCACACGGAGCATGACACGAGCCACCTCAGCGTCCATCTGGCTCGGAGACAGCCTGGAGACTCCGCCTTGAGCCTCCCCATTTTTCATATTTAATTAGACTTTATTTGTGTGTAAGGTGTGTTTATTTCATTTTATACGGTTTGCAATTATGAGTGTACGAGGGGCTTATTTGTAAAATGGGACCCCTGGGCCCCATGGGACCCCCAGGACCCCTCCCATTGGTCCATATCAGCCTTGTGGGGTTGGTCAACATCCAAGGTGGACATCTAGAAGCCTTGACTAGTCAATTGTCCACATGGGGGACAATTAGACTAATTTGTCAAGGTTGGCCACCAACCTTCCACCTACCCCCACCCCTAGTCAAGGGGGCGCCCCCCTCTCACCATCAAGGTTTTAATTTTTGAAAAATGTGAGTAGAACTAATTAGTTCTACTCCATTTTTATATTCCCACAAATCCTAGGTCCAAGGGTAGTTTATGTCTTTTGCCAATTCATACATATACCTTGTATTTTCATTTGATGAGAATTAATGCCATAAGAATTGTGAAAAAGCTTGAAGCTCCAGCCTTGGTGCACCCCCTCCTCCTCTCCCTCTTCCCCTTGAAGCTGTGAAGGCTTCCTTCTGGTGGTGAGACTCCACCCTATCAGTTCCGGTCGTCGCCGCCGCCGCCACGAGCCGCCACCGCACCGCCTTCGCCATCAATGGAGTTCTGCCCGCGCAGTACCACAGGAGCTTCCATGAATTTCCTGTCTCATCCCCGAGCTCAGATAGATCTGGGAATTTTACTGGAGGTTCCAGAGGTGTCAAGGATATCCCATAAATTTTGGTTTGTCATTCAGATCCCGTTTCATAATTTTTGATTTTCGTCCACCCTTCCATTTCAGTTCTGCCTGAGTTCTGTCCAGATTCATATCCACCCTATGTTTCATGTCTTAGGTCCATCTTTTGATTTCTGTTAATCCCATAAATTTTACCAAAGTTTCCTTCCATCCATCCCTTCATCCATATTTTTTCTAAATTTCTGGTTCGCCCATTTCATATTTTCTAAAAATCGTTCTCAGTCCCATCTACAGTTCTGTCCACCTGTTCCCAGATCCGACCACCAGTCACTCCAAAAATCATCTCAAATCGCCACCACCTCCAACTCCAATTCCCAAAATTGTCCCAGTTTCTTGGTTTGATCCCCTACAACTTTGAAGAAGATCTCGAAGCCTGATTCCAACGGAAAGCAGGCGTTCAACGGCTATTTATAGGAAACTCATATGCTGATCTAATATTTCAGGAGCTGTGCAACAGAGGATTGAAAAATAGTTAACGCCTAGGTCCGCAGAGGTTCAGAAGATTCCACTAGCCCTAGGTTTAAGGATTTTGAATCCTCTTTCCAACGGCGCTAGTTTCATCACATTCTGACGAAGGGGCTGATCGCAGCGGCCGTTTTCGCCGGAGCGCGCGCTGCTAAAACAGCAACCTCAGCTCGTGGACAGCAACTTCAAAGCTTGGAGATCGGGACCGATCGACCCCCGATTGGTGTTCCCGGCCGACTGCCGTCCGTGGAGGCACGCCACCAGGGGTCCCCATCATAGTGGGTCTCACCCCCACAGATCCGGAGGACAGCGCCATCCGTGGGCCCCGCGGGCCCGCAGAACCCGCCGTTCGGAAAGCACGAAAATGCGGAGTTCGGCACCGCCGGGCGACATCAGGATGCTGCCCGTCAACCCGAGTTGCGTGATTCCCGGGCTCCACATGTGACCTTTTACCTCCCTGCGTGGAGTGGGTCAAATCTTTGTATTGCTGTGATATTGTCTAACCGGGAGTCCGTGATTCGGCCGGGGTTGTCTTCGCCACGCCGGGTGCGTGGAGGTAATGGTCCGAACCTCTTGGCATTCATTTGCTTAGCTAGTATACGGTCTTTTGCCGCTGCCGAGAGTGTAGGTACTAGCCCGTGTGTCCATGTCACCACGGTGAGAGTGAGTGTGACCCGTCCCGTGACTCGATCCGAGTCCGGAAGTTGAGTCGGACTACCCTTGACCTCCGCCGGTTCCTTAACCGTGCACGGTCCGCGCTTTCCCTCGCTTGGGACGACGAGTGAGCTTCCACTTCTGTTAGCGGCGTTTTGCCACTAGGAGCTCGTAGTGTCGGGCTTAGTGTCTCCCTGGTGTGTGCTGCTGGTCGCGTCTACATCTAGAGTCTGAGGGTGGCACCTAATAGTGTCGTCTCCCATGTCCGTCCCGCATCAGTTTGGTATCAGAGCAAGTCGAGTCTAGGGTAGTCGTTGCATATGTCTTGCATAGTATAAGTCGAGTCTAGGATCATCATTTCAAAACAACAAAAAAAAAGTGTTTTCAAATTGTATTTCATCCCGATAATTCGGTATCTTAAAAGGTGTTGTCCGAACGCTAGGCTACGCCTATCGGGAAGACCGCACACTTGCGCGAGTGATCTTCGGATCGATTAACTCCGCCATGTACCGGATATTGGTTTAGGTCTAGGTGCATTAGTCGGTGTTTGCATTAGTTAGTGCATTCCAACCTTGCATAGCCGGTCTAGTGTAGTGTCCAAGTGTCGGCATGTCCAACATATAGTCCCCCCCCCCCCCAATTTCCCATGGATTCCCAATCACCCGGGCATTATGGCCGTTGGTCCACCCATGGGCTTGGCAACCACCCACTCCACTTCCGTAGGCCCGAAGCCTCGGATTTTTATGGCTCCAATGGCCCGGGCGACTACCTCAAGTGGGAGGCCGCCATGGACACATACTTTGATTGTTATACTATGTCCGAGGCCATGCAATTCTCTTTCGCTAAAGAGCGGCTTCTTCATGAGGCTGCCAAAAAGTGGGATTACATCGAAAGAATGAGAGAGGTTAGGGGGCAATGGCCCATCGAGTCATGGTGAGACATGAAGAGAGAGCTTAGGAAGGTCTACGTGCCCCAACCGGTCACCTCTAACCGGCCCCACCAAATCACTTCCAACCAAGTGAGTCCTAGTCGGAGGCAAAGAGCCCCACACGTAGATGAGCCAAGACCCGCTCCTAGGACGGTTGACTACGGGCGAGTCCACCATGATATCCCTATTCCAACCCACTCTGTTGCCGAACTTATGCAAATGATTTTGGACCGGTTGGATGGGGTGGATAGGACACGTACTCCTAGTAATGTACTCCAACCCGACCCTAAGGAGGTCATCGCCGGTAGTCTTAACCCGGCCCCATCAACGGAGTCCCCAAGCCCTCTCCCCATCATAGTGGATCCTCTTCTCCCACCCACGAGAGCCCCATTGCCTACACCCCCTGTCCGTCAGGAGGATAAGGGTAGGGACCCACTTATCAGGGAGCGTAGTGGGTCACGACAACAGTGTTATCGCTGCCAGGGTTTCGGCCACTACGCCGGACAATGTCCCACTCGGACATCTCTAGCCATAAGGGACAAAAGGGTTGGAGAAGCCCCACTCCCCGATCTTTATTCTAAGCCACCTCAGCCCGAGCCACCCGTGTTTCTAACGGGTATGCTTTTCATAGTCGAGCCGCTTCTTAGCTGGCTCAAGAAGGGCTTGGTCCCACTTCCCTTCCCATCTATGGACCCTATCCTACCTCTGGTGCCAATCAATTCAATTCATACCACTTCCCGGTCTAGTCACTATGTGGATACATTGGATGACCTTCTTAAGGGGTTAGACCGGCAGTGGACATTTACACACTTGTTGGCTCCAGGCTTCGACCGACCCACAGGTCGTAGTTTCACTCATCCCGCTTTAGGGTCCATCACCTCCGTGTACACCGTGGGTCATATTACCATGGAAGTTCTTCTACTCCTCCCTATGCCGGCCGAGTCCGACTTCATTCCCCTTTACCCAAGGGAGGAATCTTACTTTCTACCTATGACTGTCGTCCCATCTCTCACAATGAATGAAGGTGATCATTTACACCTCCAAGATTTCCAAATGTGGGACAGTGATTTGTGGAAGCCTAGTCCGAGGGGTCATACCTTCTTTGATCCCTTCGACCCATTCTCTTATGGACCCCGTGACCCACCATATTTACTCCACCTTTTCGAGAGAGTCCACCATCATACCCCCACCGTCTCATCTCCCTTCATGGATGAAGGAGATCAACAACACCTTCTAGACTTCCACACATGGGATCTTGAGATGAGGGAATCCATATCGAGGGGTCACACATTCTTTGATCCCTTCGATCCCTTTCTTAGTGGGCCCCTTGGTCCACAATCTCCATTCCACTTCTTTAGGGGAGGTCACCATTATACCCCTCCCCCATGGACCGGGCCATCGGCACCCACCGTGTCCGTTCACGGGCGAGAGACACCCGACCCTCCTGTTCCACCCAAACCTCCCAAATCCAAAGAACCGTCTTATGGTTGTACCGACATTCAGTCACACTTAGGGTATGCATGGCACACCTTCGGATGTCCTGGACCACCTTGGATATGATTGGGTCGAACTAGCATTAGGTTTGTGTAGGGTCGTGTGTGCATCTGTGTGTTTTTCTTTTTGTTAGGCATGTTAGGAGTCTGCATGATGACGTCCGTCGTCACAGTAAGGCCAGCAATGCATGGTACAAGGAGTTAGCCGGTGCCCATAGACACCACCGAGAGTTCCAAGAGGGCGAATATGTCATGATCAGGGTAAGACCTGAACGGTTTCCCTCTGGAACCGTTAAGAAGTTGCAAGCTCGCAGAGCCGGTCCATTTAGAGTGTTGAAACGCGTTGGATCCAATGCGTATGTTGTGGACTTGCCCGAGGAATATGGTATAAGCTCTACTTTTAATGTTTCGGATCTAGTTGCATATAGGGACCCAGCGGTGATCCCTAGTGAGCCTTTCGAGCCATCTCCTCCCCTTGAGAGCGATCCCACACCTGAGTGTCCACCTCCAGCCCCGTTGTTACGGCAGCGTGAGCATATAGATCATATACTGGATGAGCAGGTGACAGTTACCAGGAGTGGATCCTACTCGCGCTACCTAGTGCGATGGAGAGGACGGCCCGCTACCGAGGACACATGGATCACACATGGCGAGTTGCAGCGGATTGATCCGGACCTTCTGGAGCGATACAGGAGCGATGCAGACCCTTACTCGACAGGGTCGAGTTTCTCCCACCCGGGGAGAATTGGTGCGGACACCCGAGCAGTTGAGCGGCGTGATACACCGAGCCACCGGTACCGCACATGGAGCATGACACGAGCCACCTCAGTGTCCATCTGGCTCGGAGACAGCCTGGAGACTCCGCCTTGAGCCTCCCCATTTTTCATATTTAATTAGACTTTATTTGTGTGTAAGGTGTGTTTATTTCATTTTATACGGTTTGCAATTATGAGTGTACGAGGGGTTTATTTGTAAAATGGGACCCCTGGGCCCCATGGGACCCCTGGGCCCCATGGGACCCCCAGGACCCCTCCCATTGGTCCATATCAGCCTTGTGGGGTTGGTCAACATCCAAGGTGGACATCTAGAAGCCTTGACTAGTCAATTGTCCACATGGGGGATAATTAGACTAATTTGTCAAGGTTGGCCACCAACCTTCCACCTACCCCCACCCCTAGTCAAGGGGGCGCCCCCCTCTCACCATCAAGGTTTTAATTTTTGAAAAATGTGAGTAGAACTAATTAGTTCTACTCCATTTTTATATTCCCACAAATCCTAGGTCCAAGGGTAGTTTATGTCTTTTGCCAATTCATACATATACCTTGTATTTTCATTTGATGAGAATTAATGCCATAAGAATTGTGAAAAAGCTTGAAGCTCCAGCCTTGCTGCGCCCCCTCCTCCTCTCCCTCTTCCCCTTGAAGCTGTGAAGGCTTGCTTCTGGTGGTGAGACTCCACCCTATCAGTTCCGGTCGTCGCCGCCGCCGCCACGAGCCGCCACCGCACCGCCTTCGCCATCAATGGAGTTCTGCCTGCGCAGTACCATAGGAGATTCCACGAATTTCCTGTCTCAGCCCTGAGCTCAGATAGATCTGGGAATTTTACTGGAGGTTCCAGAGGTGTCAAGGATATCCCATAAATTTTGGTTTGTCATTCAGATCCCGTTTCATAATTTTTGATTTTCGTTTACCCTTCCATTTCAGTTCTGCCTGAGTTCTGTCTAGATTCATATCCGCCCTGTGTTTCATGTCTTAGGTCCATCTTTTGATTTCTGTTAATCCCTTAAATTTTACTGAAGTTTCCTTCCATCCATCCCTTCATCCACAATTTTTCTAAATTTCTGGTTCACCCATTTCATATTTTCTAAAAATCGTTCTCAGTCCCATCTATAGTTCTGTCCACCTATTCCCAGATCCGACCACCAGTCACTCCAAAAATCATCTCAAATCGCCACCACCTCCAAATCCAATTCCAAATATTGTCCCAGTTTCTTGGTTTGATCCCATACAACTTTGAAGAAGAGCTCGAAGCCTGATTCCAATGGAAAGCAGGCGTTCAATGGCCATTTATAGGAAACTCATATGCTGGTCTAATATTTTGGGAGCTGTGCAACAGAGGATTGAAAAATAGTTAACGCCCAGGTCCACAGAGGTTCAGAAGATTCCACTGGCCCTAGGTTGAAGGATTTTGAATCCTCTTTCCAACGGCGCTAGTTTCATCACATTCCGACGACGGGGCTGATCGCAGCGGCCGTTTTCTCCGGAGCGCGCGCTGCTAAAACAACAACCTCAGCTCGTGGACAGCAACTTCAAAGCTTGGAGATCGGGACCGATCGACCCCCGATTGGTGTTCCCGGCCGACCGCCGTCCGTGGAGGCGCGCCACCAGGGGTCCCCATCATAGTGGGTCCCACCCCCACAGATCCGGATGACAGCGCCATCCGTGGGCCCCGCGGGCCCGCAGAACCCGCCGTTCGGAAAGCACGAAAACGCGGAGTTCGGCACCACCGGGCGACATCAGGATGCTGCCCGTCAACCCGAGTTTCGTGATTCCCGGGCTCCACATGTGACCTTTTACCTCCCTGCGTGGAGTGGGTCAAATCTTTGTATTGCTGTGATATTGTCTAACCGGGAGTCCGTGATTCGGCCGGGGTTGTCTTCGCCACGCCGGGTGTGTGGAGCTAATGGTCCGAACCTCTTGGCATTCATTTGCTTAGCTAGTATACGGTCTTTTGCCGCTGCCGAGAGTGTAGGTACTAGCCCGTGTGTCCATGTCACCACTGTGAGAGTGAGTGTGACCCGTCCCGTGACTCGATCCGAGTCCGGAAGTTGAGTCGGACTACCCTTGACCTCCGCCGGTTCCTTAACCGCGCACGGTCCGCGCTTTCCCTCGCTTGGGATGACGAGTGAGCTTCCACTTCTATTAGCGACGTTTTGCCACTAGGAGCTCGTAGTGTCGGGCTTAATGTCTCCTTGGTGTGTGCTGCTGGTCGCGTCTACATCTAGAGTCCGAGGGTGGAACCTAATAGTGTCGTCTCCCATGTCCGTCCCGCATCAGTGAGTCACCGGCGACGGCGGTGGTCCTACGTCCCGGCCAACCACAACGGCCACGGCGACCCCGACAACCACTCCGGGGAGGGCTTCTAATGCCCGAACGAAGCAAGGTAGGCGCCCTACCCAAAGCCTCATTTTTTTATTTATTTAGTTTTTTATTTCCATCAATTTCCATAGCCCTCGGTGATGGGAAAACTAGTGACACAGTCAAATGACGCCCCAGTGGGTGCCGTCAATTAAAACAACGGCCCTCCCTGGGTCGTCAATTAAAATTATTTTTTATTTTATGAAAATGATAATTCATGAAACCTCGCCCTGCGGCATGTCGTCATTTTTAAAATTTATCATGCTTATTTATCATTTGCTGTTAATTTTTATGCCATTTCTTTTATTTATAATTATGTTTCATTTTATTTCGTGCACCGGTAGATTAAAACCCACAAAAAACAACACCCCCCACCGGGACGTTAATCCATCAAACGACGACCAATGGGTGGTCGTCAATTAAAAACACTTTCATGATCATGGTACAGGAGAGAAACTTACTTGTAAAACAACGTCCCCCACAGGGGAGTCACTTAAACAAATAACGACCCAGTGGTTGGTCGTCAATTTAAAATTATCACAATTATCATTTCAAAATTGAAAATTAACTTCAAAATAGCGCCCCCCACAGGGGCGTTACTTAAACAAACAACGACCCAGGGGTGGTCGTCAATTCAAATTACGCATGAAATCACCAAAAACCCATTTTGAAACAACGCCTCCCTCAGGGGCGTCAATTGAATAAGTCACGACCTAGGATGGGTCGTCAATTATAACAGAGGGTAAATTGAAACAGCCAATGAATTAAGTGAAAATGTTCTTTTGTTGTTTGCAGGGGTTGATGAGGACTCGGATATCCTGGGTCCAGGTTCAAACAGCTTACTACGGGCTTCCAGACTTCCAGAGGGATAGGGTAGATGCCATGGGGTTCGGACCCTTTCTTTGCATAGAGCCTATGAGACCTGACCTACCCCTGATCCAGGTGCTTAGGGAGAGATGGGATAGGACTAACCGGGCATTCCTGATGCCATGGGGTCACATGATTCCTAGCCTAGAGGATGTTGCTAGGATCACCGGGCTGAGGGTGGACGGCGAGGCTGTGAGCGGGATTACCTTACCTGACTACAGTGAGCTGACCCAGAGGTTGCTAGGGTTAGAGACAGTCTACGAGACGCCGAGTGAGTGTAGGACCATCTATCGCATCGATCTTACTATTGCTATGGGGTTGGGTGATTCTAGGCAGAGGTCGAAGGAGTCTCTAGTGTAGTTCTCACAGAGGCTGATTGATGGGGCTAGGGCCGCCTATTGCCAGGACCCAGCAGACAGAGAGAGAGCAGATCGAGATTTGAGGAGGTTTCTATTCCTGATGCTCGGGAGGTTATTACTCGGCACAAAGGGCGACATTATCAACTATCGATTCCTAGGGATTCTTGAGGACTTACAGGGCGTCGGCAGATACGCTTGGGGAGCAGCGTTGCTGGCGCACTTGATGGCCGACTTGTCCACAGGGACAGGTCGAGAAACGACTGTCAGCGGCTTCTCTCCTTAAATGTATGTGAATGCTTTATTAATGCAATGCATGGATGCAGATATGGAGCCACTTATACATGCCGATGGGGCGTGTCGACCCTCGACCCGAAGATGAGGGATCCTTCCCTCTAGCACGGCATTGACTGACTGTCGTGACAGGTGCGCCACTCGCCTACGAGTTGCAAGTTTTACGGAGAGAGTTCCGTGACTACCCTACCTCACTGGTATGCATGCTAAACACGACGCAAGTTTTTATTTTATGAAATATGTATGAAATGATGGGATATGATGATGCATGTTTGTAAGTGCAGGTGGCGTGGAGACCCTATGAGGGGATGACCGACGAGGGCCAGCCCTGGGTCGTAGCGGGCCGACCTCGCTTTGGGCACGAGCTTTGGGTTCATTGCCTGAATGAGATTGAGCCGTTACAGCTTAGGCTGGTGATGAGGACCCTCGGCCTACACCAGGAGTGGGTCGAGGTAGGAGAGCCCCGGGGGATAGGCAAGAAGACACGCGGTCGCACGAAGGCGATCGACTGGAGAGCTCATTTCCCTGACCAGTACGTCGACTGGCAGCGTGGCGGGACCCGAGTCACCTCACAGGCGACAGACAGTTCCGAGTACCTCCGGCGCTACTGGGAGGTTTACGCTGGCCAACCCTAGATGAGGGTCTTAGGGGTATGTATGAATGCACTTTTCTTTTTTTCAATTAGATGCAAATGTTATATATCTATTGTGTGACTGATATGTATGATGAATTCAGGATGCACGAGACATAGCGGTGATGGACATGCAAGCCTATCTCCACAGCCTAGAGGCCCAGCTGGCTACCACACGGGCAGACCTACAGACTCTGGTGAGTGTTTAAATTATATGCAAATGATTTCCTGAATTATTGATGATCAGCAACTGACAATCTCAATGAATGCAGCGTGCCCAGCAAGGAGCGGCAATGAGAGAGACGAGAGGAGCCTCCAGTTCGAGGGGGCCTAGTGCAGAGACGACTGCACTAGCGGAGCAGCTGGCTAGAGCGGTGGCACGAGCTGAGACGGCAGAGCGCGACCTCGCCACGCGGGTAAACTTAAACTCAAATTTTAGCTTTACAGTTAATTATATGTTATTATGTGTTGATGAAAATTTATGTTTTACAGACTGAGGAGCTCCGAGCCTCGCTCGCCTGCATCAAGGCAGGACAACGCGCGATGACTACCCGAGTGAGTTAACAAAGATTTTATTTCATTTGCTTATTTCATGAATTATTGTATTAAATGTGTAACTGATGATTCGTTTAATTGATTGCAGACCTTCGAGTTACATGCGGTACTTACCCAGGCTTCACTTGCTGGGACGGAGCTGACCATCCGTGATCAGCGAGTCATGGAGCTGGAGAGGGCCTTGAGGCGGCGAGAGGAGCTACCTCAGGACGTGGCAGAGCTGAGAGTTGCCCTCGAGATGGAGCGCAGGGAGCGTGCTCGGGAGCGAGAGGAGCGTGCAGCATGCGAGCGGGAGCTCGCAAACTTGAGGGCTCAGCTAGCCGTCACTTAGGAGCGGCTGCGAGCGACAGAGGAGCGCCTCCAGCGAGGCCGGGACCGAGCGAGAGCTGCGGGGTACGCGTTCACCAGTTCCACCTTCGTAGCGGGTTCCTCTCTTCGACAAAGGAGCGATATGGAGGGGCAGGCTCGAGCTCCAGCTACTTCCCGGGGGTCCATGCCCCCTCCACGAGCGCCTCGTCGGGACGACAATAGTGAGGTAGAGAGTATGAGAGAGGAGGGTGGAGGCGAGAGTTGAGAGAGACTTACTTGTACCCCTCCACCCTCACACATATACTCAGATATTCATTGATATATATATGAAATTAAAATTTTTGTTACCTGAGTTACTTTGAGCACTTGTGGACTTGTGTACTTGCCTTGTTTCTTCCTTTCTTTGTCTTCCTTCCTGCCCTGTGTCTGTAGCTTAAACAAACAGATTAATCCATCTGTCCGGCTTGGCCCCTTGCTCAATAAGCAAGGGGTTGTCTCTTCTTTGACCTTGTTGACGGGTCAAGGGGCCAAGCCTCTAATTAATAAAGGCGGATAATGAAAATATATAAGAGAATGCAACATGCAAGTAAGCAAATGTCAACTTTAAAATAAAAGATGCCCACACGAAGATGCAATCAAGCAGATGAGATGAGCAGCAGCAGGTTTGATTTTCTGTTATTTTATTTTTTTTATTTTGTATTTTAAAAATGACGCCCTCGCAAACGGGCGCTGATTGTGGAATTGACGCCGAAGTGAAAGGCGTTTATTTAGAAAAAAACATTTTTTTTATTTTTATCATGAAAAATGACGACATAGGCAGAGCCGTGAATTTGTTAAATGACGCCCCCATAAAGGGTGTGAATTAAAAGATCAATTTTATTTATGTTTATTTTTTATTTTTCTTGGAAATGACGACCCTAGAGGAGTCGCGTATCATGAAAAAGATGCCTGCCCAGAGGGCGTTATTTGTAAGGAAAACAATTTTTTTTTATTCTTTTGATGGGACTGGGCACAGTATAAGGGCCTTAGACCTTACACAATCACCATCTTGAATTCATTGATCTTTCTTAAAAGATTTAACAAAAGGTCAACGTACTTAAATACTTGTACTTTTACTTATATTCTCTCGCGGCCCATCCTTCTTAGCCGGTCTTCGCCATGCTTTGAGCTTATAACCTATCATGGAGGGAGAAGAGAAGAATAAGTTAACGAAGCTCACGGGAGGTTTCCGGGAACGGGGAAACTTTCCTTCTCTGTCCTAATACCCGTTGGGATTCGGTCTTCGGCTTAGGGAAATTTTATTGCTCTTTTTTGCCATTATTCATACATGCTTACGATCAGGGTTTTCCCTGCGGGGACTTTGCCCTCTTGACATGCTTTTTTGGGAACTTTCTTTTCTTTTCTTTTTCTTCTCTTCTTTAACAGATAGAAACCTAATTGTATTTGGGCTTTAAGCATTTCGTTCCCTTTTGGGCCCTGACTTCCACCTACTAGGGCGGCGGACAGGTTTGGTTAGTATTCCCTGACTCGTACTCCCTCTCGTGAGCCGAAGAGGAGAGAATAGGTAAGGTTCGTACACTCTTAGTTTGGGTCTGGACTTTCCTCAAATTTCGGGCCGCTCGAGTTTAAAAGTAAAGCGTGTAGTGTATGCGGGAGTTGACCCCAGAGTTAAACCATCAAGACTGAAGAATGAATTAAGTATTTTGATTTTTCAGGCTCGCGGCCTATGTACCGTGCTAGCCTGCAAAATTTTGATTTTTGATCTTTTTTTTATTTTCTTCCTGATTTTTTTCTTTTTTTTAGGGGTAGTATTTCTTCAAGTAAAGATCATTCCAGGGGTGAGTCAGCTCTTCACCTTCAGCATTAGTTAATTTGTAAGCGTTGTCGGGATAAACATCTTTTATGACGAAGGGCCCTTCCCAGTTATGTTGAAGTTTTGAACGAGGCCCTCCGGGTTTTATGAAGATTCTTTTAATTACCATTTCACCAATTTTAAATTTTCTCTCAATTACTTTCTTTTGGTAAAAACGTGAAAGCCTGTTTTGATAAATTCATGCATGCTCGGCGGCGGCCAGACGCTTCTCGTCCAGGAGTTCCAACTGAACAAGGAGAGATTCGCGACGCTCATCAATGGGGAGCTCCTTGTCCAATTGTACCCTAAGGGAAGGGATAAGAAGCTCGTAAGGGACTACCGCCTCCATTCCATAGGTAAGGGCGAAAGGGGTTTGCCCAGTAGGGGTACGAACAGAAGTGCGATAGGCCCAAAGAGCTTCAATCAATTTTTCTGGCCAATCCGCAAACTTAGTAGCCTCGCAAGTTTTCTTAATAATCTTGATCAAAGTTTTGTTTGTTGCCTCTGCTTGGCAATTGCCCTGCGGATAATAAGGAGATGAATGGTGTAATGCAATGTTATACCTGTTGCAGAGGTTCTGAAGCTCCTGGGAGATGAATTGAGGCCCATTGTCGGTGACGATGGTACTTGGGATGCCGAACCTTGCGATGATGTTCTTCATTATAAATTTGCAGACGGTTGACGCTTTTATCTCCACGTAAGCTTCTGCTTCCGCCCACTTGGTGAGGCCGTGAGTATAAATGACTTTGGTTTTGTGAGGAGGTTCGGATCACCAAGGGGTCCAATGACATCGAAAGCCCACATGGAGAAAGGCCATGGGGAGGACACAGGATGGAGTGAAGAAGCAGGAGAATGAATTTTATCGGCGTGCAGTTGGCACTTAACAGACCTTCGAACATAGATGGAATAATTCTCTTCTAGAGTGGGCCAATAGAAACCTAAGGATTTTCTTAGAAATCATCTGGCTATTGACGTGACCACCACACACTCCTGAATGCGCCTCTTCCACGACCTTCCAAGATTCATCATCATCTAGGCACCTTAACAAAACTCCGGTGAGACCCCTTCGTAGAGCACACCTCCAACCAGGGTGTATCGCTGAGCAAGTCTTCGAATGGCTTTCTTTTCTTCAGCCATGGCCTCCTCAGGATAGGATTGATCCTGGCAATACTTAGCAATCTCATAATACCACGGCTTTTCTTCATCATTCAATTCTTCTTCAAAATCCAATAGCATGACCTCCTTATTCTCAATGGTTCCACCTTGCTTAACCTTCCTAAGCACATCCTCCTTAACACTAAGGAAAGCTGGATCCTTAATAGCTGGAGTGAGCCACTTGTGAACAATGATAGAATGGGAATCCCTTTCGGGAAGGAAAGTCAAAGAAGATGCAAGAGAAGCGAGAGCAACAGCTAAAATGTTATGATCACGAGGAACGTGAACGAAGATTAATTTGGTGAAAAGCTTGGTATAAGCAGAAGTCAATTCCTGATAGGGTTTGAGTTTAGGATTGAGCGTACAGCACTGTGGACACCGAAAATTGCACAACCAAGTATCCCACTCGACCTAGCACTGACAACGGCATCAAGTGAAGAAGCCCCGGTAAGACTGGTCATCCGGACTCCCCGAATATGTACGCTGCCGTGAAGCCGTCCCCGGAATCACGACGGCGAAGAGAAGCCAACCCCATGAAGAAGCCCCGGTAAAACTGGTCATCCGGACTCCCCGAATATGCACGCTGCCGTGAAGCCATCCCCGGAATCACGACAGCGAAGAGAAGCCAACCCCCGGGGGCCCTACGATCCATGGGCCACGAAGAAAATCAAACGGGCCACGACTCGTGCTCGCAACGGGCTTAAAATTGCCCACTTAATACCCCCCTTGGGGGGGTCTTCAGCGGCACACCCCCCTCGGGGGGTCTTCAGCGACACGCCCCCATCGGGCTCCAGCGGCACACCCCCTTGGGGGGTATTCAGTGGCACGCCCCCATGGGGCCCCAGCGGCACACCCCCTGGGTGCCCCAGCGGCACACCCCCCTGGAGGGGTCTTCAACGGTACGCCCCCCCAGGGGTCTTCAGCGGCACGCCCCGTTGGGCACTCAGCGGCACACTCTGCTGGGCCTTCAACGGCACGCCCTTAAGCTGTTCAGCGGCACAGCCTCAGGGTCCCCAGCGGCACGCCCCATGAGCCTTTCAGCGGTACACGCCCCATGGCTTCAGCGGCACGCCCCTTTGGGCCCTCAGCGGCACACTCTTCTGGGCCTTCAGCGGCACGCCCGTTGGGTGTTCCCGCGGCACGCCCTTTTGGCCCTCCTACGGCACACTTATTTAGCCCACCAGCGGCACAACGTTAAGCCTTTTCAACGGCTGAACGACGTGCTGCCCATGCCCTACGCGTCCTTGGTGCGCAGTGAGCTCCCTGAGGTGTCAACCAACCGTTGGGCCACTTGCCTACTCCTACTGCCATCCAGAACAAGGGAGTCAACTCCCATTGAATGCTCGTCGCACGCTTCCCGCCTTGGGACGCTCCCGCTGCCCGGGGTATAAAACCCCTCTTCGCTGCGAACAAAAGGGGGAGAGGCAGATACACACGGGGATACACACACGCAGAAGAGAAAGGGAGAAAAGAGAAGAAGAGAAGAAAGAAGAGGGCAGGCTCCGCCTTCCCCTTTCTGCTGCCCCGTCCACCTACCACCGCCGTCCAAGCGAATAGAAGAAGAGAAGAAGAAGAAGAGAAGAAGAGGAGCTCATCGCTCCACCCACCGCCAGACTGTGTGAAGAGAGGAAGAGAAGAAGAGTGAGCGAGAGAGAGAGAGAAGTCCGGGGAGGAGCCCACGCTCCGTCCCCCATTGTATTTCTTTTTCTTTCTCTCTTTTCTTTCCTTTCGTCCCCTGTTTTTCCGATGTTGCAATGTATTAGTCCCCTCGGGACACTTTTCTTGTAAGAGTAGAAAGAGAAGTCTTGCCAATATTATTGGATGTCCTCCTCTAGCATCTCTTCCGTGTTTGCATCCTTCGGTGCCTCACGCCCCTTTCCCTTTCCCCTTCTGTTAGGGTTTGCTTCCCTCGGGCTTTTTGCCTTCGATCACCCCTGGGCGCCCTTAGCGGTACGCCCTCTGTCTGCCTTCGACTGTATGCCCTTGGGCACCTCCAGTGGTGCGTCTCGTGTTGTGCCTTCGGTGGCACACCCCTTTGCCTGTGCCCCAACGGCACACCGCAACCGTGCCCCAGCGGCACACCCCAGTTGTGCCTCCAGTGGCACACCCTGATCGTGCCCTCAGCGGCACACCCCAACCGTGCCTCAGCGGCACACCCCAGGCCTTCAGCGGCACACCTTAGCCCAGGTCCTTCGCCGGCAGGCCCTCTCGTGCCGTCCTTGCCCGACACACCTACCCTTCCTTCTTGCCCGGTGCATCCCCCTCAGCCAGTCCCAGAGTAGGCTTCCACTCGCCGTTCCCTCTGAGTTTTCCGAGGTTTATAAAGGTGTTGCCGCTCTCGGGCGCCCACCTCCAGTTGCCGGGTTCCGCCACTCCTTGTGGGCGCGTTCCCTGTATCTCCCTTGCGCTCGGGTTAAGGGGAGATGCTGCCGAATTTTCGTTAGAAACGCTAACATATTAAAAAGATAATAGATGACAACACACAAATGGAACGACAACACATTAAAAAGGACTAAAAGAAAGCAACAAACAAATAAAAAAAGAGAACAACGGTAAAATGCTTTAACCGAGGCAGGGGAAACGCAATTAATTCAAAGAGAGCCAAACCAAATGACAACTAAACAACTTGAAAACTCGCCCTCGTGGGAGAAAGAATGGAAATTGATCAAGAGAAGAAAAGAAGAGACCCATACAAACTTAACAAAATCAGAAAAGGAGAAAAGAAAAGCCTTAAAAGAGAACGGAGGAGGAGTGGGCTCCCATGCCCTTCGCCGATACGCCCCTTCAGCCGCCTTCACCGACACACTCCTTTCATCCTTCACCGGCACACCTGCCAATACCTTCCCCGGCACACTCCTTTCATCCTTCACCGGCACACCTGCCAATACCTTCCCCGGCACGCTCCTCTCTTCTTTCACCGGCACGACTTCTCACGCCCTTCGCCGGCACGCCTGCAGCGCCCTTCGCCGGCACGCCCCAGCTCAGCTTCCCTGGCGCGCCCTTCGCCGGTACAGCTTGCAGCGCCCTTCGCCGGCACGCCTCCCACTAGCCCTTCAGCGGCACACACCCTAGCTTCAGCGGTACACCCTTTCAGCCCCTTCGCCGGCACACCCTTTCAGCCCCTTCGCCGGCACACCCTTTCAGCCCTTCGGCGACACACTTCTCAGCCCTTCAGCGGTACGCCCTTTTTAGCCCTCTAGCGGCCCACTCTCTCTCCAAAAAATATGAATAATAATAATAATAATAATAATAAGGATAATAATAACAATAAAAATTAGTAAAAAGTAGGAAGAATAAATAAATCTGAACATATATATATGAAATAAAAAATGTGGAATAGTAATAACAACGGTTAAAAAGGGAAAATATAGTAATAATAATAAACAAAATAGAGAAATCATTCAGAATAAATACATAAAAGGGAAATAATCGATAAAATAAAACATATATGTATAATTTATAACCCAGATAAAAAAATGGCAAAATCTACACCGCAGCCCCGTCTCCCCTAAGATCCGATGCTGAAGGAACAACAATGCCGCCCTTGCGGGTTGGGCCTGAGTCTTGGGAATCATCCCGAAATGGCCATAGCCTGACCTCGTCTCGGGCTGACATTCCGATTAAACCGGGCTCATTTCTCTGGCCGGATCCCTTTCGAGCCGCTACGAAAATTGCCGCACGTTCGGCAGGCACTTGAACGGATTCCCCTCGATTCCCGCTGCGTTTCTATTACAGACTTACGACCGAGCATGAAAAGACCCGTGAGCAGCCAGCATGGCCAACGGCTCTCGCCCTGATATAGTCGTGGAGGCCGGTATCGTTCCGAGCCGATAACCCATAAAATTGCTTTCATTCTAACGGGATTCGCTCCCGCTCTTTCATTGAAATTGCCGTGAACTCGGCATACATTTGTAGGGGGCCGCTCCCACCCATGTCGCACTTTCAATATGGGCCCTTCCCCGAACATGAAAAGGTCCGCAAGTGACCGACAGAATCGGAATAGAACGAGACGGCTCTCGCCACCCCTGGACTCCCTCTAT
This sequence comes from Amorphophallus konjac, assembly GCA_022559845.1. Classification (NCBI taxonomy): domain Eukaryota; kingdom Viridiplantae; phylum Streptophyta; class Magnoliopsida; order Alismatales; family Araceae; genus Amorphophallus; species Amorphophallus konjac. The sequence continues at coordinate 66,800,993 of CM040128.1, read as the reverse complement.
GGGAACATCAATAAGACCTCCGTGGGCCACACTTAGACCTCGGGCCTATCCCGATCATGGTCATCGTCTGGCTCATATCCCCGGTCTACAGCCTGTCCCTTTCGAACACATTTTAGGTTCTGGAAACTAGTCCCGGGACTCTCCGCCGTTGCCCTCCGGCACCGGAAATATTAATGATGCCCGCGCAAGCCTAGTTCGGACCACGGGAGGCGCCCCCGGTATAGTCCTGACTCGATCTCGCATTGGGCCAATAGATTCACTGGTTTCCAGCTACAATAACCGAGATTCAATCGAATGTTTTCAGTGTCTCGGAATAATAAAACTTGTCGTATCCCGGCATGCATATGTCTCACGTCCTCCCTCGACGATTGCAATATTCTCAAACCGGACTCCCGTCCGAACATTAAATGGTCTCCCGAATGACCGACATGTTTCGAACGCCCGCTTCTCCGGACACAGGGCTTTTCAGTCGATTCAAGGGATATTCCCTCGTCGTCCCTTGGCACCGGAAATATTAATGACGCTCATGCAAGTCTTGTTTCGACCGCTGGGGGGCCCACCGCAGTATGGTCGCAGCTTGCTCTTGCACCGGGCCAACAGATTTACCGGTTTCCGACTGCTCTAACCGAGATTTAGCCAAACGTTTTCCGTTCTTCTGAACAGTAAATTGCCATATCCTGGCATACATATGCTCCGGTCTTCCCGCGACGATCGTGCTTTCCCCGAGACGGACACTCGTCCGAACATCAAATGGTCAGCACATGACCGACATGACCTCGAATGGTTTTCTTCTCGCCCTCGCGTGAGGATCTCAATACCTCGTAATAGACTTTTCATGCATCTAATCTCTTGGCCATGAGACCCTGAATCTCGGCGATTGATCAAGGGTGTTCCCTCGTATGGGGGATGTAAGTGACGTCGTGACCTTTATGGCACGGCGGGTTTTGGTCCCGACACGAACCACACAATCATCTGACGAAGTTAGATCGAGCGCACCATGGGCTCTTCGGAGCCCGAATAAATTGTCACTCCGGTGACTGGCACGCCCACGCACTTAATAAACCAACAAATGAATAAAATAATTGTTAAATAAAAAGTACGTCCACAAGTCTGGCACGTCCGGTGGGACCGAAACTACCCTTCATCTCTTCGCCGGGATTCAAGGCCTCATGGCCTCCTAATAAACGATGTTTGCCTGCTTTGATGAATTGCAGGTGCTGTCTTCGCCAACCCCATGGGGAGAAAATCCAGACTCGGCGCAGTTACCTCCGTGTCCTCGAGGACGCTGCTTTGAAGCATATGCCGCTTCCTGTAATCATGGGGGCTGTTATAAAAAAAGGGAGAAGAGAAAGAGAAGAGAAGGAAGGGGAAATCAAGCCCCCTCGTTTCCCTCAAGAAGAAAGAGAAGAAAAGAAGGAAAGAAGAAAAGAAGAAAAGAAGAAGAGAAGCAAAGAAAAAAAAAGAGAAAAGAAAGAAGTAAAAAAAAGAAGAGAAAGAATTGGCAAGAGAGGGTTGTACGGCCACGTCCGTCGAGACCCGTACTGAACAAAGATTACCACTGTGGGGTTGATGCGGTGGAGCGAACCACTCATCCCCTCCCTGAGGGGGTGAGCGCTCTCCTGCACCTCCACCCTGGTCAATCATACAAAAAAAGGGAAAAAATAAAGAAGAAATGAAGAAAAGTTGGCCAGCATCGCCGACTGAAAGAGCAAGAAGAAACCCGGCATCCCGCCTGACTCTAGGAGGTCCCGAGTCCGCGGTGCAATGACCCCGCTCGTTCCTCCTTTCTACTGCCTCCATCCGGCACAAAACGGCCCCCGTGTGGTTGTTAAAAGACCCAGCGAGCCATAATTGTGGCTTGGTGAATGGTTGCCCGCTGTGGGAAATGCTTTATAGCAATGAGGCCAAGCACGACCACCACTCCCGAAGAGAGCATGCATATACCCCGCCATGGGGGATGAGAAGAAGATATATACCCTGCTACGGGGGCATAGGAGGCAAAAAAAGAAATACACCCCATTCCCAAGGGCACATGAAGAGAATCCGCCCCGATTGAGGGGCACACAAAGCAAAAGCTACACCCCGGCTTCGGGGCATTTGAAGAAGAATCTGCCCCGACCTGGGGACATAAGAAGAAATAGAGCTGCACCCCGGCTTAGGGGCATTTGAAGGGGAAATACACCCCGATATGGGGGGGCCTGAAGCAAAAGACATACCCCGCCATGGGGGCATAAGAAGAAGAGAATTCACCCCGGCCTGGGGACACATAAAAAGAGAAACTCACCCTGGCTTAGGGGCATATGAAGAGGAAACGTACCCCGGCCTGGGGGCATAAGAAAAAAAAGCACACCCCATGCTAGGGGCATATGGAGATGAATGCACCTCGCCCTGAGGGGCGTAAAAAGCATAAGAACACACCCTAGTTTACGGGCATTTGAAGAAGCTACATCCTGTCTTGGGAGTATAAGAAGAAAAGAGTCCACCCCATCTTAGGGGTATTTGAAGAAGAAACACACCCCGCTATGGGGGCATAGAAGCCGTAAAGAACACGCCCCGGCTTAGAGGTATTTGAAGAAGAAGGACACCCCGTCTCGGGGGACATTATAAGCAGCGATACACCCTACTTGGGTGCACAGGAAGCAAACCACACCCCACTCCTGGGGACACATAAAGAGAGTACACCCCGCCATGGGGACACATGAAGAGAATCCACCCCGACTCGGGGGTACATGAAGCAACAAAGAATACACCCCGCCTTGGGGAAATCTGAAGAAGAAGCATACACCCCACCAACGGGGGCACACGAGCCGTCGAGAATCCACCCCACTTTGGGGGCACAAGAAGCAGACATTCCCCAGCGTGTCGGGGCAGAAGAAGAAGAATCCCCCCTCGGGGGCATATATAAAAAAAAAGAAAGCAAAAGATACACCCGGTGCCCGGCGCACATGAAGAGAAAGGCACCTCCCTCTGGGGGCACAACAAGCAACAAAGATACACCCCATTCCTAGGGGCACATGAAGAAAAATACACCCCTGCTCCAGGGGCATATGAGATAAAACTGTACCCCGATTTAGGGGCATTTGAAGCAAAGACTTCACCCCGCCTCAAGGGGGGGCATAAGAAGCGAAAGATATACCCCACCCCGGGGGCACAAGAAGAAAACACACCCCACCTTGGGGGCGTAAGAAGCCAAGAGATATACCCCGCCATGGGGCAGTAAAGGCAAAATGTATCCCCCATCGGGGGCACATGAAGTAACATACCCCTCACCTCGGCAGCATATGAGGCCAAGAAGCTACATCCCGGCTCGGGAGCATAAGAAACAAAAGATATGCCCCACGTCTGGGGCATATGAAGCCAAGAAACACACCCCTGTCTCGGGGGTATTTGAAGAAGAAGCATACCTCGCCTCGAGGACCTAGAAGCTATAAAGAACACGCCCAGACTCAGAGGCATATGAAGAGAAGTCCACCCCGACCTAGGGGTATTTGAAGAAGAAGCATACCCTGCTGTAGACACGCCAAAATTGACATTATTTTGAGTATATTTCATATCGCTCTGCGATGCCCCATTTGACCCTCAAATCAGCTTATTTAAGTGGTTTTCCCACTTTTCATGGATTGCCCCTGATTTCTCCTATTTTTCCCAATTTACCTCCCTTTTCCTATTTTTCTGGATTTTCTGGGCATTTATCTCTATTTTCTGAATTCACGCCCTCATCAGAGGCGTGTTTTTGAAACACGACCTGGTCTAGGGCGTGTCTTTCCCATTTATCTATTTCTCCCCATTCTATCTATTTTATGAATTTTCTGAATCCACGACTTGGGTAAGGGCGTGTTTTTCTTAAAACATGACTTAACCTAGGGCGTGCTTTAAGAAAGGACGCCCACACATTAGGGCGTTAATTCTTTTGGTTTTGACCGACTTCCCCATTTGAGCTCTTTAAATTAACGCCCTTCCAAGGGGCGCTTTTTGAAAAAGTGGCTTTGTTTAAGGCGTGTTTAACATTTTTCAAATATGGGGAGTTTTTATTGTTAAATTTAGTTTTTGAGAAACGCCCTTGTGCAGGGCGTGTTTTTGAGAAACGCCCTAGTGTAAGTCGTCAATTCTTAAATTGACGCCCTTACCTAAGGCGTGTTTCACCTTCTGGCTTCGCAGCCCTATCCCCAGAGAGTCCTTGCTTCGTTAGATGCCTACTTGGTTTGGGCTCTTGCCCGTTCTTATCATTTCCCTATTAGGACTCTTGCCTATGTTTATCTCTTCCTCAACCTATTTAATAGAGCCAATGGCTCTGTTGTTTGGTTGGATTCCTCTTCTTCGGACGCCCATTTTTCTTCCCCCCGTCGTTCTTCTGTTCTTCTTCTTCTCCTTTCTTTTCTTCTTCTGTGTTTTTTTTTTCTTCTTTTCCTTTCTTACGCAGGTTGCTGTGGCTGAAAGGAGGGGCTTCCACGGTGCATTCTTCATCACCTTATTGAAGCTCACTTCCCCTTGAATATCAAAGCCAAAGCGACAGGCTTCTTCTCTTTTTTTATTATTATTCTTTTACTATATCATTCGGTTGCATGCATGGTCATTCATGTATCTATTCTTTTTTTTAAAACTCAACCACGTTGGGTGTCTCCCCATTTAGTGCAACTCTTGCACTCTTTCCCCCTATTTTTATTCATATTTTCATGCATTCATCATACATCTACCATCCCTTTTGCATAGGGGTTTAAGGGCAATCCCCCTTAAGGTGTGTTCATAATCAATTTTCATGCTCATATTTCTATTAAGAATTGATGCTACACTCACCTTTATTCTAATCCATATCTTTTGGTGTTGTTGTCTTTATTTTGCAAGGGTAACCAAAGTTGAAAGACTCTCTTCATCGGCCGGCCGATTTTGAAGAGAAAAGGAGTACTCACATCCCCCGCATATTTGAGGTATTTTGCGATCATCTCCCCATATTATTTTCCACTTGAGACCCTCGTGTCTCTGGCGATCACACACACTCCCCTTGTGCACCTCGTGCATGTTTTTCTCCACATTATTGATTATTGCTTATTCTTAATATTTTTCTTAAGTGTGGATTTTAAATCAAATCTACAAATTGGCGATCACGGTGGGACCCTTTCTTGTTTTTATTTTGATTACCCCTTTCCCTTTGGCACCCACGTGTGCCCTTTCCCATTGGTACCCTCGGTACCCTTTCCTTTGTGCCCCTCGGGCACCCTCCATTGTGCTTTGCACTCTCCCCTAAGTGATTTGTCAATTGAATAGATTTGTTTTAAAATTTCCACTTATTTAAAATTTTGATGAGCATGATTCTTTTAATCTGTTGATTGCCTTGCTGCTGTGAGTGCTTCTGTCATTTCTGGCCGGGAAGGAATTTCTGAAGGAGGCTGATTCACGCCCCCGTCAGAGGCGTGTTTTCGTTTAATGCCCTCCTCCAAGGGCGTCTCTTTCATGAGTAACGCCTTCTGACAGGGCGTTTTTATTCATATCTCCTACACTGAGAATTCACGCCCTAGAGCAGGGCGTTTCTTTGTTGCGTAGCGCCCCACATTCAGGTGCGTTTTATAATTTGACGCCCTGCTTCAAGGGCGTCCTTTCCTTTGTAACGCCTCACCCCAGGGCGTTTCTTTGACTTGGTTGGCATCTATTGCATTTTAACGTCCTCGCCAGAGACGTTTCTTTTAGTTTTAGCGCCTTGATCCAGGGCGCGTTTTACCTTGCCTGTGGGCCCCCCCACAGTGTTTCACGCCCTGCCCCAGGGCGTCTTTTCCATTGGTAGCGCCCTGCCCCAGGGCGTCTTTTGATTTATAGCGCCCTTCCCCAGGGCGTCTTTTGATTGGTAGCGCCCTGCCCCAGGGCGTCTTATTCCTGTGTTTTCACCGAACCCCTTTGTTTATCACTGTATCATATTTTTGCTTATATCTTGCATTCATTCATTCATTCATTTTGCATTGGTTTGGGAGACTTCCTCTCTCCACATATTAGGAGCCACACACCCCCTTGGTGAAGGAACGACCCTCCATTGAGCATTCCGTCTCTTTGGATTGGAAATTCCTAAACCAAGCCTCCATAAGTCCCCGCACCCGTGGATTCCCTCACGGACGCCGGGCAGGTTGTACCCTTTTTGGAGTCCCGAGTTTAGTTGGCCTACACGTGGTGAGAGAGTGTTCCTAGTTGGCATTGGAGTTAAATCATATTGAAACTAGGTTCCCCTTGTGTGAATCATATCAATTTGCATAAAATTCATTAATTCACCAAGGTTTAAACAATCAAAAATCACGGTAACCATTCCAACTTGTGTGCTTATTTGCATAATTATTGAGAATTTTGATTATATAATGGCTTACCATGATACAAACATGTTCAGTTCAATTCATGAGGATGCACAACCTAGCACTTCATATCCTCAATTTCAACATGTTAATCATCATCCTTCTCACCATTCTTTCAAAGGACCACGTCCTCATTCTTATGGTCATGCCCGACCCATGGGCAATGTCCATCCTCCTGGTCCCCCTACTCAATTTCGAGCCACTACTCCCTCGGGATCCTCTCGTCCCAATGATGAGAAAGTCTCCCAGATCATTCATGCATTAGATCATCTTACCCCTCAACAGATCCAAGCCCTTAAGGCCGCCGTTGAGGGTACATCTCATGCATCTCCCTCCAATTCTACACGGGTGGCCCATCACCCATTTCCCTCTTCCGTTCATATTCCTAATCGGGTGGACCATCACCCACCTCCTTCCAATTCTATTCGGGTGGCCCATCACCCATCTCCTCCTTCTAATCCTGATCGGGTAGCCCATTACCCATCTCCTCCTGTTCATTCTACTCGGGTGGCCCATCACCCGCCTCCTTCTATTCCTCCTCCAACACGGCCCCGAGGCCCATTTATTTCTTGCAACTCGGCCCATTCAGGTTCTTCTACGGGTTATCCTATTAATTCCCCTCCACGGCCTTTTTATGCGGCCCCTCCTCCTTCAAGGCCCTGCCAGCCCTCGGTTGTTCAAGTCACACCCCTCCAACAATCTCTGCTTGATAAGATTACTTTGATGGAGGAACAAATAAAGAGGGTCACGGCTCCTCCTACTCCAGTCAATCCTCTCCATGCCGCTTTGGACGAGATTACAAAGATGGAGAGAGAATGGAAAGACAGGAGGGATGATTACGGCGTCGGCGGTTCAAGTGAGCAAGAGCCGACACTCGAAGTATCCGAGGCAGTATACGATGATGATGAAGCTCCGCAGGCACCCCTTCCGAGTTTCCTTAACTTTCCGCTTTCCCCATTTTTATTCGATGAACCCCCTGCTCAGGAGGAAACCACTCCTAATTTAACCCCTGTTTATGAGACCAGTTGGTGTTACGACGATGGGTCGATATTCCAATCGCCCACACCGGCACATTGTGAGTCTCCTCCTATCCCTGACGCTGCTTACATTACACCTCCACCAGTTATACCATCAAACTTCACACCATCAACCTCCCCTGAGTCTTCCATCAAACCTGCGCCCATTAAACCCTTAACCTCCATACCATCGGCCTCCATTGAGCCCACCGTTGAACCTTCACCAATTAACCTCCCATTACCTCCACCTCGACCTTCCATTATCCCTTTAAAACCCACTTTGCCTATTTCACCATTGAACCCTTTACCCTTACCCATGGCTAATCCTGAGCAGGATCCACCACTTTTTGCACCCGAGCCCATCCCGACTGCTTCCGAGCAAGGGGAGAAGCTCGACGTGTTTGAACCTCCGCCCCCATTCACCCATTTGCCAACACTTTCCATTATAACTCCACCATCCACGGAGCCTTCCGCCTCCGCCTCACCTCCCTTTGTTACTCGGAAGGGGCGTGCTTCTGCAGCTACTTGCGCCAAGGATAAGCAAGAGCCGGGTAAGAAAACTTTGGCCACGGCCGTGCCATTCAAGATACAGGAATTCATTTGCCGGATGCCAATCCGGATTATTGTGCCGAGCATGGTCGCAGAGGCCAAGTCACCGCCATTGCTCAGGGAAGAATGCCAAGAATTGATGCCATCCAAGGGCCAGGCAGGGCACCCTTTGTTCAAACCTTCGAATTCCGAATTCATTTACAAGGGGCGAGTGCCCATTTTGCTCAACTTTCCATATATACCACATTCAATGGGCATGGCAACGCTTCATTTTCCAACTCTACGACTCCCTCACCTTATTGATCTTCGCTTTCCAAGGGGGTTGTCATTTATTGAAGCTTCCTTTATTGGGCCACTTGGTCGTACATGTTCATTGCCGTGGAGGGGCAATTGCCTTAAGAGGCCGTCCCCGATTTCTTCCACTCTTATTCATTCAAATTCATCCATATCCATTTCAATCACTTTTTCTTCATGGGTCACTCTAAAGGAAAAGAGGAGGATCTCACCTTCTCACCCTTCACATTCTTCTTCTTCTTCGAATTTCATGCATTTTTCATTCATTCATTCATTCCATTCTTTGCATTCATCGCATCCATCCCATTACATGCATTTGCACCTCCTGCTTCCCGGGTTTCCAAACCCGTATCTTCCTCGCCTTCTGGCACCGCCGGATATTCCGCATTTCCCATCTCATTCATATTCATCCTTTTATCCACTCCCCTTGGGGCATCGCGTCCCCCTTCCTGCCATTTCCCTGGAACCTCCAGGAATTTTATCCCTCCTCTTTGGGCATCTCGCCCTTTCTGATTCTATTCCTCCGGAACCTCCGGACTTTCCCCTCGGGCATCGCGCCCCTTTCCATTCTCCTCCTCCGGAACCTCCGGACCTTTCTCTCGGGCATCGCGCCCCTTTCCACTTTCCTCCTCCGGAACCTCCGGACTTTCCCCTCGGGCATCGCGCCCCTTTTCATCTTCTTCCTCCAGAACCTCCGGACTTTCCCCTCGGGCATCACGCCCCTTTTCATTCTCCTCCTCCGGATTCTCTCCATCTTTTCCGCGGGCATCGCGCCCCTTTCCATTTGCTTCCTCCGGAACCTCCGGATTCTCCGTCTTATTCTCTCTATCATCTCCCAGGGCATCGCGACCCTCCTGATTTCATTCCTCCGGAACCTCCGGACCTTCTATATTTCTTTCGATTCATCTTCTTGCTCCTCCGGGACTTCATATCTTTTATTCTCTTCTTCCTGTTCCGTCATCTTTTTCATCATCTTTTTCCCTATTTCTCCCCAGGGCATCGCGTCCCTTCTTTCGTTATTCCTCCGGAGCCCCCGGATGATTCCTCCTATCACGATTCTCCTCCTTTACCTCCGGACCCTTCGGATCCACCTCTTTCCATCTACCAATTTCTTCTTCTGATTCCTCCTAATTCTGGGTCTGACCCAACTTCTTCAACATCCACTGCTTTGGGCATCTGCCCTTTCTCCCATTGTTTTCGAGGCTTTAGTCCTCACCCCTCTTCTTGATTTTCCGCTTCTTCTGTAGACTGTTCCATGTGATCAGGGTCTCCGCACCTTAGTAAGGGAGTTCTAGCCCTCGCCTCTCTTCCTTTTCTCCTTATTTCGTCTGAGTCTGGTCTTGGCACCACTCCTTCTTGTTAAGCCACTTTCAATCCTTTGCTTCCAATCTTTTTTTCTGCTAAAGAGGACAAATCCCATGATGATCACCTCTAGCAGCAGCTGCGTCTACAAAGGTCGCAAGGTAACATATTGGCGTAAGTATGCATTTTAATAATATCATTTCCTCATCACTTCACGCGTGATTTTCAAAATAAAGTGCTTCTTAACAAGACTAAGAGTGGTGTTTTAGACCTTTATCTTAAGCTTTTGTTTAATTGAAATCATTCTCAAAAGAGTCCTTTAGGCTTATTTTTTTTGCAGCACCTCTGGTTAATAAAAACCCGTGCTGGGAATTCAACATTCTTTCCCGGCTTGTTAAGAGTAACCCTTAGCTGGGCATTCCACACACTTCACGGCGTCCTTAGCCGGCTCCTTTGGTTAAACACCGTTGCTACCTTGGCCATGCCATGAGTATATCTGAAAGTCTTTTCTCTTCTTTACTCGGCCGCATGCAGGGGCAAGAGGTTGACGGATGAGATGACCAACCTTGGTAATCCCCAATACGAGAGGAGTCTCAAATAGGGGCAGTCTTGACCCAAAATCAATATGAGTTTTCATATGAGCTTTCATGATATACATCTCGCCAAAAGGGCTATTATGAAAATCAAGTCAAAATTTCGATAAATTCAAAATTGTGAATTATGGCATGTCAAGAGTGGCAAAGTCCCCGCAGGGAAAACCCTGGTCGTATGCATGTCAGGGGTCTAAAAATCAAAGGCATAAAGCCCCGGCGCAATAGACTACCTCTTTGAGGGTTAACACCTTGGAAGGAATTCAAGTCTTGATATCTCCCATCTTGCATAAAGCTTATCTCCAATTATTCTTCTCTTCTCCCTCCAAGACCGAATGTTTCTCGGGTATGGCCTTGGTAGGGGCACCGTTGATTAAAGGCGGTCGGTTATAAGGCGCCACCTTGCAATGCACGCCCAGCTTTGGGCAGTTTTAAGCAAAAAGGGAAGGAACGAGGATCCCTAGCCAGTGGTTCAAAAACACCCTTTGATGCTGCTTTAGCAATGTCTAACCAAAATCTCCACAAAAATTTGAATATTTCCAAAATTCCACAAAAATTTGAATATTTTCAAAATCTCCACAAAAATTTGAATATTTCCAAAATTCCACAAAAATTTGAATATTTTCAAAATCTCCACAAAAATTTGAATATTTCCAAAATTCCACAAAAATTTGAATATTTCTAAAATCTCATAAAAAATTTACATATTTCCAAAATCCAAAAATTTTGCATTGTATTTTTTTGATGGTGTTTTGCAGGAACAACTTTCCAAGGACTAGGAGCACGGGATGAGTCCTCCCTCCACTCATTGTTATCAATCCATTGATTCTTCCCGACATTTTTCATGACTTGCCGCTGGGCATTTGATTATCAATTCCTCATATCTCCCTGGGCATTTTGATTGTTACATCTCCCGGTTATCATCTTGATTATTCATCTCATTATCATTCAATCAACTCCTGCTAATCATTTTCTCGATTTTCAATCATTCAGCTCCAATTTTGATTCGCCAGATTGTCTCCTCATGACAACATAACAAATAATGATGCTTTGCAATGCCTTGCTATTCATGTTATCCATGCTTTGCCCTACTATGTGTTATTCATGGCTATGTTTGCTATGCTATGTTTAAAGGCCTTATTCATTGCTTGTTATATCTTTTATATCTTGGCTAATGAAATTTTGAGCGCAGGATAAGAAGCTCATGGTCCCGCCGACTGGGCATCATCATTATCCAAGCCCCACGGTGCTGACACCTCATTTCTCAGTTCCCCCATACTTATTGCTATCACCAATCTCCCTGTATGCATTTTACTATATGTTATTACGCTATTATATTATATCAAGGACCTTGTGGCTTTGGTAAATCTGGGATTGGAGTTCCCCTTCATCAAAAACAATGATGATTCCAGAGGCATCTTAGTCATACGGATAGGCCGTTGAGCCGTCCAAGACTGGGGACGATGGTTCCCTTTTTACGAGTTGGTGCGTGGATAAACGGGCTTCGGCTTAGTATCAGTTCGCAGAATTGGTTTCTTGACCCAGTCTGGGCAGTTTAACAATATTATCCTTGATTATATTATATTTTCATTTGATTTATTTTTTCCCTTTAAACCCAGCATGCATTCATGTAGGAATTTGAAACAATTGTTGAAAAATCATTCTGATAAGCTGATGTGAGAGTTGAATTGATCTTAATCTTTCTCGATATGAGATTTTCCCTGCCGAATTAAGTCCTCAGTGCGTTTTGTCGCTGTTTTGGGTGATTTTCTCGAAAACTTCTTGTTTGGATTTTTATCATCTTATTTTTCAAATTTTCCCCTTGATCCACCTTGGCTGCAGCACGTCCACTGGCTGGTAATCGCTCCCCAATGGTGAAACTTACAGGCTTGTGACCTGGGGTACTTCCACCGCGCTGGAAGTTGATCATTTTATTTTATCTCCTTCGTGCACCGCGTGCACATCTCCCCTTTTATCCAAACATTGTTGGTTTCGTTGGATTTCCCGAGATTTGCTTCATCTCGTGCTTTTGATTTGATTCTCATCAAGTGATGTTGATTGCGTGTCTCATCACACCTTGGCATCTACTTTTCAGTTTGCTCCGCTCCCTTGCAAAGCAGACGCCAAGGCGGGGCAGCTGTAGACACGCCAAAATTGACATTATTTTGAGTATATTTCATATCGCTCTGCGATGCCCCATTTGACCCTCAAATCAGCTTATTTAAGTGGTTTTCCCACTTTTCATGGATTGCCCCTGATTTCTCCTATTTTTCCCAATTTACCTCCCTTTTCCTATTTTTCTGGATTTTCTGGGCATTTATCTCTATTTTCTGAATTCACGCCCTCATCAGAGGCGTGTTTTTGAAACACGACCTGGTCTAGGGCGTGTCTTTCCCATTTATCTATTTCTCCCCATTCTATCTATTTTATGAATTTTCTGAATCCACGACTTGGGTAAGGGCGTGTTTTTCTTAAAACATGACTTAACCTAGGGCGTGCTTTAAGAAAGGACGCCCACACATTAGGGCGTTAATTCTTTTGGTTTTGACCGACTTCCCCATTTGAGCTCTTTAAATTAACGCCCTTCCAAGGGGCGCTTTTTGAAAAAGTGGCTTTGTTTAAGGCGTGTTTAACATTTTTCAAATATGGGGAGTTTTTATTGTTAAATTTGGTTTTTGAGAAACGCCCTTGTGCAGGGCGTGTTTTTGAGAAACGCCCTAGTGTAAGTCGTCAATTCTTAAATTGACGCCCTTACCTAAGGCGTGTTTCACCTTCTGGCTTCGCAGCCCTATCCCCAGAGAGTCCTTGCTTCGTTAGATGCCTACTTGGTTTGGGCTCTTGCCCGTTCTTATCATTTCCCTATTAGGACTCTTGCCTATGTTTATCTCTTCCTCAACCTATTTAATAGAGCCAATGGCTCTGTTGTTTGGTTGGATTCCTCTTCTTCGGACGCCCATTTTTCTTCCCCCCGTCGTTCTTCTGTTCTTCTTCTTCTCCTTTCTTTTCTTCTTCTGTGTTTTTTTTTTTCTTCTTTTCCTTTCTTACGCAGGTTGCTGTGGCTGAAAGGAGGGGCTTCCACGGTGCATTCTTCATCACCTTATTGAAGCTCACTTCCCCTTGAATATCAAAGCCAAAGCGACAGGCTTCTTCTCTTTTTTTATTATTATTCTTTTACTATATCATTCGGTTGCATGCATGGTCATTCATGTATCTATTCTTTTTTTTAAAACTCAACCACGTTGGGTGTCTCCCCATTTAGTGCAACTCTTGCACTCTTTCCCCCTATTTTTATTCATATTTTCATGCATTCATCATACATCTACCATCCCTTTTGCATAGGGGTTTAAGGGCAATCCCCCTTAAGGTGTGTTCATAATCAATTTTCATGCTCATATTTCTATTAAGAATTGATGCTACACTCACCTTTATTCTAATCCATATCTTTTGGTGTTGTTGTCTTTATTTTGCAAGGGTAACCAAAGTTGAAAGACTCTCTTCATCGGCCGGCCGATTTTGAAGAGAAAAGGAGTACTCACATCCCCCACATATTTGAGGTATTTTGCGATCATCTCCCCATATTATTTTCCACTTGAGACCCTCGTGTCTCTGGCGATCACACACACTCCCCTTGTGCACCTCGTGCATGTTTTTCTCCACATTATTGATTATTGCTTATTCTTAATATTTTTCTTAAGTGTGGATTTTAAATCAAATCTACACCTGCCAGGGGACATAGAAGCCATAAAGAATACGCTCCAGTTTAGGGGTACTTGAAGAAGCTACATCCCGCCTTGGGAGCATGAGAAGAAAAGAGAATCCACCCCGGCTTAGAGACCTTTGAAGGAGCATACCCCAGGCTCGGAGTCCAGGAAGCAACATGCACCCCCCGGTGGGGACATCTGAAGCAGAACAAACAACATCCCCTGGCTTAGGGAAGCATATGAAGAGAGGAATACACCCCGATATGGGGGCACGTAAACAAAGAAGAAGAATTCACCCCGCCTCATCAAGGACTACACCCCGCATCAAAAGCGGCAATACACTCCACTCTGGGGGCACTAGAAGCGGAATACACCCCGTGCCGGGGGAATGTAAAAAAAAGGATACCTCGCTCTGGGGCATCAGAAGTAACAATACGCCCCACCTCGGGGGCATCAAAAGCAGCAATACACCCACCCTGGGAGCACAAGAAGCAAACATTCCCCCCGGTGTGTCTGGGAAGAAGAAGAGAATTCACCCCGGCCTGGGGACACTTGAAGAAAGAAGCACATCCCGCCATGGGGACACATGAAGAGAACCCCTCCCGCCTCGGGAGTATAAGAAAGGGAAGAATACACCCTGGTCTGGGGGCTTTTGAGGAAACAGCACACCCCCTCCGTGGGAGACAAAGCTACACCCCGACCCGGGGACACATGCAGAGCATCCACCCTGCTCAGGGGGCACAGAAAGAAATACACTCCGCCCTTGGCGCATAAGAAGCAGAAGCATCTACCCCGACCCGGGGCACAGAAACGAAGAGACATACATCCCGATTTGGGGGCATAAGAAGAAAGATATACTCCGCCCAAGCGGCATTTGAAGAAACAACATACCCTGCTTCGGGGGCACAGAAGCCGTAAAGAGATGCACCCCGGCCTCAGGGGGGCATAAGAAGCAAGAGATACACCCCGTGCCGGGGACATATGAAGAGAAGCACTCCCCCGCCTTCAGGGGTAGAAAGAGAGCAGAATTCGCCCCCGCTATGGGGGGGTATAAGAAACAAAAGACACGCCCCGTACCAGGGGCATATGAAGAAAAAACATACCCCGCCTTAGGGGCATATGAAGAAGAAGCATACCTCGCCTCGAGGGTCTAGAAGCTATAAAGAACACGCCCCGGCTCAGGGGCATATGAAGAGAAGTCCACCCTAGCTTAGGGGCATATGAAGAAGAAACATACCCCACCTGGGGGCATAGAAGCCGTGAAGAGTATACCCCACCATGGGGGCATTTGAAGAGAGCTACACCCTGCCTTGGGGGCATCAAAAAAAAACAACACACGCCCTGGTCTGGGGACATAGAAGCCAAAAAAAATACACCCCGCCTGGGGGCACAGAAGCAAAGAGGCAAAACACACCCCTCAGGGGGGATGCACACCAAATGAAGCTACACCCCAACCTGGGGGCACATTAAGAGAAATACACTCCAGCATGGAAGCGTTAATGAGAAAAGAAGTGCATAAAAGAAAGAAAAAGGGGCATACGAGGCAGACGTGGTCTTCGAGCCTGTCTCATCCCATAAAAGAAGAGAAGAAAAGAAAAAAAAGAGTCAAGTGGCAGACGTGGTCTTCGAGCCCGCCTGATCACATAAAAGAAGAGAAGAAGAGGAGGTAAAGACACATGAGGCAGACGTGGTCTTCGAGCCCGCCTCATCACACAAAAGAAGAGAAGAAGAGGAAGAAAAGACACATGAGGCAACCGTGGTCCCTGGACCCGCCTTTTCACACAAAAGAAGAAGAGCAGTACCAAAAGAAGACACATGAGGCAGACGTGGTCTTCGAGCCCGCCTCATCACACAAAAGAAGAAAAGAAAAGAAAGAATGCACATGAGGTGAATATGGTCCTTGCACCTGCCTCCCTACAAGAGAAGAATAGAAGAAAAAAAAAGAGACATGAGGCGAACATGGTCCCTGCACCCGCCTCTCTACACAAAAGAAGAAGAGAAGAAAAGAAAGAAATGATCACGAGGCAAACACGGTCCTTGCACCTGCCTCTCCATAAAAAAAGGAAGAGAAAGAAAGAAAGAGCAATCATGAGGCAAACATGGTCTCTGCACCTGCCTCTATACAAAAGAAGAATCGAAGAGAAAAAAAGAGACATGAGACGAACATGGTCCCTGCACCTGTCTCTCCATAAAAGAAGAATAGAAGAAGAGTCACGAGGCAGACACGGTCTTCGCACCCGCCTCTCTACACAAAAGAAGAAGAGAAGAAAAGAAAGAGATGATCACGAGGCAAACATGGTCCTTGCACCTGCCTCTCAAAAAAAAAGGAAGAGAAGAAAAGAAAGAGAACAACCATGAGACAAGCATGATCTTTGCACATGCCTCTCCATAAAAGAAGAAGAGAAGAAAATAAAGAACAGTCACGAGGTAAACATGGTCCTCGCACCTGCCTCTCCATAAAAGAAGAAGAGAAGAAGAGAAAGAACAGTCATGAGGCGAACATGGTCCTTGCACCTGCCTCTCTATAAAAGAAGAAGAGAAGAAGAGAAAGAGCAGTCACGGGGCGAACATGGTCTCTGCACCTGCCTCTCTACAAAAGAAGAAGAGAAGAGAAAAAGGAGACATGAGGCGAACATGGTCCTTGCACCTGCCTCTCCATAAAAGAAGAAGAGAAGAAGAGAAAGAGCAGTCACGGGGCGAACACGGTCCTTGAACCCGCCTCTTCACACAAAAGAAGAGAAAAAAAAAGAAAGAAATGACCATGAGGCAAGCATGATCTTTGCACCGCCTCTCCATAACAGAAGAAGAGAAAGAAGAGTCACGAGGCAGACATGGTCTTTGCACCTGTCTCCCCACACAAAAGAAGAAGAAAAAAAAGAGACATGAGACAGACGTGGTCTTCGAACCCGCCGCTTCACAAACCCTCCTCCTCGGCTCACGTGTCCTACTACCCGACGCCCTTTGGCTCAGTCATTCCGGCCAAGGCCCACTGTCATGATTAATCCACCCATCCCACCGCCCTCTCCGATATCTTTTCGGCTTTACAGCCTACTCCTAACATCTCTCGGCTTGTCAGCCTGCTCCCAATATCCCTTGGCTTTTTTAGCCTACTTCCCAATATCTTCGGCTCTTGCAGCCTGCTTCCCAGAATTCGACCTTCACGGCCTGCTTCCCAGAATTTGGCCTTCACGGCTCGCTTCCCATAATTTTGGCTTTTTTAACCTACTTCCCAATATCTTCGGCTCTTGCAGCCTGCTTCCCAGAATTCGGCCTTCACGGCCTGCTTCCCAGAATTTGGCCTTCACGGCTCGCTTCCCATGATTTCGGCTCCTACAGCCCGCTTCCCAATATCTTTGGCTCTCGCAGCCTGCTTCCCAGAATTCGGCCCTTGCGGCCTGCTTCCCGAAATTCGACCCTTGCGGCCTGCTTCCCAGAATTCGGCTCTTGCAGCCCGCTTCCCAACTTTGGCTCTCGCAGCCTGCTTACCTTTGGCCCTCGTGGCCTGCTTCCCAACCTTGGCTCTTGCAGCCTGCTTCCCTTTGGCTTTTATAGCCTGCTTCCCAATTCTGGCTCTCGTAGCCTGCTCCCCTAACCTTTGGCCCTTATGGCCCGCTCCCCTAATGTCCCTTGGGTTCTATAACATGCCTCCCTAATATCCTTTCAGCCGTTCGTGGTCTGCTTCCCTAATACCTTTACTACCACTACACTTATATGTAATAACAATATTTTCTTATGCAAAAACAAACACAAAAAAAAAATAAAAAATAACAAAACAGACCCACAAAAAGAGGAAAAAAAATAAAAAAAAGAGAGAATGCATGATTGCCCTACTTGCATGGTTGCTTAATATAGAATAATACACCTCCTTGAAATTTTCTAGGACCGTGTTTCCTTGCTAAATAATATCGCTCCGATTCCGGATGCACGCGCATCACGGCGTACTCTCGAAGGGAACCCGATTATGGCGAGTGCACACGTCAAGGGGAAGAGTCATGGCTGAATCGCTAAGCCCAACTCACAAAATAAACCTGAGGTAACGCTCACACACTTAGCACTTAATGTGTTCAATAGCCTTCGACTACAGGGATTGCCCGAATTTCTTCTTAGCACTCTACGGAGACTTGAATTCCTGCACTCCCGTGAAAGGTAATTGTGAGGAAAAAGCTGCCTACCCCCACTGTAAAAAAAAGGGGGGGAGAAAAAAATGATGCAAAAAAAAAAAAAAGAGAGAAACGTGAATCCGAGTTGCCGGGAATCCCCACTGAAACAAATGAGGAGACTCGCGCGAAATGGTGAAGTGAATCACAATAAGGATGAACCCTAGTAGTCGGGAATCCCCATTGAGACACATGAGGAGACTCGCGTCGAACGGTGAAATCCGCTAGCAAAATAAACAGATGGGGGCTGTGTGAAGCTACCGAAAGTCGAAAGCTTGAAACCTATGTGTAGGCGCTAGAGTGATCCTCGAGTGTCACCAAGAAAACCTGCGTATCCCTATGGTTAGGGCTCTTTGTTCACACATTTGCACTGCCATGCCACAGAGAATTGCCTCGGGTGAAATGCGTGAATTTAGGCTATGCATGCAAGACATGCGATATCCTCTTGACGGGTGCACCACCCCTCAATTGTGTCTCGCGGCCTGCACCGCATCTACGAATTACGGGCGATGTCCCTATCCTATCCCCCATAGGGGGAGATGCCTTACTTATATCTATGTTATGCCTGCTAATGAATGCTTGCGTGCTTGAATAAAAAAAATAGATATATAGTAAATAATAATAATAATAATAAATAATAAAAATGTGCGTATGTAATAAACTCAATTCTGGCCATCGAAGCCTACGTTCCCAGCTACGGCTCGTAGAGCCCAATCTTGGCCCCCATGGCCTACATCCTACCCTCACGGCTCGTTAATCTCCCAATTTCGGCTCTTGTAGCTTGCTTCCCAACTTCGGCTCTAGCAGCCTGCTTACCTTTGGCCTTCGCAGCCTGCTTCCCAATTCTGGCCCTCGTGGCTTGCTTCCCAATATCTTTGGCTCTTGCAGCCTGCTTACCTTTGGCCTTCGCGACCTGCTCCCCAATTCTGGCTCCCGTAGCTTGCTTCCCCGATTCGGCTCTTGCAGCCCGCTTCCCAACATCCCTGGCCCTTTACGGCCTGCTTCCCAGAATCTGGCCTGCACAGCCCGCTTCCGTAATGCCAACTTTGGTCCTCGCGACCCACTTTCCCGAGTCCGGGTTTCATAACTGATATTCCCGGCGCATTTTTGAATCAACAAACTCTTCTCTCCTTCCCTTCAGACGACAAACATCTCAGTTGCTTCTGCCCTTGGCTATTTCGGCCTCACTTACTGGCTCCCGTGCCAACAGCTTTCAATTATCGGCCGCTGTGCCTACAACTCTTATATCATTGGCATCCATGCCAACACCCACCTAGAGTTCTTCAAAAAAAAAGAAAGAAAAAAAAAGAAGGGAAAAGAAGGGAAGAAGAGAAGAAACAAAAAAAAATAACAACAAAAAGGGCAAAAAAAGAGATGACAAAAGAGAAGAAAAGAAAAAAGAGAAGAAGAGAAAAGAGAGAAGAAAAGAAAGAGAAGAGATGAAGAGACCAATATACAGCTTCGGTTCCCGGCATCCCGCCGACGCTGATGAAGAGACAAAGAGAACAACAAACCAGGTCAGCTCCCGACACCCCGTCGGCACTGACGAAGAGACAAAGAGACCAACAAACCAAGTCAGATCCCACCACCCTATCGGTGCTGACGAAGAGACAAAGAAACCAATAAACCATGTCAGCTCCTGGCACCATGTCGGCGCTGACGAAGAGACCAAGAGACAACAAACCAGGTCAGCTCCCGACACCCCGTCGGCACTGACGAAGAGACAAAGAGAACAACAAACCAGATCAGCTCCCGGCACGCCGTCGGCACTGACGAAGAGACAAAGAGATCAACAAACCAGGTCAGCTCCCGACACCTTGTCGGCACTGACGAAGAGACAAAGAGATCAACAAACCAGGTCGGCTCCCGACACCCCGTCGGCACTGACGAAGAGATAAAGAGATCAACAAACCAGGTCAGCTCCCGACACCCTGTCGGCACTGACGAAGAGGCAAAGAGACCAACAAATCAGGTCAGCTCCCGGCACCTTGCCGGCACTGACGAAGAGACAAAGAGATCAACAAACCAGGTCAGCTCCCGACACCCTGTCGGCGCTGACGAAGAGACAAAGAGATAAACAAACCAAGTCAGCTCCCGGCACCCTATCGGTACTGACAAAGAGACAAAGAGATCAACAAACCAAGTCAACTCCCGACACCCTGTCGGCACTGACGAAGAGACAAAGAGACAACAAGCCAGGTCAGCTCCCGACAACCTGTCGGCATTGACGAAGACACAGACAAGCCACGTCGGCTCCCGACGCCCGATCGGCATCGACGAATAGAAGAGGAGGCCAGTACACCAGCGGGCACCGCCCGGCTCATCCTTCGCCCGCGCTACCCGTGGGTGGGGGGCATTTGTGGACACCGAAAATTGCACAACCAAGTATCCCACTCGACCCAGCACTGACAACGGCATCAAGTGAAGAAGCCCCGGTAAGACTGGTCATCCGGACTCCCCGAATATGCACGCTGCCGTGAAGCCGTCCCCGGAATCACGACGGCGAAGAGAAGCCAACCCCGTGAAGAAGCCCCGGTAAAACTGGTCATCCGGACTCCCCGAATATGCACGCTGCCGTGAAGCCGTCCCCGGAATCACGACGGCGAAGAGAAGCCAACCCCCGGGGGCCCCACGATCCATCGAAGAAAATCAAACGGGCCACGACTCGTGCTCGCAACGGGCTTAAAATTGCCCACTTAATACCCCCCTTGGGGGGGTCTTCAGGGGCACACCCCCCTCGGGGGGTCTTCAGTGGCACGCCCCCATCGGGCTCCAGCGGCACACCCCCTTGGGGGGTCTTCAGCGGCACGCCCCCATGGGGCCTCAGCGGCACACCCCCTGGGTGCCCCAGCGGCACACCCCCCTGGAGGGGTCTTCAACGGTACGCTCCCCCAGGGGTCTTCAGCGGCACGCCCCGTTGGGCACTCAGCGGCACACTCTACTGGGCCTTCAGCGGCACGCCCTTAAGCTGTTCAGCGGCACAGCCTCAGGGTCCCCAGCGGCACGCCCCATGAGCCTTTCAGCGGTACACGCCCCATGGCTTCAGCGGCACGCCCCTTTGGGCCCTCAGCGGCACACTCTTCTGGGCCTTCAGCAGCACGCCCGTTGGGTGTTCCCGCGGCACGCCCTTTTGGCCCTCCTACGGCACACTTATTTAGCCCACCAGCGGCACAGCATTAAGCCTTTTCAACGGCTGAAAGACGTGGTGCCCATGCCCTACACGTCCTTGGCGCGCAGTGAGCTCCCTGAGGTGTCAACTAACCGTTGGGCCACCTGCCTACTCCTCCTGCCATCCAGGACAAGGGAGTCAACTCCCATTGAATGCTCGTCGCACGCTTCCCGCCTTGGGACGCTCCCGCTGCCCGGGGTATAAAACCCCTCTTCGCTGCGAACAAAAGGGGGAGAGGAAGATACACACGGGGATACACACACGCAGAAGAGAAAGGGAGAAAAGAGAAGAAGAGATTCAAGAAGAGGGCAGGCTCTGCCTTCCCCTTTCTGCTGCCCCGTCCACCCGCCACCGCCGTCCAAGCGAATAGAAGAAGAGAAGAAGAAGAAGAGAAGAAGAGGAGCTCGTCGCTCCACCCACCGCCAGACTGTGTGAAGAGAGGAAGAGAAGAAGAGTGAGCGAGAGAGAGAGAGAAGTCCGGGGAGGAGCCCACGCTCCGTTCCCCCATTGTATTTCTTTTTCTTTCTCTCTTTTCTTTCCTTTTGTCCCCTGTTTTGCCGATGTTGCAATGTATTAGTCCCCTCGGGACACTTTTCTTGTAAGAGTAGAAAGAGAAGTCTTGCCAATATTATTGGATGTCCTCCTCTAGCATCTCTTCCGTGTTTGCATCCTTCGGTGCCTCACGTCCCTTTCCCTTTCCCCTTCTGTTAGGGTTTGCTTCCCTCGGGCTTTTTGCCTTCGATCACCCCTGGGCGCCCTTAGCGGTACGCCCTCCGTCTGCCTTCGACGGTATGCCCTTGGGCACCTCCAGCGGTGCGTCTCGTGTTGTGCCTTCGGCGGTACACCCCTTTGCTTGTGCCCCAACGGCACACCCCAACCGTGCCCCAGCGGCACACCCCAGTTGTGCCTCCAGCGGCACACCCTGATCGTGCCCTCAGCGGCACACCCCAACCGTGCCTCAGCGGCACACCCCAGGCCTTCAGCGGCACACCTTAGCCTAGGTCCTTCGCCGGCAGGCCCTCTCGTGCCGTCCTTGCCCGACACACCTACCCTTCCTTCTTGCCCGGTGCATCCCCCTCAGCCAGTCCCAGAGTAGGCTTCCACTCGCCGTTCCCTCCAAGTTTTTCGAGGTTTATAAAGGTGTTGCCGCTCTCGGGCGCCCACCTCCAGTTGCCAGGTTCCGCCACTCCTTGTGGGCACGTTCCCTGTATCTCCCTTATGCTCGGGTTAAGGGGAGATGCTGCCGAATTTTCGTTAGAAACGCTAACATATTAAAAAGATAATAGATGACAACACACAAATGGAACGACAACACATTAAAAAGGACTAAAAGAAAGCAACAAACAAATAAAAAAAGAGAACAACGGTAAAACGCTTTAACCGAGGCAGGGGAAACGTAATTAATTCAAAGAGAGCCAAACCAAATGGCAACTAAACAACTTGAAAACTCGCCCTCGTGGGAGAAAGAATGGAAATTGATCAAGAGAAGAAAAGAAGAGACCCATACAAACTTAACAAAATCAGAAAAGGAGAAAAGAAAAGCCTTAAAAGAGAACGGAGGAGGAGTGGGCTCCCATGCCCTTCGCCGGTACGCCCCTTCAGCCGCCTTCACCGACACACTCCTTTCATCCTTCACCGGCACACTTGCTAATACCTTCCCTGGCACACTCCTTTCATCCTTCATCGGCACACCTGCCAATACCTTCCCCGGCACGCTCCTCTCTTCTTTCACCGGCACGCCTTCTCACGCCCTTCGTCGGCACTCCTGCAGCGCCCTTCGCCGGCACGCCCCAGCTCAGCTTCCCTGGCGCGCCCTTCGCCGGTACAGCTTGCAGCACCCTTCGCCGGCACGCCTCCCACTAGCCCTTCAGCAGCACACACCCTAGCTTCAGCGGTACACCCTTTCAGCCCCTTCGCCGGCACACCCTTTCAGCCCTTCAGCGACACACTTCTCAGCCCTTCAGCGGTACGCCCTTTTTAGCCCTCTAGCGGCCCACTCTCTCTCCAAAAAATATGAATAATAATAATAATAATAATAATAATGATAATAATAACAATAAAAATCAGTAAAAACTAGGAAGAATAAATAAATCTGAACATATATATATATATGAAATAAAAAAATGTGGAATAGTAATAACAACGGTTAAAAAGGGAAAATATAGTAATAATAATAAACAAAATAGAGAAATCATTCAGAATAAATACATAAAAGGGAAATAATCGATAAAATAAAACATATATGTATAATTTATAACCCAGATAAAAAAATGGCAAAATCTACACCGTAGCCCCGTCTCCCCTACGATCCGATGCTGAAGGAACAACAATGCCGCCCTTGCGGGTTGGGCCTGAGTCTTGGGAATCATCCCGAAATGGCCATAGCCTGACCTCGTCTCGGGCTGACATTCCGATTAAACCGGGCTCATTTCTCCGGCCGGATCCCTTTCGAGCAGCTACTAAAATTACCGCACGTTCGGCAGGCACTTGAACGGATTCCCCTCGATTCCCGCTGCGTTTCTATTACAGACTTGCGACCGAGCATGAAAAGACCCGTGGGCAGCCAGCATGACCAACGGCTCTCGCCCTGATATAGTCGTGGAGGCCGGTATCGTTCCGGGCCGATAACCCATAAAATTGGTTTCATTCTAACGGGATTCGCTCCCGCTCTTTCATTGAAATTACCGTGAACTCGGCATACATTTGTAGGGGGCCGCTCCCACCCATGTCGCACTTTCAATATGGGCCCTTCCCCGAACATGAAAAGGTCCGCAAGTGACCGACAGAATCGGAATAGAACGAGACGGCTCTCGCCACCCCTGGACTCCCTCTATGGGAACATCAATAAGACCTCCGTGGGCCACACTTAGACCTCGGGCCTATCCCGATCATGGTCATCATCTGGCTCATATCCCCGGTCTACAGCCTGTCCCTTTCGAACACGTTTTTGGTTCTGGAAACTAGTCCTGGGACTCTCCCCCGTTGCCCTCCGGCACCGGAAATATTAATGATGCCCGCGCAAGCCTCGTTCGGACCACGGGAGGCGCCCCCAGTATAGTCCTGACTCGATCTCGCATTGGGCCAATAGATTCACTCGTTTCCAGCTACAATAACCGAGATTCAATCGAATGTTTTCAGTGTCTCGGAATAATAAAACTTGTCGTATCCCGGCATGCATATGTCTCACGTCCTCCCTCGACGATTGCAATATTCTCAAACCAGACTCCCGTCCGAACATTAAATGGTCTCCCGAATGACCGACATGTTTCGAACGCCCGCTTCTCCGGACACAGGGCTTTTCAGTCGATTCAAGGGATATTCCCTCGTCGCCCCTTGGCACCGAAAATATTAATGACGCTCATGCAAGTCTTGTTTCGACCGCGGGGGGGCCCACCGCAGTATGGTCGCAGCTTGCTCTTGCACCGGGCCAACAGATTTACCGGTTTCCGACCGCTCTAACCGAGGTTTAGCCAAACGTTTTCCATTCTTCTGAACAGTAAATTGCCATATCCTGGCATACATATGCTCCGGTCTTCCCGCGACGATCGCGCTTTCCCCGAGACGGACACTCGTCCGAACATCAAATGGTCAGCACATGACCGACATGACCTCGAATGGTTTTCTTCTCGCCCTCGCGTGAGGATCTCAATACCTCGTAATAGACTTTTCATGCAACTAATCTCTTGGCCATGAGGCCCTGAATCTCAGCGATTAATCAAGGGTGTTCCCTCGTATGGGCGATGTAAATGACGTCGTGACATTTATGGCACGGCGAGTTTTGGTCCCGACACGAACCACACAATCGTCTGATGAAGTTAGATCGAGCGCACCATGGGCTCTTCGGAGCCCGAATAAATTGTCACTCTGGTGACTGGCACGCCCACGCACTTAATAAACCAACAAACGAATAAAATAATTGTTAAATAAAAAGTGCTTCCACAAGCACTTGGCGAGCACTTGGCGAAGAATAAGCTGGCAATCACCTACAATCCGCAATTGGGTAACACCGAATTGATGAGCGACCTCCAGTCCGGCCAGAAGAGCCTCATACTCAGCTATATTATTTGTAACGAGAAATGCAAGCTGAGAGGCGAGCGGAATAGTGATACCCTCCGGTGATAGAAGAACAATGCCAATCCCTTTTCCTTTTGAATTTAAAGCTCCATCAAAATGTAATGTCCACGTCGAATCGGATTGATTGACGGACATTAGTTCCTCATCTGGAAACTCTGAGCGAACCGGGTCAAATCTGGGGAGTGGGTGATGAGCAAGATGTTCTGCTATGGCATAGCCTTCAATTACTTTTTGCTGAATGTAGATAACATCGAATTGAGAAAGGAAGCTTTGCCATCGTGATAATCGGTCGGTGAGAACGGATTTTTCAAGAAGAAACTTGATTAGATTCATACGAGCAATGAGATGAACTTTGTAAGCTAAGAAATAATGCTTGAGTTTCTGAACTACCCAGACTAAAGCGGCACAAGTCTTTTCTATGGCCGAGTACCTCTGCTCACAGGGGTTGAGAAGTTTTGACAAGTAGTAGGCTGCCCTTTCTTTTCCTTCTTCGTCAACTTGGGCTAGGACAGCGCCTACAGAGTCATCCAGGACAGAAATGTAAAGAACAAGCAGTTTGCCTGGAACTGGCGGCCTCAGGACAGGAGGATTTGAGAGATAATCCTTCAATCCGTCAAAAGCTGCTCGACATTTATGATCCCAAATAAACTTGACTCCCGGCTTAGTAAGCTCGTAGAATGGCCTACATCTTTGTGAATGTTAGGAAACAAATCGGCGAATAAATTGCAACCTCCCGATCAATCCTTGAACTTCTTTCAAATTCCTGGGAGGAGGCATTTCCCTTATGGCCTTCGCCTTGTTGGGATCAATCTCAATACCCCTCTTACTTACGATGAATCCAAGCAACTTCCCTGATGAAATGCCAAACACGCACTTCTTGGGATTCATTTTTAGCTGATACTCCCGTGCTCTTTGCAAGACTTTAGTTAGAACCCCGGGATGCTCAATCCTTGTTCTTGATTTTACTACCAGATCGTCAACGTACACCTCTATATAAATGTGGATCATATCATGAAAAATTGCCATCATAGCCCTTTGATAGGTGGCTCCAGCATTCTTAAGTCCAAAGGGCATGACCACATAGCAATAAGTTCCCCATGGTGTAGTGAACGATGTTTTCTCTTGATCCTCCTCAGCCAGGCGAATCTGATTATAACCTGAAAAGCCATCCATGAAGGAGAGAGTCTCATATCCTGCCGTATTGTCAATTAAAACATCAATATGAGGGAGGGGGAAGTCATCTTTAGGACACGCCGGTTGAGGTCCCGAAAGTCTATACAAATTCGCACCATTCCATCTTTCTTCATGACTGGGACGATGTTAGCCACCCAATTGGAATAGAGGACAACTCTAACGAATCTTGCCTTATGAAGCTTATCGACCTCTTCTTTCATTTTTAATGCCATATTAGGGTGGAAACGTCTTAACCGCTGTTTGACCAGAATGGACCCTGGCTTAAGCGTAAGTCGATGTTCAACAAGCGCAGGGTCTAGTCCGGGCATATCTTCATAACTCCATGCGAATGTGTCCTTATATTCTTGAAGAACCAAAATGAGCGCCTCCTCTTCGGAGGGCGGCAAGTTCTTACTAATGAGGACAATCCTAGGGTCTTCCTCCTTACCCAGATTTATTTCTTTGGTAGGTTCTTCTACTGAGGCTGATGGCTCATCAAATCTTCTCATGACACTGGAAAAAGCATCGGCCTCGTCCTCATATTCTTCACAACCTTCATCCCCCTCTTCAATAGGGTCTTCATCATTCATTATCTCATAAACACCAAAACCATCATTAAAAACACAAGTATCCTCATATTCTACTTCCGGCAGGATAATTGGATTCTCCACAAACTCGGGAATGGCTAGATATGCCCGGCATCTGATGGCTAACTCTAACAAGAACCTACGGGGAATCTGCTTACCCTTGGATCTTTTATGTGAAGCTACCCCATGAGTCTTAAAACTAGAAGAGTAAGAGCAACTAGCCTGATCACTAGACTTTGACGAAGATGAAGGAGGTGAGGAAAAGATGGGTACAGAAGGAAATACAGATGGAGTCCCCTCACCGGAGGGGTAGGGAAGGTCCCCTAGTGAATCTTGGAAGAGCGGCCCCTGGGTCAGGACACACTCATGAAGAAGATAGGAGGTCTCCTCAATGGAGATGAAAGATTGGAAAGTTTGAATTTTGGCATTTTTTTTCGTTTTCATTGTCAAGAAGAAGGCAATAGAGGGAGGAATAGGAGGTGGTGTTAAGGTTGACAGATTGATGAAAGATGGAGTAAATGATGACCCACGCGGGGGTGTGATGGAGAGTTTAGAGAATTACTCGAGGAGCAAGGGAGGAATCGGAGGAGAAACTTGAAGTGAATTTGGAGAAAAGGTTATCAAGACCGCGGGCGGTCTAGGGATATCTAAGCAAAATATTTGATTAAGCAGACGAACAATAATCTTTGAATGAATGGATTTAATAGATAAAAGGCCGGCCCACAGCCTATCCACGTTGTAGCCTTCCTCGAACGGCACATCAGGCTCCCCGGTATCTGTGTAATTGCTTAGAATCTGCCTCTTGTCCATGATATCTGTTGGCTTTTCATTTAATTCATGAATCAATGGCGGCCATTCTGGATCAGTTGGCATAAACAATCGGCTCAGGGCAATAGTGATATCATTCATGTCGAACCATCTATACTAATCACATTCGGGGTCATCCATCTTTCTTCTTTTATCTGGCCGTAAAGACTCCAGAGCTTTGTATGTAACCAGTGGGGCTATGTGACGAGCAAACTACCGTGCATGTACATCTTGACAATCCATCATGGAAGTGACTAGAGTGGTTCGCTCATCATTATGAGTGCCTCCTTTCATAAAGTGTGTTTTTAGGGTCCAGGTAAGAGGCTGCCGATCTATCTTGAGAGTGGAAGCCATGACGGCCCATGGCTCATTTTCATCTTTGCTTGGCGCTTTGTACCCTAGGCCACCTCGGGGAATCATCTGATGCCTGACGGGCTTGACTCTCCCCTGAAGATTAACACCCAGGACTTTACCAGTTCTATACCCCATTTTCATCATAATGTTCCATCCTGGCGTGTTCATCAAACCTTTTTTCTTCTTGCCTTTGGATGGCTGTGGTGGCATTTGAGTGGTAGGAGGGGTTGAAGAAGACGACCTTACCAAGTCTTGCCGTAGGTCGACAACATCCAAAACTGAGAGCAAATGCCTATTGGAAGGCCACATAGAAGGCACCGATGTTGCGGAATGTATATATTCTGTCAGCAGA
Organism: Amorphophallus konjac; assembly: GCA_022559845.1. NCBI lineage: Eukaryota > Viridiplantae > Streptophyta > Magnoliopsida > Alismatales > Araceae > Amorphophallus > Amorphophallus konjac. The sequence goes on along the minus strand of CM040128.1, from coordinate 66,772,539 downwards.
ATGGGCATACTAGTGACTTTAATAATGCGCCCTTTCTGCAGAAATTTTATGCATTGATGATTCGTTGAAGGCACAGCATCAAGCTCTTGCATGTACGGGCGACCCAAAATGCCATTGAATGTTGGGTCCATGTCTAGAATATGGAAATCCGTTGTGACTGAGACTGGACCCAAACCAACTTTTAGAGTGATCATTCCTAAAGGCGGCTTCCTAGTGTTGTCATAGGCGGTAACAGTGATTGTAGACGGCCGGCTTTGACTCTCTGGAATGCCACACATTTTCAAGGTACTTGGTGGCAAAACATTAATAGATGCCCCAGTATCCACCAAACATTGTTTCACTGCCACCTTGTTAATGTCAATAGTAATGCACAGTGCATATTTTCTGGTTGGCTGCGGAGCCAATTCATGTTCATAAAAAGTGATGGCTGCTTGATTACTGGCTGGACTCAAAATTGTAGTGACCTGTTCAACTAGGATATCTTCGTTTACCATTACTTTCTGCAGATATTGCTTCAAGGCTAGCTGATGTGTAGTAGATCTTTTGATCAGTTCCAGAATGGAAATTCGGGCCGACGTTCTGTCCAAATGCTTTAGTAAGTCATACTCCGTGCCCGGTGTGGACTCTTGTTCTTGTTCTCCTTGTTCTTGTATCGGCTCCTGCTCCCGCTGGGGAAACACTCGATGGAACATCCGTCCACTATGGAGCACCATTATTTTCGAAGCCTCTGTCAGGCCTAGGGTAGATGAAGGGGCCGAGGAGGTAGAGGGAATGGTGTGTGGTGTGTTGGGTGCTGGTGCAGGATTGGCAGGAGGAGGGGTTCTTATAAGAGGCCTCGCCGGCTGGGGGTTATCGGAATGTGGTGACGGGGATCGGGTGACAAGGAGGGGCCTTGGAAGCATGATGGTGGACGGGGTAGATTGTGGCGAAATAGGAGGGGTGATGATTGTCAGCGAGGGGCGGATAAGGAGATGTCTATTTGGTGGAGGATTTTGTGGTAAAGGAGCATTCGTGGGTTGGCGTAAAAGAAGGGGCCGTGAAGAAGTAGGGTTAGGGGTGAATGGTCCTGGAGTGCTGTAACGTATAAGGGGGCGTGGCGTTTGGGAAGGGGGTACAGGCTGAAGCCTTCTTAGAAATTATGGTGGTTGCGGTTGACCGGAGTTTTGATTAATGGCCCCGACAGAGGCATTTTCCTTATGCCAATCCTGCCCTCTCTCCACTTCATGGATTGAGGTGACAAGGTTTACTTGTTGATTTTGAACCGGGTGCTCCAATAGTGGATTATTGACAATCCCCATATTGGGCTGGGGTGTAGGAGCCTGTTGTTGCTGGGGAACTTGTTCTTGCTGACCTTGCTGCGGGTGCTGCTGAGCCGATGGTTGCCGAGGAGGCCTTCGAGCTTTTAGAGTAGCAATAACCCTCTTCATCTCATCCCAATCAATATCACCTTGATCATTCATATCATGTATGTAATCCTTGAAGTGAAACTAATGATCGATGTTGTGCCTCGGCTGCCGATGGAAGACACAATATCGGGAGGTGTCTACATGTTGCGGCCATATCGTTCTTTCTTTAGACAGGGTGAGCAGGTTGGCGGCCATGAGGGCATTGAAAATGTCTAACAGGCTTTCAGGCAAGGGAGGGTAGTGCGCTCTTCGGGGACCCAATGGCCTTCTTGATTGTTGCAGTTGTTGTGGTGCATAATTGACTGGCGGGGGCATTTGGTGGTACTGTGCGGGTTGGTTTTGTGGAACAAAGTGGGGTTGTTGTTGAGGAGGTGGAAGAGGCCGTAAGGTCTGAGGAGCGTTATTATTTGGCTGGTGGACTTGGTTTTGGAAGGTGGGCTGTTGTGGTGGCGGCCCTTGGTTTGGAGGGTGGCGGAAGGGTGTGGAATTGCCGAACGCGCTCACCTACTCATTAGTAACAGTGCCTTCAGTGGTCGCACCAGTATTGTCGATATTAACGTTCCTCTTTATTACCTTTGGTCTTGGCTCAAACATGCCCATAATAGGTGAATCTTTCATCTGAGTTTGTATGTATCTAGCTCTTTCATAGAGCTCTTCCATAGTGCTCAACTTGTTCATGGCTAAAATATGACGGAACTGCAGAGTGGAGTTTGATATAATCATCTTCACTTGCTCCGTTTCTGACAGTGTGTCCTTTAACTTCTCGGCCATAGCTCTCCACCTATCAGCAAATAAAACGAAGTCCTCCTCGGGCTTCATCTTTTCGGCAACCAGATCAGTAATAGACAAAGAGTGACCCACACGGTCCTTGTACTTCTACAGAAACTTTCGTTGAACTACATCAAAATCACCGGCATCTGCCGGCTCCAGGGAATAAAACCATTCTAATGCCGGGCTATCTAAAGACCGCCTAAAAAGATAAGCCAGAGAAGTCTTGTTATCTTGCCAGAATGATGCCTCATACAAGAAGTCTTTCAAGTGAATGTGCGGATTACCCGTTCCATTGTACCGTCGGAAATTCGGCATTTCAGACAGGGGTAGGTGAAAAATCGGTAGAGTGGGAAGCATAATTTTGGGAGCGACCTTGAATGCAGTGACCTTCTTGAGCTGCTCCTCCATACTAGCCATCCTTTGGAGGAGTATAGTGTGGTTATCGGACTCAGATGGGGCCGGACGAAAAGAGTATTGGTTCGTCATAGGCCTTCTCAAAATTTGAGAAACATGAGGTTGTTGAGGCCTAGCAATGGAGTGACTTGCCGGTTGGACCGGCGTAGTCATAATAGGAGTTGATGGGCGCGAGGGCACCCTAGATGAGATCGCTTGGTCGTTGGGAGAACTAGCAGAGTGGCCTCCCATGGCCTGGAGAGGGTTAGAAGATGACGGGACAGACTTTCCCTTTAAAGCGGCTTGGGCCGCCTGGCGTTGGGAGTCATCCAGGCGAGCAAGAACTTTGAGAACTTCGTTGAAGTTGAAAGAAGGGGAAGCGTCCCTTGAAGTGTTTTAAGTGGTAGGTTGAGCTTGGGAAGAAGGCTCAACCTCCAAAGAAGTGGTGTCCACCATGTGGACCTGAGTGGGAAAGAAAGTGTAGTTTCCCTCGTGGTAGACATGATCCTGAGAGGGAACCTCATAAAACGGGTCAGAGTGACCCTCCTCATAACCATCATAAGTATATCCGTAGTTGGCCATTTTGATGATTTTACCTGAACAGAGTTTCATGTTTAAGGAAGAAGAAATATGTTTCCAACAACAAGTATACCCAAGAGATATCACCTTATCAAACAAAATAAACACTCAAGTTGTAATGAGCCCAAAGTTTTAAGGTTTTCTTTGAGGATTAAGGTGAATTTTGTAATAAATTCTCTTCTTTGAATGTGGGGTCCTGGTTGAAAATTTGGGTATAATCTCCGGGTATCTAGGTTATTTCTCTCTCTTCACCAACGTATGGGTCAACTATACTCCGGGTGCTTCAATGGTACAACCTGCCCAGCGTCCGTGAGAGAATCCACGGGTGCGGGGACTTACGGAGGCTTGGTTCAGGAATTTCCGGTCCAATGAGACGGAATGCTCAAAGGAGGGTCCTTTCTTTACCAAGAGGTGGTGTGATTCCTAAAAGTGTGGGGAGAGGAGGTCTCCCAAACCGAATGCCCTAAATGCAGCCTAATGCAGGCAATATCAAGCAGGTGATATGAGAATCAGTCAAGCGAACAGCAGTAAGCAGTAAACAGAGGTTCTGTGGGCACAGAACAAAATGACGACCTGGATAAGGTTGCTATATCAACAAGAGACGACTGTGTGTCAGTCGCTAATCACTGTGAACAGTGCAAACAGATAGTAATCAAAATGAAATAGTGCCTTAAAGTGAGGCGCTGCCTGTGGAAATGACGCCTGTGCACAGGGGCGCCAGATAGCAGTAATCAAACTTAAAGTGATGAACAAGAGCAATGATAATCAAAATAACGCCTTTCAGTAAGGCGATGTATCAGTGAAAGAAACCTCTGGGAGGGGCGTCAAAATGCAATAATAAAAAATATGACGCCTTGGTGTGAGGCGTTATATTAATGAATGACGCCTCTGAGAGGGGCGTTAATTACGCCTCTGAGAGGGGCATTAATTATACAATGATGGAAATGCTCGCAATAAAAATGGAAACAGCGCCCATTCGAACGGTCATTGTATGTGGAAATGACGGCGGTATGAAGGGCGTTATTCAGTTCCAGTGGCTAATCTAGTGGGAGGTGTGCACGTGGTGCACAAAGGGAGTGTGCTACGTGGAGCACGAAGGAGGGGCACGCGAGGGCGCCAAAGGGAGGGGCACGCGAGGGCGCCGAAGGAGGGGCACATGAGGGCACCAAAGGGAGGGGCACGCGAGGGCACCGAGGGAGGGGTAATCAAACTAAAACAAAAAGAGTCCCACCGTGATCGCCAATTTGTGAACGTGTCACATACACATTTTTAAAAGAAAAGAAAAATAACAATTAAGGGTGGATAATTATACTAGAATATGTGGAATATGAAGGAAAAGGAGATGAGCATGAGATGCTCTATGGAGGGTGATCGCCAGAGGGGTTACCTCAAAGAAGAAAGATGATCTCATGTACCTTGTATGAAGCGGGTGAGATTGTAAGTTCTTCTTTCCTCCTTCTATCGGCCGGCCGACGAAGGAGGTTTATAGCTTGATTACCCTTACAAGAAAACACACAAAATAAATAAATATGTGGATTATCCAAGTGTGTAGTATTAATGCTCTAATAATATAGAATCAAACAGATTAGACATGAACACACCTTGTGTGTTTTGGTTTTAAAACCCCTAAGAGGAGTAACAAGGTATGAGATTATATGGATGAATATGCTAATGCAACGTAAACTAGTATAATATGACCTTCTCTAGCAAAGTGACTAGAGAGTGGTATGTGTTGACATGATAACAGCAAAAAAAAGAAACAATGAATAAGAGAGGGGGAGTCGCCCTTCTGCTGTATGGCAGCAGTAAAGGGGGAGGACAAATGCTTCAGCTTTTACGGGAGGAAGGGAGCTCGCCAGAGGAAGAGCTTGGGAGAAAACAACCTGCAAAATAACGAAACACTCTTCTCTCTGTTAGCTCTATCTGTGTTCTCTTCCGTTCTCTCTTTTTTTCCTCTCTCTCTTCTTCTTCTCTTTTTTTCTCGCGTGAGGGAGATTCAAGGGGGGTATTTATAGCCAAAAAATCCTTGCATTAACAAGATTAAAACAAGGTAATGAATCTCTAATAAGGAACCTTCTTCCCAATCGAACACAAGGTGTAAAATGGGGAAATGATCATTACTAGAAAGAAGCAGGCGAAAGGGAGACGGAAGTGAAAATGACGACCTGACTAGGGGCGTCAATTGAAATGACGGCAGTTACACCGTCGTCAATTCCTGAATTTAATTATAGAAATAAAGAACTTTCCTTATTTAAAATGTCAAATGACACATGTTTGAACGGGCGTTAAATAATCAACGCCCCTCCCGAGGACGTCAATTCTTTGAGTTTTATTTTCGTTAGAATTTGTAAAATCCAGGAATCGACGACCGTTTGAACAGTCATCCATTTATGGAAAATGCCCCTAATCAAGTCGTTAATTAAATGACACCTTCCCCACAGGCGTTAATTTCAATTATTAAACTAAAAAGCCAAGAAATCATAATTAAATATGAAGAAATTAGAACAACTTCATATTAAGCCAATATTGAAGTCCACTTTGGGGCGTCACATGGTGACATGAAATTTACTCAACATAGTATCGATTTTGGCGTGTCTACACACCCCGTGGCTTATTTCAGTGAGATACTTTCTGATGCAAAGTTTCGTTACTCCACCTACGATAAGGAGTTCTATGCCGTGGTCCAAGCTCTCAAACACTGGAGACACTATCTCTTACCATAAGAGTTTATCTTATATTCGGACCACGAGGCTTTGAAATTCCTTAGCTCACAGAAGGGCTTAAACCCTAGGCATGGTTGGTGGGTAGAATTCCTCCAGTCTTTCACATTTGTCCTAAAATATAAGGCTGGAAAAGAAAATAAGGTGGCCGACGCCTTGAGTCGAAGGGTCTCCCTCCTTTCCACTATTCGGGTAGAGGTCACCGGATTTGACTGCATGAAGGAACTCTATGGAGAGTGTCCCGATTTTGGCCCTGCCCACTCTACTTTGTCTGTTGGACCCTCGATAGCCTTTTATGACTATCTACTCCAGGATGATTTTCTATTTCGAGGGCAGCAACTCTGTGTCCCGAGAACTTCTGTTCGGGACTTCTTGATTTGGGAAATATATGATGGAGGTCTTGCTGGTCACTTTGGCCGCAACAAGACCATCCTTTCTGTGGAGGAGCATTTCTATTGGCCTGGCTTGAAGAAAGATGTGGCCAAGATTGTAGCCCAGTGTAGGACATGCACAATGGCCAAATAGGTCAAACAGAATAGTGGTCTCTACACTCCTCTCCCCATTCCTGATCGACCATGGGTTGATGTGAGCATGGATTTTATCCTTGGTTTAACTCGCACTGCTCACAAGCATGATTCCATCCTTGTTGTCGTTGATAGGTTCTCTAAGATGGCCCACTTCATTGCATGTTCCAAAACATCTAATGCATCTAGAGTAGTCCACTTATTCTTTGATGAAGTCGTGCGTCTGCATGGTCTCCCCCAAACCATCGTGTCTGACCGAGATGTCTGGTTCACTAGTTACTTCTAGAAGACACTTTAGCACCTAGTTGGCACCAAACTCAAATTCTCCACTGCCTATCACCCACAAATTGATGGGCAAACAGAGGTTGTTAATAGGAGTTTAGGGAATCTCTTGAGGTGTCTTGTAGGGGAACATTCTGGCACTTGGGATCTTCTTTTGCCCAGAGCCGAATTTGTATACAACAGCTCTGTCAATAGGTCCATAGGTATGAGTCCATTTGAGGTCGTGCATGGCTACAAACCTAGGAAACCTGTGGATCTCATTCCCCTTCCCCTTGAGTCTAGGACATCCAAGTCAGTTGAGGAATTTACACAGCGTGTCAAAAGTCTTCACGAGTCAATTAGTAAGTAAATAAACCTCAGTAATGAAACTTACAAACGCTTGGCTGATTTACATATGCGTCACCATGAATTTCAAGAAGGTGACATGGTTATGGTACGGGTTCGACCCGAACGACTCCCCTGGGGAGCCGTTAAGAAGTTGCAAGCCCGTAGTGATGGTCCCTTCCCAATTTTACGAAAGATTGGCTCCAATGCGTATGTTGTGGACTTACCTCCCGAATATGGGATTAGCTCAACTTTTAATGTGGCCGACCTAGTGGCCTACAAGGAACCCACAACGATTCCTAGTGACCCTTTCGAGCCTTCTCCTCCCATTGTAAGTGAGCCCACCCATGTGCGTCCCACAGCCTCGAGAGCACCGCGCGAGCAAATTGAGAGGATACTAGATGAGCAGGTGACCACTACACGGAGCAGGGTGTACCAGCGCTACCTTGTCCGCTAGCGGGACCGTCCACCTTCTGATGATTCCTAAATCAGTCGGGAAGATCTCCAGTGCCTCGATCCAGATCTGTTGGAGCACTACCACAGCAGTGTCCCCCCTTACTCGACAAAGCCGAGTTCTAGCTGCCCCAGGAGGGTTGGTGGGGACACCGGACCCACTACCGGGCCCCACACTCGGAGCCGACGCTGCACTGCCCCTACACCGAGCTTATGGCTCGGAGACTCACTCGAAGACTCGGCATCCTGAGTAGATACTTGTGTGTATTTGTACGTCTTTGAGTATTGAGTATTTGTACATGTGTAAAATACATGTTTTACTACATGTATTTACTTTTGTTTTATTAGGCTAGTCATAGTCAAAAGTTATTGTATTTTATATTTTCTTAAACCCAAGAGTCAAAGTTAGGTTGGTGGCCTTTGTTTTATTAGGCTTGGGTATAAACACAATAAGTGAAAGCGTGAGGGTATGTATGTTATGGCTTTCCCAAAAAATAGGGGGCTAAGGGTGTTACGTATGATATGAATTAAAGCTTAAGTTTTGCAGTCCAATTGATGCCTTGGCCCATTCTAACTTCCCTTCCCTCTTTCTCTTTGTGAGTTTAAGTGTGTCGCCCGGTGTTAGACCGTCCGGCGTGAGGCCGAGCTGCGCAAGATAGAAAGTTATCCGTCTTGTTCGTGATTCCGGAGTTATCGTCGACATAAGCGGCAACACCCGTGAAAAGAGCACAATATTCCTCCGAACCGATGAGTGAAAGTAGAGCTTAAACCCTTCGTAGACCTCAAAATGGCAGAGTACCCCTTTAGAGCTCAAGGGTCCGTTGAGACAGGGACATTAGCTCTGCAGGTAGGAAGCTACCGGTTCAATAATGATCCTGCCGGTCAAGGTGGAACCCACCGGTTAATGCAGAACCCACCGGTTAAGGCCATGGGAAGGGTCCACCGATTGAGGCCCTGCAGGGTCAAACAAGTGGGTGAAATTAGGACAAAGATCATTTAAGAGCCTAAAAATGGCAAAATGACCCTTGGAGACCAAAGGCCCGCTGAAACATAGGCGCAAGTCCCACTGGGGCATGCTACCGGTTAAAGGGGGAAACCTGTCGGATAAATCCATGGAAGAGGAGCATGCCGAATAAATGGGAGCCTACTGGATAAATGGGACCCGGCCGAATAAGCCCACGGAGGAAGAGCTGCCGATTAAATTGTGCCCACCGGTTAAGGCTATGGAGTGGGCCACCGGTTAAAGCTCCGTAGGATTAAAAAAGGGATGGGTGAAGAAACTAAAACATGAACCTCCCACGGTCCTCAAAAATAACAAAATATCGTTAAAAACATAGGAATCCCTTGAGATGCGGCCTGGGGTATGAACCTTGTCCTTTAAATGGGGCCTGGCCACTTAAATGGGGGGCTTACCGTTAAGGCCATGTGAAGGGCCATACTGGTTAAGCCCCTACAAGGCTTAAGCAACGGAGCGAGAAACTAAGAAAGAAAGAGGTTGAACATTTGAAAGAACAAAGAGTATGCGGGGAGGTATCCTCCAAGGGGCTGGCCTCAGGGCCCTACCCATGATACTGGGCAAGCTCTGAGCCACTTCCTAGAGGAGCTCATGTGGGTGCTCATACTGTGAGCACTATGGCCTTTGCCATTAAGCGAGAAGAAAAGGGGTAGAACCTTCAAAAAAGGCTTTCTTGTTAAAAGAAAAAAAAATGCGGTAGAGAATCACGCAAAACACAAAGACAATATACGTAAAACATGAACGATTCATGTAGTGCGATAACAACACTCTGCTTCCTTTATTAGCTTTAATCATGCCATATAGATACACACACAGCCCAACAAGGGTAATGAGACAACATTCAGGGAAGAGGAAAAGGGAAAACAACAGGGGGAGGAGAGGAAGAGGAGGAGTAAAGACTCCCTCTCCCCCCAGCTCCCTTCCTCTCCCCACCTCTTCTCACACTCGCCCCCCTTCTCCTTTTTCTTCTCTTCTTCGCACCCTCACTGGATGCACTCACTGTACGAGCTCTCTCCTCTCTTCTTCTTCCTGTTCCTCTCTTGCGTATGCCATCCCCTCCTTCGAATTCACCCTTACTCCCTATATATAGGGGACTGCGAAGAACCCCTTTGCAAGTGGAGCCCGCCAGAAAACCCTCTGGCGAATCTCTTACTGTTTTTTTTTGCTTTTCGTATCTCCACTACCACCTTTCCTTCTTTGTAGTGAGCAAGAGGTTGGTAGCTGGCAGACGATCTTCGAAGCTTGCTCAAATGGGCAGTTGTCTCCGTCGTACTTGCTTGCCACGACCGCTGCGCGTCGGACAAAGGGGTTACCGTAGGGCAAGGACCCCTAGTTGCTGGTAAGAACCGGTGGTCACCGGGCAGGTCAGCCATTGCCGTTTCAGGCAAGTTTGCAGCTTGACTGGGAGAGTGCCGATTAAACATGGGAGGCCGTTTAAGGCCCTTGCTACCGGTTAATGGGCTTTCCTTCCGGTTAAAGGAGTTGCCACCGGTTAAAAGCCTCCCTGTCGATTAAGGGGATTGCCACCGGTTATCACACCTGCTCCCGGTTAAACCATGGCTGTCGGATAATACCTACGCTACCGGTTAAGCCGCTGGCTTTGGGTGCGTGTCAGTTAAGGTTGTAGAAGCTGATCCTGCCAGTTAAGGGGCCAAGCTCCGCCGGTTAAGTGGTCAAAGAGGAGCTATCGGTTAAGGGGGGTGGCCCACCGTTTAAATGGCCCAAAGGGGCCCTGCACATTAAGTGGGGAAACCCATTAGCTACCGGTTAATGGGCCAGGGTGGCCCTGTCGGTGAAGTGGGAAAAGCCCATCAGTTGCCGGTTAGATGGGCCAGAATGGCACTGCCGATTAAGTGGGGAACCCATTAGCTGCCGGTTAATGGGCCAGGGTGGCCCTGCCGGTGAGGTGGGAAAACCCCATCAGTTGTCGGTTAAATGGGACAGAATGGCCCTGCCAATTAAGTGGGGAACACCCCCCTTCACTAACTGTTAATGGGCCAGGAAGGCCCTGCCGGTTAAGTGGTTGTCCAGCCTTGCCGGTTAAACGGGCATGATGGCTCTGCCGTTTAAGGCCTCCTATTGTCTCGATCCTTGTGACCTGGCTTGTGGTCATTTGCCTTCGGGAGGTGGCCTCTCTCCCTCATAGCTTAGGGCTTACTTCGTCCCTCGGGACGTGAGTTGACGGTGCGTCCCTCGTCGTTGGAATTGTTGATCTTCTTTGGGGACTCGGGAGTTTCGAGCCCTCCGTCATACTCTTCGCTACTAAGGGTTCGTGATTGAACTCGTAGCAGTGTGTTCATTCAGGAACGTCTTAGCCTCCTGTCATTTTAATACGCCCGCTTGGGCGTTATTTGTTGGTGGATGAAGGAGCCTTTTGGAGCTTGGCCACCGAGTCCTCTTCATATTCTTCTTTCACCGCCGAGCTGTCCAGGTGGGCCCCACAGCAGTGCATCTTGGAGATGCTTTGTATTCCCACCTCAGATGTGTTGTCAGAAGTTTAGGGATGCCAAATTTTGAGCGTCTACAAAGTCCCACCCTGTCGCCTACCCCGACCACTCCGAATCCATGTTTCCCTTCGTCGTCCACTACCTCCACGCCTACCCAGCCACTCTGACTCCATGTTCCCCTTCGTTGTTCACTACCTCAATGTCGAGCTGCCTCTCTGCCTTGCTAGCGATCATGCCACAGGCCTCGACCACCTCTATAACCTCATTGACCTTGTCTAAAGTAGGATCTCAGAGAAGAAAGATAGCAGAAGCAACACTAGCTTTAACCTATGATAGCAGAGGGAAGCCTTCCTAATAGCCTTGTTATGCCAGTACCACTTTGTCCACTAGGAGTTTGATGTGTGCCTGTTGCTGATCTAAGAGCTACTAGCCAAGGACCTCTCCAATCTAGCACTCCCTTCACGGTTCGCATATGTGCAAATGTGAACCGACAACTAGTGGCACGTCATCTATAGCCAATGGCGCACTGTCCTCGACAAACTTGGTGTTGGAAGGGGAGTTGGCAATGGTGGCTCAGCGGTGGCCCACGTAAACCATCATAACCCTATTGAGGGGGACATCTAGATTGGGGAAGAGAACAGGCCAGAGCTGACCAAAGTCAAGAGATAGATTAGTCATTTGCTCCTTGTTGATCCACTTAAGGTTGACCATCGTGATGGATGGTTGACGATAGGAGCACGATAAATATATCATGAAAAATTAAAAGGTATTAGAGTAAATTTCACAAAAGTAAGGATATAAAGGTAATCTTTAATAATATTAAGAGTATAAGAGTAATTTTGCCTAATTTCTTTTTCTAAAGTCATGTCCACATTTTTATATCATGTTGCACCCAAACAACGTCTAGCTATAAATTTCATATATCACAACCAAATGCTTGATCTGTCATCTTGTCAAATATTTTAGGTATAATTCTAAGAAGAGGTGCCTTAAAAAGGTTAGCTCTCTCAGCATCTGTATCACTCAAAAAATTGCTCCTCAAATTAATTTTTGGGTCAGTCATTGTTAGGAAGTGCCTCTAAAATTATTTTCTTATGGGCAATTACATTAAAAAATAAACCATACATGAGCTAGGGAAGGGGAATTTAGTCAAGAGATTTACATAGCCAACAACTTGCTATATTACCTTGGCCGGCGAGGGGGGGGGGGGGTTCGTTGCCCCTGCCTCCCAGCTTTTGCTTCCTCATGCCCATCCTCCAGATCCTATTCGCCTTGATGAGGCCAACACCATTCTACCCTGCTCCACTGCAGTGACATCCCTACCACCGGCCATGATTTTGCTTCTCCTTTCATCGCTGTTGTGCCTGCTCCTTAGGCTTCCGCTCCGTTGGTTCAGGCACTGGCAGCGCAGCGCACGGGACTCACCGTGGCGTTGCCTCCTCCTACCGCCATGGGTGGAGATTTGCCCTCAGGCATAACCCATGCCACAAACTACGCGCCCAACCTACCTTCTGATCCTCAATCTGCATTGACAGAGGGCAACCCCCCTCGCTCTTTCACGTAAGTGTTGTAGTCGTCCTTGGTGCCACCCCCTCTTCATATCCCTGTGTACGACCCGGTGCAAGGGGTGAACCAGCAGTGTTCTTCAACTTGGAGGAGATTCATAAGTCTTTGGTGCCGTTCAAGTTTGCCATCATTTCCCGCACACCATAGGGACATCCCCCATTCCAGGACATCTGGGCTCATCTCTCCCATCATTGTAAGTTCAAGCAAGATTTTATTCTTAGCACCTTTGACCTAAAGCATCTACTCCTGCGCTTCCAGAGTTACGAAGATTATCTATAACTCCTGCTTCGAGAATGTCTCTAAGTCCAAGGAAGATTATTCTAGTTCTTTAAGTGGTCCATGGGCTTCTCTCCCTCATCTGACTCTCTTGTAGCGTCGGTCTGGGCTGAGTTCCCAGGCTTACCAACAAACCTATCAAGAATCCCCCTATGGTCAATTGCTGGAACATTGGGCTAGTCCTAAAGATTGATCCCAACATGAGGAATCTCATGAATGACACTACAGCCAGGGTTTGCCTCGAACTAGACATATCTAATCCCCCTCCTTGTCAGATTTGGATTGGGTTATGTGGCGGAGGGGGATGGCAATCTTTATGCTATCCTAATCTACCATCCTACTGCCCCTCCTACCTTCAACTTGGCCATGACATTACTGCCTGCAAGAAATCCTCGGATCATAATGCACAACCATATTTGGGAAAAGTCTTGGGTGCAAATGCTTGTCTTGTTAATGGACCTCCTGCCAGTGTTGTTGTTCCGCCTCCTCAAGTTGTTGCTTTCCCCTAGTGCCTCTGCCTACTTCCAAGTCCAAGTCGAAGTGACGCCCCGTTTCCTAGCCTCTTGCTCTTGCTCCCACAGCTTCGGCCATCCTAGTTGATGATGCACCTGGATCTGTCGCCACGATTGTTGAGTCAGCCGTATCTGGTCCTGTGACTGCAGATGACCCAATGATAGATAAGGCTATTACCACTACGACTAGTGCCTTGAAAGGTTGGGTGACTGGTTCACCTGCTAAGCCTCTTTCGCCTACTGCAGGAGAAGTATCCCCCCCAATCTCTAGTAAAGCAGGTACTGAGCCGATGCAACTAGGCTCCCCTGGCAAGTCCCAACAACGCAGGGATACCGTTTTGGTACTTAATGATGCTTATGATATTCTGCACCTAGACCTTCTCATGTCCTCACAAGCCCTTAGTCTCTGACAGTTGTACTTGAAAATTCAACCTCCAATGTTGATGCACTCAAGAGGCTTAGTGCTCCTAGGGATGGGTAAATTGTTACGAGCTCTAGGAATTTTTATGACAACCTTAAGGTGCAATATGCGGCCAGATCGTCTCCAGGTTTTCTTCCTATTCCTCCTGTAGATGTTCAGGACCACGCTATAATGTCATCGCACTCCTCATGTTCGACGGTTAACTCTTCGTCAGCATCTTCGGGCTGTCGAAAGTATATTTCCCACTTGAGTCACAACAGTGGTGTTAGAATCTGCCTGCTTGTACCCTAGGCTCATTCTCCAAGCCCTCCTTACACTAGTCCGCCGCCAGTAGATTTGACTTTTACTACTTTTGTACAAAACTCTTGGAATTGAATGCTTGGAGGTCTAATAGACACACAATCCACCATTGGTACTCTTAATGTCAATGCGATGTTGTTTATCCCTCAAGTCATTCTACACCAAAATTCTTTTGAAAATTTTCTTGTAGCTCACAAGCTTTGGTTTGGAACCCGATAAGGATGATCAAGAAGATGAACACGAAGAAGAAGATTGATGCCCCAGTCGCCCGGGTCTTCGTCCTCGATCCCTGCTCCACCGTAAAACTCTATGGGATCGTTCCTTAATGTAATATGTAGCATTTACTTCCCTTGGTTTAGGAGCATCTGTATTGGTAGCATAGTCTCTTAAGTTAGAATTTATTTTTCTTCTTTTTTTGGTGGGCCTTTCTCATTGTAAGAGGAGCCCTACTCCTCATATGTCCATTGCCCACATGTTTCTCTTTTGAGGTTTTCAGCCACTTATTTATTTCTTCTCTCTTAAAAAATTTAGCGCCCTGCGCTTTAATTTAAAAAAAGACATTTTTGATTGGCCAATTTTGGTCGGCCCATTTTTTGTAACGAGAAAAAGATGTATGTTCTTTTTTCTTTTGTGATATTTTATAGCCATTTGATTTAACAGCAGATGGTATATATATATATATATAGTTTTGTTTGCTTGCATTGCAAGGCGGCACAATACCCTGCTGCTGCTGCAGCAAGTGGAACAAGTGTAACTCTTTAGTCAAAACCTGCCCTTGGGTATCACTTGAAGAGCCAGTACATGAGGTAGTGATGTGGATCCAAGACCCCTTGACCTACTGTACAATATGGGTCTTGACTATAATGCGCAGGCCAGATCTCCTTTTAACAGGCAGACAGGTCCAATAGTACTTTGACCTGGAAGTGCTCAGATGACATTGCTCCGCCTTTCGAGACTAGCTGATCCAAAGCCCATGATATTTTCTTAGCAGCTCACCGAATGGTCCCACTCACCCTATCAGAAATCTAGGTTGTACGTTCGCAGCAATATCAGCAAATGGGGGCAGTTTCTCCAGCGGGCAACTGATCAAGTTTATGCTATTTTTTAGTTTCTGACCGTCAAGCGATATATATATGCCTCTCTAAGAATCAGAGGATTTTCTCCAAGATTTTGTTTCAAGGGACTGACTTTCCCCTATTATTTACAAAATTTCCCTTCTTCCGTGCACGTATATATATAGGGAAGCTAATTGATCATGTTGCAGATCGTTTGGCCAGCCATTGCTGCTCGTTGTTTGGATTAATCCTGCAAGTTCCACTCTGAAAGATTATTGTTTTTTTCCTCCCGAATTAGGCTTGAAGAGTTTGCAATTTTTGATCATTCTGCCTTGCCTAACATCCGACTTGAAAAAAGCTCACTAACAACGACGTCCATCTGCTCACATTGCATGAACTCTCTAGGTCAAGATTTTACCTTTCTCGCTTTGTGAACTCCCAATGTTTCTTGAATTCACTCCACTGACAATAGGGATCAGGGGTTTGGGCGAGATCCTAGATGAATTTTGGGACGAAAAAGGTTTTGACATATATGGTATTAACTCAAATACTAACATTTTAAAAATATGAAATTTTCCGTGGTAGAGCTGATATAAAATCAAGGAGCATGGAAGATGAAGAAAGAATTGAGTAATTAGGAGTGAAGAGGAGTAGAGAACACAAAGGGGACGAAGTCTACAGACTCTCAAAACGCAAACAAGGAATATCAAAATTTTAACCAAACAGTACCTAGCGCATTAGTATGAACATTTAAAGTTGCTATGAATAAAGATATCTGAAACAACTAAATGCTACCCAAAGGGGCAAATTAATGATCAGGTAAATGAAACAGTTTGGGTTGGAGTACGTTGCTTCTTATTTCAGTTGGTAGCATGGAAACTTAAATTAGCCTCACACCTGTTCACAGATGACAGTGAAACCCTACAAGGCAACAACACAGAGAGACCCGCGTGAGAGAGAGAGAGAGAGAGAGAGAGATGCCAGAGGGGAGGGGACACGGAAGCTTGGACTCAAGCCTTGATGCATATATATATCTTCTTCTTAGGAACATAGTTCCACACTGCACAAGTGGAATAAGTAGGGCCAGCGTCTACATTCCTGCCCTCCTCAACTGTTCGTCTTCCCCCCCCCCCCCCCCCCCACTCGCATGTACTTGGTCTAACATATATAGAAGTCTACCTACGTCAGGAATGTGGTGCAGCAATTTGTTTAGAGTAGCTACATATCAGAGTGCTGGTGGCGGGGAACTTGATTAGAATGGCTATCCCCACCAGCGACAGCACTTCAAACTGTGCCCTCAAAACTCATCAAGGACTGCCCCTACATGTTGATCACAACGTTTCCGCGCTGTTCAGTCGTTTTCTCTCGAGGAGAACAAGGGAGATGCACGTACGTAGATTGAGACTAAACCCCCATGTAAAACTCATCCCGCCCAGAATATAATTCATTACTGTCACTCTATCCTCAATCAAACAGGGTGTAGGTCTTTTTCTGGGGATTTAATTATTATGGGGCTGGGGACAGGGCTCACCGCATTTGATGCTTACTTCGAGTGATGACAGTATTGTAGCCCACTCCACCTGCTGTTATCTTTTTCGAGCAACATTGATCTGGAGTTTTCTGATTCATCGAATTTCTTGTTATCAGATTTTTTTTTTCTGATTACAGCCCCCTCTAATTACACTTTCAATGTGTGTAGCAATTAAATTATTTTTCTAAAAATTTTGAAAGGTGGGACTCACCCTCTTCTAATTTATCGTACACGGCACTCTCCTCCTCCGATGGATGCTAAGATTGACGTACACGATTAACTTAGAGGGGGTAGGCCTCATCTCCCAACATTTTAAAAAAAAGAAATTAGTGCACTCCGTAGGGATGTAATTATGGATATATGGAGGGGATGCAACAATCATTACTCTATATTTTCTTCACTTTTTGATAGCTACCATAGTTGATAATTTGTTATTTATGCACACTAACAAGTGTTTTGGACACTTCGCACTTAGACACTGATACTAATAGTGTCTGTGTCGTCCCTTTCATTTAGGAAAAAAGAATTATCATTGTCCCTTAATTTGATAATCCCATTCTTATAGTCTATTCTTCTCTGTGTGTAAACGTCTTCCTAAAAGTACTGATGTAAACTATTATGGGGCATCATTTTATTTTGTCGTATCTGCTTACAAACTCTCTGCTTGAGTACTTTCCCTGTGCTTATTAAAATGATATAAAACTTATTTTCATGCAAGTTGCTTGTTTAAGGCTGAAAGTGCTTAAAGATGGTGGTAATATCCGTTTGACAGGAAGGTACTGGAGGATGAGCTTCCGAGGGTCCACCGGAGTCTTATCGTTTCCTTTTCGTGCAAATGACTCTTCATCCACAGGAAATAATAACCATCAGAGAGTTATTATAATTCACTTGTGCCATGGATGGTCAAATCATTCCCATCCATTGGGTTAGGTGCCGTTTGGCAAGGATTAATAAGACCATTGGAATTTTTTTTTTCAAAATCCCCTGACCCTATACTGTCTGACGCAAGTACAGTTTTTGAAAAAAAAAATCACCCATCAAAAATCTCATTTGTCTACTGCTGTGAAAATCACGTTCCTCGTGACATTGAAACTTTGTAAATGACCCTTTTACCTAACGTGGGTAATCGGTGTTATCAGAATTAGATCAGATCAGTCGGTCGAATCGATTCGATTCGATTCGATCTTAAATTAATTTAAGAATCAATCTGATTAAGGTTGATCCGATATAATGTTAAAAAATTAGACGAATCAGACGTATCACGGTTCGATCGATGAACCGGTTCGAATCGATCTGACTCGATTCATCTTTTAAAATAAAAAAATAAATATAAAAATATTTAGATATTTAAAATAATATTTATATGTGAATAAAATTATCTTATTATTATTAATTTATTATTATTTATTATTTTATTTTAGACATATTTAACATTTAAAAATTTAAAGGAGCGTAGATGTCAATTGTGACGAGTAACGACCAATAAAATATTATAAAATTTTAATGTCAATTTATTTAACCATATTATTGTTATTTTTTTATTTGTATAATTACATAATCACGATTAATAAGTATATCTGTATATTTTTTTATTTTGATCATTATATCTTATTTCTTATTATTTTGTACTATAGAATCGGGTCAAACTATGTATCAATATTATAATGACATCACGATTTAAATCGATTCGATTAAACGGTCCAATAGATTCAAATCGAATTAATTTATTGACCAATTCAGACATAATTCGATTATGATAACATTGTGGGTAACAATGTGAATTGAACAACATGTGAACAGCGAGAATTTAAAACAAAACACTGTCTTCATGTCTTCGGCAAATCCCATTTCTCTGTACTAATCTACACATTGATCTCATGCGTGATCTTTGAAAAGGTCGGCATGGGTTTTACGCCCTTTTTTTTTCTTATCTCTCACACATCATGATGTTATAATTAAGGATGTGAACCAATAAAAAGGAGCTGATTTACAATTAGTGACCTGTCATTTGCTGCAATATCCCAGATATATATATATATATATATATATATATATATATATATATATATATATATATATATATGGGGGATGAATGAGACCTAATTAAATTAAATGTCCACTTTATTAGGTCTCATTCAGTTATATATATATATATATATATATATATATATATATATATATATATATATATATATATATATATATATATATATATATATATATATATATATATATATATATATATATCCTTTTTATCTGTGACCTACATGCATATGTGATACTTGAAGGAGAAGAACTCGGGGTTCTCCTTCGCCTTCCTATCTGTTCTGACATTTCATATGTGGCCCAGTAGATTGCAAAAGAGACATATATATATCATTGGATTAATTAATCAAGGAGGCATGCAGTGAACGAGGATTGGATTTAATGACTTGGGGTTTCGAATATCTATAAATATCTAATTAAAAGCATCCATTGAGATGTTCTTTTTTTATTTACTTATTTTTTGGGGACAGTTCGACGGACCCCGTGGTTGAGCACTCCAGAAGTTGGGGAGGGAAATAAAGGGTTAGACAAAAATTAGTTTAAAGCTAGCTAGAGGTTCAACTATGAAGCCTTTTAGTGACGGGCAAAATTACCATAAAGCTAGAGGTTCAACTTAATTAGGCGGCAAGATATATCACTCTCTCTCAATCATCAAATATTCTCAGCAAACAAGCATGCGTACGTAGTTAGAAAATATGCATGATTTAGCTTATATCGGCGACCAATTAATTAATGATGTTATAGTTTTATGAATATTACACTTGATAAAAATCTTTGGCGGAACAGGATTCATGTAGTCGACCCCAATTAATTGAGATAAAGTTCTTACGATGATGATGATGATAGCTTTATAAAATTAATAAAAGAGTTAGTTTGATAATCATAATTAATATAGAGTTATCTGCACCGCCATTGTCTAACCTCATCCCGTAGCCAGTGTTGTCTATCATTTATGGAAACTGTGTCTAGGGTGCTCGCTGCCACTCTAATTTGTGTCGGATATAAAGATTAAGAGGGAAAGTGGTCTTAAATTTGTCATTCTCTTGTGAAAAAATGTTAGCATCCTCGTGTACCGATAGAAAAATTATCCATCTAATATATTATTAGTCCATATCATTGGTACATGGGTCTTACTCATTAAATTTTTAAAATATTTTTTAAATATTTATATACATTTTCATCTATTTGTCATCCTTATTCATATATTTATCACCTTTAAATATCTATTTTTCACTTTTACATAATTATTTGTCACCTTTAAATAATGTTAGAAATCTCGTTCGTCGTTTCGAGAATATACGAAAAATGACAGAAATTGACTATATATTTGTCAATCTTAGATAATTATTTTTTACTGTTAAATAATTATTTGTCACTCTTAAATAACAGTGTAACTCTCGTTCATCGTCTCGGAAATACGTAAAAATTGTTGTCATCTTTATATAATTATTTCTTACTTTTAGATAATTATTTTTTACTCTTAAACAATTATTTGGTACTCTTATAACATTAAGATCTCATTAAAAATATGTGTAAAATTGATAATAAAAAAAATAAGATCCAAGTACTGTACATGTGACCCGATAAAAAATAAGATGACTAATAAACTAACCTTCTTGCACGGACAATAAACATTTCTCCACTCAATAATCCAAAGTTCAAACACAAATGAAGTGAAAGAAAAAGGTTGTATCCTCGCATTCTTTTCACATTGTCTTCCAGCTGGGGACAAGATCGGAGCGCCCCCAGGAACCCTCGCCGCCCTGTGCGGTGGACCAAACGCTGGCCCTCGACAAAACTAGCGGCAGAGCTCAGCGTCGCTGGCCTTCTAGAGGAGGAGGGGGGGGGGGGGGGGGGAAGCTCCTCTGGGACCTCCCCTCCCCCTCGTTTTCCTCACGGGTTCGCCCCTCACCTCGTCTCCCCATTTTTCCTTCCCCCCCATCTTGCCTCCAGATTTCACCACCACGTACGTTCTCTCCCTTTCCACCGCCTCAGCCTACTTCTACTTTTTGTTTGCGACCGCCTCCACATTTTGACGGCGTTTCCCCACCCTCCTCCCCTCCTTCTCGCTCATGTCTTCCTCTGGTTCACCCTGCCCGCCATCTCGTTCCCTCCACCGCCATTGCAGGGCCTCTGACGTGCTGCCCTTTTCTCCACCGTCCAATGGA
This sequence comes from Amorphophallus konjac, assembly GCA_022559845.1. Taxonomy (NCBI): domain Eukaryota; kingdom Viridiplantae; phylum Streptophyta; class Magnoliopsida; order Alismatales; family Araceae; genus Amorphophallus; species Amorphophallus konjac. The sequence goes on along the minus strand of CM040128.1, from coordinate 66,751,750 downwards.
AATCCCACCTCAACCCCCTTCCTGGCCGCCGCCACCCCTCCTCTCCCCCCCCCCCCTCAGCTCAAACCCCCTGTCATGCAATATCCCTCCATTCACCTTCTAACCCCAATCGATCCCCTTCTCTGTCGACCCCTGCCCCCCTAGTCCCCACCGCCATCGCTCCTCCTGCCCTGACCCCCACTTACTGCTTTCCCTACAATCTCCCTCTCTTGGATCTTCCATTCCTTTTTGTTGAAGACTGCCTAGCCTCCACCCCCATCAGCTGTAGCCCAATCCTTCTAACCGTGTAGATTGCACTCCAATTCTGCTGACCGGTTGCTTATCACGACATCGCCATATCACCACTGCCACGGTCGTTCGTGGACATACTCAAAAGTTTCGATGGATATCTCAGAGTTGCTTCGGTCAATCCATGCATACATTCGATTGCATGTCGTCTTAGATACTTCCACAGATACGTTAGCTGTCAAATTAATGTAGAGTGCAGCTATAACCAATCGGATGGAGCCCGCTCCGGAAAGAAGCCGATGAATCCTCCTTCCACCTCCTTGCTGTCTACAGTTGGTAGGGCTTTATGTTATCATTACCCAATTTGTCTATTCTGGGTATGGGTATGAGGCGTCAATGGCTTAATTTAATTCTCTCATTGTATGCATGGGTCTCAATGTTTGTATATTTCCATAGATTAATAAAAGTTTCCATTTCCTTGATCAAAAAATAATAATAATAAGAAGAAAATATATTTTCACATATTTATATCCTCACACGTCCGTACTAGCTTAATTGCAAGCTAGCCACAAAATCACCCACCCATGCATTGGCCCATTTCCTCCTTGAATGAACATGTCCAGACACCCCCGGGGGGCCGAGCCGGGCCGGGCCGGGCCGGGGTGAGGGCTCACCTCCAGCCAATTGGGGTGTGCCGGTCTGTACACGGCTTTCAATTTCCATTTATTCCTGACAGTTAAACATGACAAGGTGTTGTACATGGTGTCTGTCCTGACATCCCATCAAACTATCTGGGATTTAATGGCTCCACTGTGTGCCATTTGCTTTCCCTTGTACCTTGGACCCGGTGTGTCGGTGGGTCATGGGAAAGGGAAGAGTAACCCCCACAGAAAGGCTGCTGCACGCACAGGGAATGAGAACACCTCAGGGACTGTTCAGCCATTATAATTGATGGCCGTTCTGCGCCGGAGTAGTACTGGTGCAGTGCCTGGACGGCGGTCTTCCCGGCGGTCAGAAAATTATCAAAGCGGGTGGTAAAAAGAGGTTTGCAGAGCGAGCGAGCGAGCGAGGCCGGCTCTCTCTGTACCAGATCCGATCGACTCATCATGAGTCAGTTCTCTTCTGTTCTTGAGAAGAGATTATTTGTGTTTTAAGTCTCTCATCTCTGCTAATAAGTTATTAGATTATTGGGCCACCTAATCTATAATCTACTTGTGTAATACTTCTTGTCTGATTATGTGAGTTTACCTTTTAAATATTTATTCTGTCACGTAAATAATGCATGTGCAGTAATAGAATTGTAATTAAGTTTTGCTAATTAACACGTTAAATTAGTTGGTCGTGTTTAAATATATAGGATCTTAAAGTAATGATCAAAGTAAATTCTACTATTTGAGTATATATATATATATATATATATATATATTTCTATGATGTGTGATGAGACTATTTCTCAACATCCACATGGAGCAACGGATCAGATGATTTTCATTAAATGGTCATTCTGATAAAAGTTCATTCATGAAGCATGGTTGTTAACAAGAACATGAAACCGATCACAACAGGACACGCACGCACGTCGACGGAGAGTTTGTTTAGCTAGACAAATCGCATTGCACTGCAAGTAGGAGTCTTTCAATCATTTTATATATGTGTTCCTGCCTCAATATTATTTGTCTTGATTACACATGTGGATATAATCAAAAGGAAAGTACTAGGTCAGTTCATTTCAATTTTTCTTACTAAACTTTTTGTCACATTTATCAAAGGTCATCTGAATATTAATCACGTCAAAGTTATTCTGGATTTTTTTCTACAACTCATGAGTTTAATTGTAAGAATGTCACAACGGTACCTGTTCGCCAACTTGACACTAGTAGAAAAAGAATGAAATCATCTGCAAAAAAAAAAAATATATACGCTCACCTCAAAATTAAGGCACACGAATGAATTACGGGTTAGGTGGTTTCTAATGGGACTCTATCTAGTATATGTTTGTTTATCTGGGGTTAGGCACCACGTCTACCCGTGTAGCTACTAGTATCTCTCTTAATTTTCCAATAAATAATGATGACTAAGGGCCACAAATTCCCACGCTTGAAACAAAAAAAAATTGTAAGAACTGGCCAATCACCATAATCAAATTAATGACTAATAATTAATGAACTAACAAAGGTATAATGAAAAGAGTGTAATATATTAACAGCCTTTTTAAAACTTATTTTCCCAATTATTCGCTATATAATTCGTCGTCATTGCTGCGATAGAAAGGATTGAGAAAATAATCGTCACGGAAACAAAAAGGGGAGTGTGACTAAAAGGATTTGACAGTGCTGATCGATTGCTATAGAGTTAAGTAGAGAAGGAATATATATCCCAAACATTATATATATATATATATATATATATTATATATATATATATTAATATATATATATATATATAGAGCCATCATCATGTAAAAGAGCCATCAGCTACATGTATACTCGATCGATACATTATTCCGACCTGCATGCATTCCCCCGTCGATTATTACTACACAACGTCCAAACAATGAAGCCATAAGCTAATATTGTCAGCTGATATGGACCGCACGTACAATGTGTGCTAGTGACAAGCCTTGGAGGCCACTTGCCTCGTAGTGGTACGTATATTGCTTGACGAGGGAGACCTCTCACTATATATAGATTGAGCAAGCAGCAAATTAAGGAGCAAGTAATAGGGCGGGAGAGAGCTTTCTTAGTAATATAATCAGTTGTCATGACGATCTTATTCTATTAATTAGGCCCACTTTGTTAATCGGTTAGGATAGCCGGGATAAGTTATCCAAAGAGAGAGAGCGGTGTGAGCCTCACCGCTCTTCTCACACACAACTCACCTAATCGAGGTCGGTAATTAGCACGTTCGACCCTCTACATTCGAATGCGCTAACCTCATCGATCCGGTTAACAAAGTGGTCTTGAAAGATTATAGGGGCTAAAAATAAAATTTTATTATTTTTATGACAATATGACATTTCTTGGACAGTAATTCCAAAAAATCCAAAAAGGCGTCTAGAAATAACAGGTTAATCTGTAAAACTTAATTTACATGATTCTTCCTCTCGATCCAAATCATACACTTTTATGTCGAGATTACAAGAGTTTTACCATCATCTATCTCTCCTTTGCCCAGCATTAGTTGAAATTCCGCACCTTATATTTTACTCAAAATTACTTGCTGCTATTTGATATTATAAAGTTTCTGTAAATTATTATGCACCCTCATTTTGAATTACCTCTATGATCACCCAGTTTCAGTACTTGAAAATGAGAACTCAAGTTTCATAGCTCCATTTCACTGTACTTGTTTCGTCCACTTTGCAAAATTTCACAAGGGGATCTCATCAGTACCTCAAATATAATTAGAGAGAAGAAAAAAAAATAATCATCGATGATAAAAAGTTCTCATTATATATATATTTTTTATCAATAATCGATAACCAAAGAGGGAATAGATGAACTCCACGTCCAAAAAAAAATGATGAAATCCACGTCCACCTTCTGATTATATATTGTTAAATGGGGGAGTCATTAGGTACGTACGTACGTACGTACGTATGACATGGTACAGACTCGATCGGGCTCAAACCAAAATGCTGAAGGGGCCGGAAACGAGCCTCGGACACATCCACCCTAGGATCATGACACATCTTGATTCAAACCTTCTATGCTTTATGAGGAATCTAGTTAATTAATTAACTAAGCTAGAAATTAAAAATTACATTCTTGTTCGATCAGGTAATTAATTTCTCTCTCTGAGTAAACACAGGATTTAATTAATTCCCTTATAATTGGGTCGTCTGTTGGCTCTACCCAGTCCCTGAAATGTACGTGATGGGGTTAGGCAGGGGATGAGAGGAAGGTGATGGCGCGCTGTTTGCATGCAGAGCTTGGCCGGTGGTGCTCCGGCCGGGGCGACCACCACGCCCCCCGCCTGCCGAAGCAAATGCCGCGACGGAGAGGAACCGCTTCGCTTCCCCATCCCAACCTAGCTCATTGGGAGGGCCACTAGCTAGCTAATGGGGGTGAAAACTGTGCTTTTATGTACGTAGTAAAGACACGTCCACATCTCTCTCCATCTCGATCTCTCATCTCTCTCTTTTTTTTCTTCTTTTTTTTTTTTGTGTGGGCCGGGGGCACAAATTAACCTCATCCCTACTACTCTATGACCTTGTCTCTCTTAATTAATTTCTCTTAGTTTTCCATGCAGCAAATGTATCTTAACATGTATATGCCATACGTAATATATACATAAATATACATAAATATATATATATATATATAATTAAGAGGAGCTAGCTCATGATCCGTTTGATTAGAGATCTGGTGTACATGTGGGTACTGTAGTGGTGCCCACAGCCTTTCTCGATCTAGATCTCATAGAACGGGCTGATACCTAAGCCTGTTACGATCAAACAGTGTACATCATTGATGATCTCGTTCCTTCTGGTTGGTTATATATTGGCTTGTTATCTTAGTCCTGGTATACGTATAAATAGTTAGTCTACACGCACAATGATGTGATATCCAGGCAGCCCTCTTGTCTCACGATTCGCATCGAAGTCCCAAGAGTCCTCTCTCTCATTCCTCTGCTGCTGTACTCTCTCTCCCTCTCTCTCTCTCCACATATAAACGTACCCACACACCCACTGTCAGGCAGCAGCTCATTTCCTCTGTGCCTCCATTTGGTTCCCTTTCTTGATTTTGATTTTGGAGAAAATTTTACTCTCTCACAGCTTTTTCTTTTTGTCTCCCCTTTAGATCTCTCTCTCTCTCTCTAGGACACACACACACACAGACACAGAGAGACAGCTACTTTCTCCGTAACGCAGGGAGAGGGAGCCCTCTTTCAGAAGTCGTCATCTCCCATCCTCCCTGCCCAGCTAGCCCTCACACCCAACTCCTGTAACCATGACAGATCCCTACAAGAGCTTCTTCAAAGGTTACTTCACTTACTACCCTTTCTCCTCCAATCCATCTCCAGCTCCACAACCACCTCCTCCTCCCCCCCTTCCACTGCCCTATCCCTCCTCCACCTACGACAACTGGAACCACAGCTACACCCACCACGCCACCTCCCCTCCCCGCTCCCCTCCTCTGAGGGAAGCCCTCCCCCTCCTCAGACAGAGCCCCAGGAGGAGGCAGCGCGACGAGCACGAGGACGAGGACTCCTGCCGCGCCATCGAAGTTAGAAGTACTGTTGGAGATATTGATGATGATCATAAGAGGAAAGAGGACGACGAGGAGGATGAGGCCATGACCGTCGCTCTCCAGATAGGGCTCCCCAGCCCCAGCGCCGCCGATCTGGCCTCTAGGGTTTCCTCCACCCCGGAGGCCGGAGACGTCGACGAGGCCGAGGGCGGCGACGACGACGACGATGACGGGGCTTCTGCGGAGTATCCCACCACCGCAATAGGCAAGCTCAACAAGGGCCAGTACTGGATCCCCACCCCCACCCAGATCCTCATCGGACCCAACCAGTTCTCATGCCCTGTCTGCTACAAGACCTTCAACAGATACAACAACATGCAGGTATATATATACATGCCAAGTTTGATGCAAATTAACACAACATCACAGATTTTCTCCCTCTGCTCATCTTTCCTTTTTGTTTTGCTTTTGTACCAGGACTATGAGCTGCTTTTTTTGTTTGATACATGGGTTATATATATATATATATATATATATATATATATATCTCTCTCTCTCTCTCTCTCTCTCTCTGAGGCCAGATCCACCTGAGTATATGTATTTATGTAGATCTGGTTCAAGATGATCAGAACTACCAGTACTTTCTTTTTGTATGTGATTGAACCGCTCAGAAGCAAACGTTCTTTGTGCTTTTTGATGCTTCGGTGGTGGTGCTATGCATTTGCAGGCAGTTGTTGGCCTGAACACTGAAAAGATCTTCCAGAGCTTTCAGGGGGCCATGTTGATAAGTTGATTTATATATAAAAAGCCAGAACCCTCTCTAAACCGTCCTGCAGTGCGGAGTCTCCTGACCGCAGAACACCACCCAAAGGAAGCTGCAGGCTTACACACACACATATGTATATGGACTGGTTCTCCCAAAATTAATTAATTAATTACAATGAGAGATATATAAAACATCCTAGACCTTCTTTAATTAACTCTCTCTCTCCCTCCTCTCTTTCTCTCTGGCCAAATGGGAATTGTGGCATAAAAAGGCGTTTCTTCAATGCTCCTCAAACCGCATGTTGTTTGATTGTCTGAGATTTGACCGGCTGCCCGCATCAACCACAGTTCCCACCAGATGCACAGCACAGGAGGAGCAAGTGCCTGGTAATTGTCATCACTGTCGCGCACGGCAGAAGCCCCATATCATATATGTCACAGGGGCCACCCCCGTCTCATCCCTCATCTCCTTTCCTTGGTCAAGAACGAACCCCGGCCCCCATCGATCCTCAAAAGAAACTGCCTCGATTATATATCACTTCCAAAACCCCTTTCTCTTCTTTTGCGTGACATAACCCATGACCACTTGTACATATTATCATGTAAATGCAAGCTTGGTGGTCCTTGCTTGGTGTTTTGCGCTTTCCTCTTCATGTTTGCTGTGGCCTCTTTGGGATCTCTATATATATAACTATATATGCATCTGGTGAAAACCCAGATCTTTATATATATTTTTCATAATTCGGATGCATGCATATGAGAAGAATATATCTCCCTAGCTAGCTAGCTAGCTAGGTATAGTTATATGTGTTAATTAATAAGCATGGAAGGACACTTACATGATGATGATGATGATGATGGTGAAATGTGGGTGGTGCTTCTCTAACTCCTTGGATCGATCTGATCTCACTCTACACAACAAAACATTGACAACAGATGCACATGTGGGGGCACGGGTCGCAGTACAGGAAGGGGCCAGAGTCGCTGAGGGGCAGCCAGCCCACGGCGATGCTGCGGCTGCCGTGCTACTGCTGCGCGCCCGGGTGCAGGAACAACATCGACCACCCCCGGTCGCGGCCGCTCAAGGACTTCCGGACGCTGCAGACCCACTACAAGCGCAAGCACGGCATCAAGCCCTTCATGTGCCGCAAATGCGGCAAGGCCTTCGCCGTGCGGGGCGACTGGCGCACCCACGAGAAGAGCTGCGGCAAGCTCTGGTACTGCACCTGCGGCTCCGACTTCAAGCACAAGCGGTCGCTCAAGGACCACATCAAGGCCTTCGGACACGGCCACGCCGCCTGCGGCGTGGACTCCTTCGAGGGGGACGACGACGAGCCCTCCTCCGAGGTCGACCACTTCGGCTGCAGCAGCCAACGGCGGTGACCTCGCCAGATACTAAGCTACATGCCACCGAGATATATAGATCGCCATATATATATATATATGGGTACGTACATATATTGGTTCTGCTCAACTGGTATTGCCTTTGATCGTAGGTCTTAGCTAGCTGGGAAATTTGCCCACCATGATGGTACGTAGTGTGAGATAACTCAACAATTTACTACCACAATATTACACTCGACTTTGGATCCTCTCTTGTTCTCTGTCTTAATTTCCAAGTTTGATTTAGATCAGAATTAATGATCACGGCAATGCTAACTACGGTACTCGATCGATCGATCTTGTAAATGCATTAGTTCTAGTTCTAGGTATGGTTTTATCCGGCTTCTTCTCTTTCACGATACTGAACCTTATATCTTCATTAGATTTCTTCTGTTTTCTGTGTATTTTAATCTGTCCGAAGCATAGATTCTCACTGCAGATAATAATAAGTACTACAGTTCTACAATAACATCAGGCGGCTCATGTGCCGCGGATGGACTTAATAATTAATTAGCTAGGCCTATGGTCCTCAATCATAACAATTGGATGTGTTCTTTCTCTCATGAAGTCCCCAGCAGTCCTCCTGTGAATGAAGTTTTTGCTTTTTGTCATTCTTCCTACACAGTTTGTCCAGGGTAAAACTAGCTAGGTGGTAAACATATGTGAGTGTTTTTATCTTTACAATTAACCTAGGTTGTTCAGTAACTTTTAGATCCCTTGCGTACGTATGAAGACATATCGTCTCAGTTTAAGGTCACCTTTAGCGATCGCTTTGCTTCTCCTTCTCTCGTTCACTGTGGACAAGACTACATGCGTCGACAAGGCTAACATGTAAAGCTTCTGCCTTACATTAGTCTTCTCATGAGACACACCTACACAGTTACTTCTCTTCACCGACTCTTTGGTTATCGAGCTACTAATAAATTCGGCCTCCTGATATTAGAAATCCGTGGCAAATGGGCTTGTCAGTGTTGTGATTCTGAAATATTGAACAGATCCAAAAGGTTCTACCATCACAATTTTCCTTCTTTTTGTTTGGTTTCGGCCGGTTTCAAGCTGCGTCAGTTTCCTTGTCCTGTAAAAAAGTTCACACACTGCATTGCTTTCTGTACATATAGTATCTGTTTCCACAGTTCCTGCAGGTTCTCTAATGTGCATGGTGCAGTGCTCCCCTTCCCCCCCCCCCCCCACACACACACACAGACACAAAGGGGACTCTACATGTTTCCTTCTGCACTGAAAGGCGCGTACATATATTCATAGCACTTTCCCCTCATGGATGAAACATAAAAGGAGAACAAAAGATATGATACTCTTTGTATAAATGTTGTTTTTATAAGACTCTATGATCGCCGGAAATCTACATCTATCTATCCTCTCATTATTATCTTACGAGGAGTGTGCAGATCATGACCTGCTTCCTACTTTGCACTGATCTCCTGTCATTTGTTTAATTTCTAGCACAACCCTGCGGTCAACGTTAAATTAATCTCACGGCTGAAGTCAAGTATGGCTCCCATCTTATGTAGTGAAAGGTGTTAGAGAAATTCGTAAATCTGAGGGCCGGAGGACCGTAAGAGGGGTGGGGGGTTCAAGATCACGCCTTTTGCTCACATTAGAGATCAGATGGACAAGTTCTGTGAAACATGTTCGATCGTCACACACTGAAGTCAGTACGTAGAAATCTTTTAACAAAAAGTTAATAATAAGTGTTATGGAAACATAATTAACTGAACCAAAAATCTGTTTGACGCCTCGCATCCGTGCAAACGAAGCCCACAAGTACTTGCAGTGGGGATAGGCTTTTCACGCGCCGGCTGCATGCAAAATAGCTTTCGGACTGCATATATATGATGCGTTACGCTCTGATGTAGCGGGCAGATGTGATCTTTTCTTTTGATGGATATAATGCTATTCACATCAAATGATTGACTTGTCTAGCCAGAGACATATGCAAATCTTGATTAATTAACATTGTACTAAAGAAGCCTACCCTTACGTACGTACATGCATGGACGGGGATCACCGTTGCAGTTCTGTACATACAAACAGGCAGGAGAGAGAGAGAGAGAGAGAGTTTTCAGTTCTTCACTGAAAGGTGTGTGTGTGTGTGTGTGTGTGAGAGAGAGAGAGAGAGAGAGAGAGAGAGAGTTTTCAGTTCTTCACTGAAGGGTCATTTCAAACCACAATCAATGTGCAAGTACTGTAGTGTATCTCTGCCCCAAAGAAATGCCACCATCATGACTATAACTGTACACTTCCAAAACTACACAATATTTTCTTATTTCCATCCCTCCCCTTTTTACCCTTTGTCTTTATGATACTCTGAGGACTCTCTCTCCATCGGTCGATCGATTTTTGACGAAGATCTTTCTCTACCTACGCATATACATCTCAAGAGGGTACAGTGTGATGGGAGCTCCACTTGCATCTGAATCAAATAAAATATTCGCGGCGTTTTCATATCATCGCACAGGACAAAGAATCTAAACCTCAGCCATTTGCACAAGCAATGGGAGCTCACATGTGAACTGGACAAAAAAAATGTCCTAACTTCCAGTAGTAATGTAAGTTAATTATTGGCGCATGATCGCTATTGCCAATGATATATCTTGTTCTTAATTAAGCCCCTCTTTGTTTCAAACTTATCTTATAGGAGATTAAGTCATTTTTAATTCAAAGTTAACACATTTCGTTTTGGTAAGGACGAATTTAGGAAAAGCACTTAAACTTAGGTTAATCTAGATTAACCTATCCCATCTGGGGGGTCAAAAAGTTAATCCGGTGTGTAAAAATACTTTTTTGCCCAAATTGTTTACCCCTCACCCACCTTTTCTCTACCCTTCACTCACTTTTTATGGGAGTTAACCCAAAGACTATCAAATCACGTGAGATGTCACTGAGTTAAGTCGAGAGATCTCGTAGAGTTAACTCACTTTCTATCAAAATAAAATGGAACAGAAGTGAGTTAATTAAATTACTCCACTCACCTTGATCCGGGCTAACTTAATATATAAATTAGCAAAAAGGTGCTAAGTAATCATGATCAGTAGAAGGAGGGTTTATTTTTCAGGTTCAAAAAAGTGTCCTAATAATCTTCGAAAATAATGGATCTTGTTAGAATGTTCTTGCTATATATGAGACCTCTGGATTCAAAAATAGAACTGTAAATTTGTACATAAAAAATTTATTATTAAGAAATATTATTTAAAATTTTACAATCAAATCCTTAGAGGGGGATATTAACACTTACATCAGACTAGAAAAAGGCGAATAAAATAAGAAAAATCAGTAAGAAGATTACGTAGAGCCAGCTGCAGAATCATATACCTTCTCGTCCAGCATTTGGGCAACTTAATAAAAATCCCAACTCTTCCATCATTTGTCGTATTTTAATCTTTCCATACCCATGCATATGTACAATCTAGATATATATATACTTGTGAGGGAGACTGGACAGACTTAACAAAAAGAATATATTTTTCAATCTATCTTTTTTTCCAGGTATTTACAAAATCTAAGTAATTTATGAGTCTTCTGATCTCTAAATAGAGGATTTTTTTTGTATGACAGATTCTACCTATATAAAAAAAACAATTGTTCTAGCTAGCTAGGTTCACACATCCCACCACTAAGAATTAATAAATTCTCTATATATAGGTCCCACTGGCTAGCTATCTGATGAGAGCACCCAGAGTAATTGAGTTCCAATGAATGCATGGGCTATAAATCCATTCTCTCACACAGCCATGCATGAGATGTGAGATTTGAACTCATAACCCCTCAAATGAAAAGCTAGTGGGACCCAACTGAGTCAAGGCTTAATTGTTGGCTATTTATTCCATATGTGGACGTTTGAACACTCCCCACTCCCCAGCAAGCTTGGAATCGTGTAAAAAGATTAAAATTTTCGTAGACAGGTTTATAAATAAGCTCTCCTGATCATCTAAATACGAAATTATGAAACAAAATCTTAAACTATTTGATGACTACTTTTAAAAATTAATTTGTAAACAATGAAAATTATTTATAAGGTCACTTGGGTTTGAGTCTCTACACAAGTTTTGGGAGCACTTGGATATCTTCTTTTGTTTTTTGTCCGTAGGTTCACTTGGATCTCTCTCTCTCTTTGTGGTTGGGGGGGGGGGGGGATAAGCGCTCTCTCTCTCTCTCTCTCTGTGTATTTTGCTGTCGTGGTGGGGGGAATAAGCTCTCTCTCTCTCTCTCTCTCTCTCTCTCTCTCTCTCTCTCTCTGTGTGTGTGTGTGTGAGTGTGTGTGTGTGTGTATTTTGTTGTCATTGTGGCGAGGGGAATAAGCTCTCTCTCTCTCTCTCTCTCTCTCTCTCTCTCTCTCTCTCTCTCTCTCTCTCTCTCTCTCTCTCTCTCTCTCTCTCTCTCTCTCTCTCTCTCTCTCTCTCTCTCTCTGTGTGTGTGTGTGTGTGTGTGTGTATTTTGTTGTCGTTGTGGCGGGGGGAATAAGGAGTCGTGAGGGAGAAGAGAAGTGGGGGTGGGAACACATGAAGGATATGATGAGAGAACAAAAAGAGAAAGCTGAAATAATGACAAAGAGAGCATTTCTCTTGGACCATGGAAATTAAAGCCGGCTGTTGACGCTCATGGTCGTGATGCTCCCCGGCACATCAAATCAAGAGATAGTGATAGGAGACACGCCGGTGGCCCCGGTGGGAATTGGAAAATTAAGATCGAGGCCTCTTAATTAATTTCCATGTCGTCTTATCTTTAATTTGAGAGAGAGGCCACTAATAAATCGAACTATATAATAAAAGCACACCCTTTATCCCCCTTAATTAATTTTCTTCTGACGGCCAAATGCTTTTACTCTCCGGAAAATCCCCTGCAGGTCCATCCATGTACAGGGAGATCAAACGGAAAATATTTCAAGGAAATCGATCGAGTGGCACTGAATTGGGGATATACACTCAAATGGTGGTCGTAGTACGTTTAGCCATTAGGTAATTAATTTCTCGAACGTCGTTTAAAAAAAAATAAAAATAAAAACTTGCCCTAATTAGCTTGTTACTTCTAATTAAATATTTTATGTGGGGAACATAGCATATACAATGATATTCAGATGTATACATGATAGGAGTGTAAATGACCTGAGTTCGAACCCAGCAGACACCCCCAGATGCGCATCCCTTAATTTTCCCAAAGACAACAAATCTAAGACGACCCCCATCTCCCACATAAAAAGTTAGATTATGATGTGCCTGATAAGATAGTCTTGGGGAATCATACAGTTAAGAGTGCATCTTTATTTTTATTATTTTTATTAATATTGATAAATAAGCACTTCATCATCACTTTGAATCTGAAATTTTTGATGGAAGAAAAAGAGAGAAACTAAGATCGTAATTGGTTACTAATACCATAGCCAGACCCTCTTCTCTCATATGATACCATACATACAGATAGTGTGTTTTCTCTTTTATTATATTAGATATAAATATATTCACACATAGACACAGAGAGGGAGAGAGAGAGAGAGATAGAGGGAGAGAGAGAGAGAGAGAGAGAGTGAAACAGGAAGACGAGGGAGTAAAATTAGAAATGATGGTACAAGTCATGAGTTTTGATCAATATTTTGCCTACTTCTACCAACTTTATTGTTATGCTAATATGTGGCCTGCTCGACCATGAAGTTTGACTTGCTGCACACTCATGTATGCTATACACCCCGGATGTGTAGCATCTTTAAATTCTTCAGATATCTTAACTTGAGAAGTAAGTTACGTCATAAAAAAAATAAAAATGAGTCGATTTTTAAAAGAATAGATCCAACACTATTTATTTGATCAATTTTTATTTTTTTAATAATTTAATAATGATGTGATTTATACTCTAAGTTAAGATATCTTGAGGTCCACTTCAAAAAAAAAAAAATTTAAAAAAAAAGAGCACTAGCCACCTAGCTACTCAATTAACAACGAGGCTATGAGAAGGCCCATGCGACCGAGATGCCCACAAGGCCCAAATCCAACTATCATCCACCCCAAGTCAACTGTGAGATGACGTCATGACTATTATTAGGGATCCAAGAAGTTATTTATCAGATAATAATTGTATCCTTATTTTTATTATTTCTAAAGGACTCTGAGAAACGGACACATGAAGGTCATCCTATCCAATAGTACCGTGATTTGAATTACCCTTCTTATGGCTTGTTTTATGTTAGTAATTGATGATAGGTGGGAGATTATGTTAAGGATTTCATATGTCGCAATAACGTCCTCAAATGGATACAAGTGGAATGTTTGAAACTATCATTTATATTTGCACAAAATGTATTTAATTTCAATATATATTTGTATAAATGTGCAATCTATGAGTATGGATACAGGTGTCCTCAATGGTTTCTTTAACCTTTTTTTGAGAGGACATACCACCAAATTACTAGCCCTTCACCACAATATTATTTTTCATTTCAATACTAGAAATTCGAACAAATCAGCTTGATATCATATCACAAGGAGACAATCAGCAATCATCCATTCAATTCCCACATTTCATATATATATATGCTTAGCATGACACTATCCACCCCACAGACACGCCTCAGATGAGGACATTGTGGGTTAACTTCAAGAAATAAAACTTAAAAAAAAAACTGATATAACTAAAACAGAGGTGAGAGATAGCTTCTACGTATGCCTTAAAGTATTTAACTGGGGACCATAAAAAGTCAAAAAGTCCAACCGTTCGAATCACTTCCCGTTTTGACATTAAAATTAAGGGTTTTTTTAACATAAAAATTATTATTAAAGATTAATTTTAAAAAATATTTTTAAAAATATATTAACAATTATATCACTGTGTAAATCTGAATTATGTAAAAATGACATATTTATTTACATGTATATCAATTCTTTTTATCAATAACTCGTAAAAAATCACGTTTAAATGATATTTATACATTATTTGAATTAATCCAGTGATATGTCTACTAATATATTTTTAAGAATAATCTTTTTATAAATTCATCTATAACAATAATTTCCGTGTACAAATTCTTAAAATTAATTTCTGATATTATACGTACCACCTTATCAAGTCCGATAAAAATCGGTTGCAACACTCAAATTCAAGTATCCAATGACATTATTTGATATCATCCGTGGAAGGTATAATTTTGAAAGCTGTACAAATTATGACAAAAAATAAAAAAAAGGTTCAATTCTTAGGTTAGAGGTCATTGTTTACACTTCTATGTCCCTAAATTTTGGACTCTTGGGTCTCACTTGGAAACGCCTTGAGATTGAAAATTATTCACAATAGATTTATAAACTGATCAGAGAGCGGTTATTGTGATGTTCGAATTTGTATATAATTAATAATCAAATTATTTGATATCAAGTTAAATTATTCGTCGGATATTTTATTCGAATAATTATCCGATTAACATGAATTCGAATTCAGTTTGAATTTTAGACAGATAATTATAATGTCTACTTAGAGATGAGTCGTGTGAGCCGTGTAAGAGCATCGTAAATTATTTTCTCAAAAAAAGAAAAGGTGGAAGCCATTTTTATTTCAAGAGAGATTATCAAACTATTGGATTTCATCCTAAAAAATAGGAGACTTATCAAATGAGTGTAAGTAGAGTTCTTATTTTAGAATTATATTTTGAGACAAAAAAAGTAAAAAAGAACAATCACCAACATATTAAGATTTAAGTTAATTATTTATAAAATATGTGTATCCTCAGATATTTATCTAAATGTTCATATTCAGTCTAATAATATCCAACACGTATATCTTAATATGCGAATTCATATCCGATTAATAATCGAAATATCGGATATCTAATTAAATTACTCATAGGATACTTTATTCGAATACTTATTCCATTGAACGACTACGAATTCGAATTAAAATTCGATTCGAATTTTAAATGAATAATTATCGAGTCTAATTCACAGAATTGAGGTAACTTTTGGAGAATTTTCTCCCTCGACTTTTTTCTCATCTTGTCTCTCTCTTCCTTCTCAAAATTAGATGGGACAGGGCATTAATTATTTGAAACTGAAATTGGAGTGTCGGGGGATTATAATGATCGGTATATCCCAACGGCGTTTTCAAACGTGACCTTACAAAGAATTATGCACAACACCTTTGAAAGAATTATCATCAGCTGCTGCAGATCCGCATGTAGACCTCCAAAAAGAAGAGTGCTAAAAAAGCAGTGAAAGTATCAGTCTGTTCCAATACAACACAACCCTTTCTCAGGCCCTGTCGACATGAAAGAGCCATGCAGATTTGGTTGCCCAACTCCATCATAACCACTTCAATGGCCCTCCCCTTTCCCACTTGTTCCCATCTCTCTCTCTCTCTCACACACACACACATATGGAGAGGGCCTTACTCTGCTTTACAAAGCCCCCACTGTAGCCGGGTGTAAATGTGACAAAGGGTTCTCCTCCCAATAAAGCTTGGAAAGATTTATTAGTCCCCCTTTCTCCTTTTGGTGAACGAGGACTTTCATGCTCTCTCTTGTTTCAATCAGCTATGATAAAATCTGTGCCATGAGATAGTGCTCTTGGGAAAGCAAGGATCGGATGTGGCCAAAACAGAAGATCCAAGAACATGATTTGTATGATAAAATTCTACCCATTTCTGGAGACGAGAGCTTTCTTTAATTTGTGCCATGAGAAAGTGCTCTTGGCGTTTATGAGTCATGAGCATGCTATTGCTACATCCTCCAATATGAAGAATGTGTGAGGACAGTGGCAGGAATCTTATTCTCCATTCTTTTAAATGCTTGGAAACACGCCCCCCCCCCTCCTCAATCAACCAAACAAACAAACTCTCCCTTTCCTTTTGCTTGCTGATGATCGAGTCAGGGAGAATCCCATGATCGAAGGCATTTTCTCTTTGGACATTGATGACAGATCTCTCAAATTTATTGTTTCACATGATTTCGCCACAGGGTTTAATTATTTATAGGTTTGATGTCATTTGAGCTGCTTTAATTAATTTGCCGCCGTTTTTTCCCCCTTCTTATTACACATTTCTTCTGTGGAATATTTTGCCGTACACCTGAGGCTCATCTCATACTGCTACAGTGCTACTCGCTGCATCTTCCTGACAATTAGCAGCTAATATTAGCTAGCATATTTGGGTGATAAGAAACGATGTGTCTGGAACATGAAGACAATATATACGAATATTAAAACCATGTTATGTTTCACCATTCATTCAGTCATAAACCTAGACTTCTGATCACTTCCTATACTCCAAATGATCGCCCTGCAAGCAAATGAGAATGGATCGATTCCAGTTTGAGACCACTTGCATATTATTATTGCATATACATGTACAATCTAAGAAAAATAAAAAAAGAAATAGAAAAACTAGCTAGCAGTTTGGGATAATGGCGCGATAGATTTTAGACGAAGGATAAGGAGGATATTCCAGATTCCCCACGTTTCAACCTTTGCATGGCACTCCTGGCATGACCAAGTGCCTCTTAATTAGTACCTCCCATCTTAATATTTACTTGTCGCTTGTGTTATTTCTTTATGATTAACATCGATCGCCCCATCCATCCAACAGATAATTAACACTAGATCTATATATATATATATATATATATATATATATGCAGTGGATCAGATCAACCTTGGAACTTTGGCACCTGGGGACTCCATGATTGGATTAGATGCTAGGGGACTCCAACAGATAAGACTAGCTTATGTTATTTCTTTACAAAGAACCATGTCTACAACGTTGCATGGGAAGGACTAAGAAGATATGTTTGATATATATATATAAGATGTGGCTTCTTTCATAGAGTAAAGATTAGCTATGTATGGTCTCTCATCAAGTCCGGGGTTAAGGTGAACTCGATGGGATTATGTAGCTAATTAGGGGTGTCAATGGATTCTTTAGGATCCGAAATCCGATCCGAATCCGAAATTATAGGATCCGAAATCCGATCCGAATCCGAAAATAATTTCGGATTCGGAGCTTCTTATTTGATCCTGAGTGAGGCAGCTCTGTCGATCTGGGAGAAAATTTTTTGATCCGAAATCAGAGATTTCGGATCGGGTCATCGGGGCGCCATACAATGTTTCCATTCGGGGCGAGCAACCCCATCGGGCCATCGCCACGACGCCATCCCATTCGCGGCCTCCCTCAGTCCCTCTAGGGTTTGCTCCCGTTCCACATCGTTGTGGCGATCGGCCACCGGCGGCTTCTCACGACGGCGATCGGCCACCTACGGCGGTGACAGCACCAGTGGCGGCGACAACATCTCACTCTCCTTCGGCTGCTCACAACGGCGACGACATCTCCTCCAACTGTCACCCGCGACGACGACGACGACGACGACGACAGCACCTGTGGCGGCCACCCGCGACGACGACAGCACCTGTGGCGACCACCCGCGACGACGACGACGACAACGTTCTTTGCGATCAACCTTCTCGGAACCCCTCTTTGCGTCTCTACGGTATGTCGTATGCTGATCCCTCTCTAGCTCTCACTCCTGCTCGATCATGCTCTCTCTCTCTCTGTCTCTCTATTTTGGGTGGCATCGAGCAGTGGGGTCTGTAGCAGATCACTCTTGGGTCATCCTCTTTTTAGGGTTCTCTTTACCAGATTTTGATTCTGAGGTGTTTTCTCTTCTGGGTTCTTTTTTGTTTCGTGTTTTTCCCCCTTCCCTTGAATGTTTGTAAATATGGAAAGATCTATTTCTTTCTTCTCGACTTTGGTCGAGAACATATGGTCGGGGATCTGAATTGAATCTTTAGATTTTGGGAACTTAGGGTTATTTTCTCTTCTAGAGTGTACGAGGTACACCAAGCAACACTCTTTCTATTTGTTTATTCTTTCTAATGTGCTTTCTCATTTCATTAGGTTAAAGTTTTATCTTAATTTCCAAAGATCATCACATTCCTTGCGTTCCTATTGCAGCAATCTCCGTAACTTTCTTGCTTACTCTTCGTCCTGTACAACAACCCCCCCTCTCACTTCCCCGGAAGACTTCTCCCTTAATTTGAGCCACTCCCTTTCACCCTCTCGCTACAGCAGAGTACGTAAAACCGTCGATGGAACAAACATGAGGGCTTTAGTTTGCTCTTTTATATGGTCATGAATGTTGTTCAGCTAGTTGATTTTCTTGTTATATATTAAGCTCATACATATTACCTTCTTAAGTTCCCCTGGTTATTGGGTTAATTTGTTTAAGTTGTATACACCGCTCACCGCTGAGCTTTGAGTTAATCCCCTTTCAATTTTGGTTCCTTTAATATATTTTGTGTGTTTCTGTGTTATATATATTCTCAGTCTCTAGTTTTTAGCTTAATTAATTTGATCCTGTACAGGGTTCTTTTTTTCCTCATTCCCATATATGTGTTAGCCCAGTGATTGATCGAGTCTGTAGGTATTTATCAGAAGAAACACATTGATCAGGTGATTGGGCGTTCGTTGATCCTACCTCTAGTTAGTTTCTATTCTTATATTATTAAGCATTATTTAAGCTAGCATTTGTAATATTTTAATTCCCATCACATGATGAGAGGTTGATGTACATGTGATCTCGTGTGTTCAACTTTCAAGCAGAAGCAGAAGACTTAAGATCAGGTCAATTTTTGGACATTCATAGCCGGTGTGCATGCTCTCATGTTCTATATATAGACTATAATTTCTCTTGTCTAAGGAGGTTATAAATTTTAAATTCTGTTGTTGCTTATGATGCTCATATTAGTTCCTACTGTTGGAGAAGAAAAGGTTACTTAGTATTCTTTAGTCATTTGTATATTTGTGTGTGTATCAAGTTTAGTACATTTCAGATTTGATTTCTGAAGTTCAGTGGTTTACTTTGTGCGACTGGTATATCAAAAGGTGTGCAACAACACACTTTGCGTGAGGAGAATCCTTGGACTCAAACCTCCGCCGAGTACCAGCTTATTTGAATGACAGTCTGAATATTATGATTGTTGCCAAGTGTTTGATTTAAGTTCTGGTTGAACCTGTTTGTTATTAATTATTTGGCTTAACTTTTTTAGGGTATAATTTCAGTGTACAGTGGGTATTATAGTGTTTGATCTGATGTGAACAAAGCATTTTAGTGTGGAATCAGATCTGATGTTAAGACATAGTTTCAGACCAAATTCATAAATACTTCTCCAGTTTCCTTGACAAAGTGAGTACCATCATCCAATATCATCTTTTCTGTAACTAATATTGTTTCAGCATATACTACTTTTAGGTTGCTTAAGCATTCTTTAGTTATTTGTATATTTGTGTGTGTATCAAGTTTAGTGCATTTCAGATTTGATTTCTGAAGTTCAGGTGGTGATGGGTTTTGTTTGTGTTCTTCGTTTTCCTATCTCTGGTAGATAAAAATACACTACCAGAAAAAGCGGGATTTCAGACGGCTCGTATCCGTCTGAAATCCATCTGAAAATCCGTCACAAATCACGTTTGTGACGGATTTGCGACATATTTAAGACTGAAACCGACCGTCTGAAATTTTTAGTCACAAATTTGTGACAGTTTATGTTTCCGTCGGAAATTCCGTCTGAAACGAAGACAGAATTTAATCAGTCACAAATTCCGTCTGACTTTCATACGAGTAATTTCCATCTGAAATTTGAAATTATCAGTCTGAAATTTATGACAGACATATTTTCCGTGTGAAAATCCGTCTGAAATTTCAGACGGCTATTACGACGGATATAGTTACCGTCTTAAAATGAAGCCCAACTCTTAGTCTGAAATCATGTACCGTATGAAAAGTCGTCCGAAATCCGTCGCTATTTCAAACGGATATTACGCCGGATACAATAACCGTCTGAAATTCAACTCATTTCTTGTCTGAAATGTGGTTTGAAATCCGTCTATATTTCAAACTGATTTTACGACGGATAATAGACGGACAAAAATCGTCGCACATCCCGTCTGAAAATTCGTCTGAAATCTACGTTTTTTTTTATAAATCTTAAATTATTTTACAAAACTTGTTTAATCATAAATAAACATCAAGAAATTCTACATGTTGAAAAAAAAATATTGGGAACCTGCTAATAAAATAAACACCACCGAAAAATAAAATTCTGATCAAATAAATACCACAAAAAAAGACATTAACCTTGCTGATCCGTCTGAATATCAAGAAATATCCGAACTTAGCCATACGCCAATGGGACCTCTAAGTTCATGCACTAAGTTTGCATTTCTAATTTCTTGTATGCAGAACGAAACCCCTTTGGGCTTATTCATGGCAAATTAAGTATGCTTGAACTCAGGCATGTAGAATGAAATTCTTGAATTCATGCACGTGAGATGACGTTTACACTGTCTGAACTTGAGTTCCCAGTTTTCCCATTTTCAGAACTAAACCTACCTTTATGGTTGCAATTCGTGCATTCAGTTTGGAATCTTTGGAGCATGGCACAATAATGTTATATGATGCTGGTTATGTGGGTTCTAAGTATACATGGCACAATAATCAACAAGGCAAGAAGGGGATTTGGGCTACATTAGATAGGGTTCTCATTTATACTAATTAGCTGAATTTGTACCCAATCACGGTGCAACACTTATCTAGAGAGGCCTCAGATCACGCGCCTCTACTTATTAAATTGATGTTTCCCAACAAATTTAAGAGTAAATTTTACTTTCAGCAAATGTGGACTAGCCATGAGCTTTTTCTTAAGGTTGTTGATCAATATTGGAGAACCATCCCTATTGCTTCATCTGCTATCACTACTTTTTGTCTTAAACTTAAATCCTTAAGATACATGCTCCGAGAATGGATTGGCTAGCTGCTAAGGACCAAATTCTAAAACACAACAGATTCTTCAAAGCCCCTAGGCTATTTTCATTCTGGAAAGATACATGGCTTGGTGATAAACCCCTCAGTGACCTTATTTTACCCAGTCAATGGAGGCTCATCGAGGACAAAAATATCACCATTCAAGATTTGAGTAATACTCTCAATCCAAATTGGAATGTTATTCGGCATGTTCTTCCACAAAACATTGCTCGGGCAGCCACATTTTATATCAACAAAGATCCTTTGCCCAATGATACAAGGGTATGGTCTCTCACTGCAACAAGAGATTTTACTATCAGCTCATGGAGGAAGCACTTGACTGTAGCTGATCAATCCTTTCCATACTCTCTCATTTGGTCTACCTTCATTCCCCCCAAAGTTTCTCTATTCCTATGGAAGCTCATCCATAGAATTTTACCCACTGATAGAAGAGTCCAGCAGAGTGGAATATCTTTGTGTTCTAAATACTTATGATGTCCAAATGCTCAGATTGAGTCAACCACTCACCTTCTCTTGCATAGCAAGCTGTCAGCTGCCACTTGGGCTCTGCATAAACCATGCATTCATATTGATCCCCCTCATGATGGCTGCCAACGTCATCTTACTGGACCCCCCTCTCCAGTCTCTTCCCACTAACCCCCCCCACCCGCCGGAGTGGCTCGCGTGATCTTGCACCCCCACTCCCACCCTTCGACCAACAGTCCTCCCAACCCCTCCCTACCCCCTTTCTCCCTCTAGCAATATTCAGGCGAGCTCGCGGCCCCACACCCTCCCAGCCAGTAGTCCCCACCGCGGACCCCTTGTAGCACCTCTCCCTGAACCTCCCACTCCCAGAGTAGCCCCCCTGGACCAACCTGAACTCTCCTCCCCCGGACCCCCCACCCTCCCAGAGATGAGCCCCCACCCAAGACCCCCTGCCGGATCCCCCCTCTGTGAACCACCCCACTCGCAGAGCAACCCCCCATCAGACCTGCCGCAATCGAACCCTCCTCCCCCAGACTCCCCCCCCACTGGAACCCCCCACCCTGCCAGCCAGTGGCCCCCACCCCGGACCCCACGTCAGAGACCCCCTCCCTGAAATCCCCAGTCCCAGACAGCCCCTCACCCACCGGAACCCTCCTCCGGACCCCCCATTGGAACCCCCAACCCTCCTAACCCGTAGCCCCCACCCAGGACTCCCTGCTGGATCCCCCTGCATGCCTGAACCGCCCTCTGCCAGAGCACCCCCGGCCCCCTCTGAGCCTGGCCCTCCTCCCCCAAAATAGTTGTTGGAAGCCCTCCCCCTCCCAGACCAACCTCCCCCTCTCAGATCGGCTAGAACCCCCGCCCTCCCTGATGATCCCCAAGCTTTAAAAAAAAAGGAACAACAAATGCAGCAATGGCAATGGAGGAGGCGCGGCAGGTAGGGAGAGTTTTACAGAGAGAGGGTGAGGGAGGGGACTTACCAGACCGGAGAGGATGGCGACAACGCGCCACCGACGGTGACGACGAGGACGGGTTTTACGGCAACGACGAGGACGGCTTCGACGGCAACGGTGAGGGCGGCTCTGCGGGGACGACGATGACGAGGAAGGCTTCGACGGCGACTGCGAGGGCGGCTCTGGCGGCGATGATGACGACAAGGAAGGCTTCGATGGCGACGGCGGCTCTAGCCGCGACGGCGACTACGGCACCGGTGGACCTCTCCTCGGCAAGGAGATAGTGGAAAGAGAGTGAGAGGGAGAGTGGGAGTGAGACGGAGATCGCGGGGGAAGGGGGGAAGAAGGGGGAAAGCTCGATCCGTCGCGGGGGAAGGGGGGAAGAAGGGGGAAAATTTCACTAGAGGTAATAAATATTTGTAACGAATTTCAGACGAATTATTTCCGTCTGAATATCCGTCCCAAATCACGACGGATATAAAGACGGAATATATTCCGTCTCTAATTATAGACGGATATTCAGAGGGAATATAGTATGTCTTTAATAACAACGGAATTTGTAACGGAAACTAATCCGTCACAAATACAGACGGATTTTAAGACGGAAAAATATCCATCTGAAATATCCGTCTGAAATCACGCTTTCTCTGGTAGTGATATGTCGCTGTCACTGATTTAAGATTTGGAGTTGCTGTCACTGATTGCAAACTCTTGCATCCCGTTGATCTTCTTTTTTGTTAATGAATGGTCTACCAACAACTGTCCGAAAGAAGTCACTAAATCTTAAGAGTTGGTTTATGCCCGACTTTATTTCTAGGCTATAGGCTACTTGGGAACATCAAGACATCATCCCACTCAATTCTTTCCTTTATTCTGACATGTTTAAGTTGAGTGGTTTATGGATGAATTCAGAATTAGTGGATATTTCAATTTTGATTCCAACATAAATGGTTAACTGGAATAATACTTTCATCAGTATTCATAGGTGTCTAATAGGAACACATGAAGTTGACTGTAAAAGCCTGTGAAGATAACTGCAGAATTCATGCACAAAATCAAATTGTCAATTTGTGGTCTTTTCCTCAAAGTACATGCCATGCTTGGGCTTCCTTATTCCTTTGTATGATGACATGTTTTTTTCTTATTTGTATTTATTTCTACTTGCAGGGTTACTGAACTTCAAGGGTTATGTAGTCAATCCATCTGTTATTTCCATTGTGATATTTTTCTTTGAAATTATCTGTAGAATGAATGAGCAATTATCTAGTGGATGATAACTAGCCCAATTTTTTGAAGCAAATGATAACTAACCCATCTCCTGATGACTAAATTTTACTTTTCCCCATTTTTTTGAAAAAGAAATGTTGACTTTTCTCCTATTACAGGGTGTTTTGGAGAACTTTTTGGGGGGGACTATTTTGCTTTTTTGACAGAAGTTCAAATAATTTTTTTAATGGACTGTCTTGTCGCTGTCCTTTCCTTCTATCATCACTCTTCAGTTATCATTCCCTCCACCTCATTCAAATAAAGTTTCATTGTCCAGCTCATTGTTGAGTGAAACTAGTTACAATAGCCAATAGGGTCTCCCTCTGTGTGTGTGTCTGTGTACCCATTCCTGATATATGTATAATTTCATGTAGTTTTTTGTGGTTCTTTTATCTGATTTCAATGTCATTCTATGATACCAAGAATTGTGTAGAACGATGTGAAAAGACTGGTAAGATTGGTGAGATCTCCTTCAAGCATTGTCAATATTTATCTGATGGTTTTCCTGTCGATGGGCCCTGGTATGCTCAGGAGCCACTTTACCTGCGTTGGAAATAATGGAACTGCAGGAGTGACTGTCGGTACCATTGTACAATGCAAAGAGAAAGTGAAAGAGAGAAACTTGGCCTGGAACCTGTGAAATATCATGGGAAATTGCCTTTCAAACGTGTCTGTCTTTCAGGTTTGTCATTTCTTAAGAAAGTGATTGGCACAATATTTGCAATTATTCTCTATCTTGCTAAGACTCAGTTTAAAACTAACATCTGGACCAAATTCCTATCGTGTATATATATTTGCTTTTATTTTTTTTCTTTTGTTTCTTCGTATGAATTTCTTTCTATGAAATGGCAATGCCTACTCTTGCACAGGACTCTGTATCTGCTGCGCTTTCTGCACTCAATCTTGTAATGCATTTCAATGGGTGGTTATCCTTTTTCCTCCTTTTATATTACAAGTTGCCTCTGAGGACCCAGAGTAAGAGGACCTCCTATGAATACATTGGTTTATGGCATTTCTATGGGTTCCTGGCAATGAATGCATGGTTCTGGAGTGTTATTTTTCGCAGTCGGTATGTCACGTTTCCACATCATGATCTTTGAATGCGGCATTTCACTAGTAAGAATTGGATATTTTGTCAGACTGTTAACATAATTATTTTCTATCTGTGTTTTGCAGAAACTTCGATCTGACAGAGAAGCTTGATTGCTCGGCAGCTGTCGCTTTACTTGGATTTTCCTTCATCCTGTCTATTCTTCGGACCTTCAATGTGAAAGATGAAGCCTCTAGGGTCATGGTTGCTGCACCATTGCTGGCATTTGTTACAACACACATTTTGTATCTGAACAGCTATGAGCTTGACCATGGTGTATGGCTTTAGGAGTGTCAATGGATCCTTCGGATCCGAAAGTCTGATATACGCAGTGGGGGAAAAGCAACTGATGTTCAGCATATAAGAACTGTTGGATCCAAAAATAAAACTATTGGATCTCAATTGTGGATCCAAATATATAAATTTAGATCTCTCTATCTCATTAATTATAAAAAATATATATTATGATTTTCGGGTAAGATTCGGATCTGAAAAGTTAATTTCGGATTCGGGTCAGATCCGAATCCGAAATGATGTTTCATTTCGGATCAGATCCAATTTTTAGACTATCGGATCCGGATCCAGATCATAAAAGATCCAATCCAGATCCGATTTGTTTACACCCCTGTAGCTAATGATGAAGGGATGCGTGTCCGATCGGTGTTGCGTGCGATCAAACTCTCATTAATTAATTAATTAATGTTTACGCAGACTGGAACTCGATCACTCACACTCCATGCATGGCCTCTTGTTGAATGATGGGAACATTTTTATGTGGGACCTGCATTGTGATCTTATCGACGGGGCCCACTGAGTGGGACCCATTTTTCTGCTCAACCCGTCTGGCAGGGCCCACTTCTCGGAGGGGTCCACGCACTGAGCCACCCCGGACCCAACCATTCCATGCAACGTACCCAATCAAGCCGGCACCGGGTTCCCATCTTAATTAAACAGCCCAACAAAATCAGAAAAATCCCAACGTAGACGATCTCTATAAGCAAGGGCCACCTTCTCTGGAGCATCTACGCCTTGGCTGACGTGGGCCAACACCGAGCTTGCACTACATCAGATTGGTACCAGGTCTCCTTCATCCCATGACAACATATATGTATATATGACCTTCCTAGCTATTTGACACCCGTTTTGTTAATTACCCACCTTCATCTCATATCCCTCCCATCCAAGTAGAATCAGCTAGATCCAATATTGGACATAGGGATCACTGACAACATTTCATGTAAGTTTGTTTGCCAAACATTTAATCTTATCAGGATCGATGCTTGATCGCACTCATCTAACGATCGAGTTAGATTTGTATTGGACCGTGACTCATATAGTAGATCATAGGACACATTTACTTTTTTTTTTTTTCAAATAATACACAACCGAACTAAAGGTCCATTTGTGCATGAGAAGTTCAAAATTTGAGGTTAAAGAATCCGTAAAATGAGTTGTGACACTGATCACCTATCGATAGTATTATTACCAATTCAGTATACATGAAAATCCTAATTTAACAAGATTAAGGGATACTATTACAAATCAAAAGAATCCTATGCTCACTTACACTGCACATCCATTATTCTTACAAGATTTGGGGTGCAACTTACTTTTCATTGGTGCCATGGATAGCCCATGTGCAAAATGTGTATGACTACTTATTTGGTCCAATAAGCAGTGCAAATGAAATTAGGATGAACTAGTATAAATTAGAGATGGCTGCCAATCATGCGGTTGACGGCGTTGTTTCCGCCGCCGCCGCCAATGCGGATCACTTTTTTCCGTGCGCCTCGAAAGAAGTCCGTGGCGAAGACACTCAGAGGAAGACAACAAGGGAGGGAAAAAAGGGGGTTGAGTGGGTTCAATATTCTTAGTTGTTAGGTTGAGAAAAAAAAGGAAAAATGTAACAGAATATTTTATTAATAATTTAAATAAAATTAGATCATGAGAGTATCTTCGAGACTGGAATAAGAGGAGGATGTTGTCATCGCACGGGCCCATAGCATCAATCTGGGAGTTTATGTAACAAAAATATTGACACAATAAAAAAAGGATTTTAAATTTTAATTTCTTATAATCGTTCAAATTTATAGGTTAACCCCTAATCTAAATTTTTTATACCTCTTTAAAAATCTCAAGTTAATTAATAAAGCATCCCATAATATTATCAGACCTCCCCACATGTCTCGAAAGCGTCTTAAAAGGGTATTTAATAAATGAATGTGTAGGTACGACAGTTTACAAACAAATACCTAGATTGAAAGGACTAATCCATAAATATGAATGATTAAAAGAGATCAACACTAAAAATCCCTTAAAATGTGTTAAAGTTGTATCATATTTTTGAGGGTACGTAAGGGTTTTTTTGAGATCGTTTCAATTTCTATTTTCAAATGTAGCTTAAAGCTTCATTAAGAAAATCCGAATTCTACCTAATGCCTTTGATGCACTCCATGTTGTGTCCCAGGTTTTGATGATGTCGAATTATGACTCATTGATAAGTCTAATGTAGATTTGATGATGTCAACATGTATTGAGTTCAGTTACAAAGTTGATTTAGGTGTATGCATTTCAAGTACAAAGACATGTAAACACGTGTCAACAGACATGCCAAACAGTCAGCAGAAGAGATGTGAAATTAGCTGACTCAAGAAGCTAGTCTGGGCATTCGGTCGACCGACATAGGAAAAGTTAGTCGACCGAGACCAAAATCAATTGACATATATGGAACTCAGTCGACTAAAGTTCCATGGGTCGATAGATTTCTTCATACAGCAAGTTACAGCAATTGCCGTGCAAGCAAACTATCAACAACAATGCTGAAAATCATGAGTATGACAAAGAACATAGAAATTGAAGCTCAAGATACCAACTTTATGTCAACAAAGACTGAATGAAGACAGACAAAGGTTATCAACCTGCTGAATTCAAGGTGCAAAGGACTGGGTGTTAGTCAGCTGCAAAGGCAAGATCAATCGACCTGACCAAAAGTCAGTCGACAGATATAGAAGTCAGTCGACTGATATGCAACTCAGTCGACAGACATTCTAGCAGAAGTCAGCATAAGAAACCAACTCAAGTCAACACATGCAGGTGCATCTTTTTCACTGACAAAATACAATGAAGATAGGCTGGAAAGTGTCCTCAAAGAGGTTGGTTAGCACATTGGGCTGATGCAATGAAGATGGGTTGTCTTGAGAAAGAATTAACAGGAGAATGCAAAAAATTAGTCGACCTAAAAAAAGTTAGTCGACTGAATTTGAGAAAATCAGTCGACCTGGGCAAAACTCAGTGGACTAAAATGCAAGGGAGTCGACTGATTTTCACAAAGCCAGTTAGATAAGTCGACATAACAGAAAGCGACCGGTCGACAAACCGCGTTCATTTGAACGCGGTGCAGCTAGGGACCGCGACTGTCAGATCGCGGCCAACTGAAGCTCAGCCATAAATAGCAGCAGCTACAATGGACAAGTCGACTTGGCCTTAAGCATCAAGTCGACTCATCCTTCTTTCAGGGCTGAGATAGATAACTAAGCACTCAGGCAAGTCGACTCAAATCCAAGACCAAGTCGACTCAGGAAGTCATCCAGTGTTATAGTTCCAACAATGCAAGAGCAAGTCGACTCAAGATTGTAACCAAGTCGACTTACATCATCTGAAGTTAACAAGCACTGAGTCAACCCAGTAAGCCTCAAGTCGACTCATATCACCTAATGTTCAGGCTCGTGTGCTGATGCTCACCGAGTGTTCGATGAATTGCCTCAGAGTAGTATCAAACAGCAGCTTAAGCAAAGTCAGCAACAACAACACATCAGTAGCTAGCATCAGCAGCATCATCAGTAGCCATCAACAGTAGCACTAGCAGCTAGCAGCAAAGCTAGCATCAATAAGCAACAGTAACTAGCAGTAGCTAGCTACTTCAGCTAGGCCAGCAAATAATAGAAACAGCCATCAACCACAGCTCATGCAACAACAACAAGTAACATAGCAGCATCAGCAGCAGTAGCAGTAGTAGCAGCAAGCAGCATCAAGCAGCAACAGCATCCTGTAAGCAAAGTCAGTCGACCTGCCCAAGGTTAGCTGATTGAAAAAGGGGGAAATCAATCGACCGAGGGAAATTCAGTTGACATATATGCACATCAGTCGACTGATATTGCCTTAAGGCCGCAACTCGTGCAGTCTGCCAGTAGGGTCAATTGGCCACGTGATAACTTAAGTGGTCACATGACTGTCTGTTCAAAGTCAACACTCTTGACTCTCGAATTCATCATTTGGCTTCTAGAAGGTCCTTGGACAACATTTTGAAATATTTTCTTATGGGCCAATGAGAAGACTGATCTGAAAAGGTGAAGGACAAGAAACCTTCCTTTTTACATTGGACAAAAGAGTTTACTTCTATCAAAGCACTTGACAGACCAGCAGATCTGAAAAATGGTTCCAAACAAAGATCTTCTTTTTGCCACGGCCAAATCAGAGGACAGATCTGAAAAGTTTCTAAGACAAAGAACCTTATTTTATGTTGGACCTATCAACTTGAAGATCTGAGAGGGAAAACTTTCTACCCTTTCCCTCTATAAATATGGACCTCCTGCCTGAAGAACTCGCTACTGCCTTGAAGAAGAAAATAGCAGGAAAGCTAAAAGTCTGCCTGAGCCTCTAGAAGAAAATCTATGAGAAAGAAAAAAGAAGAGAGTGTGCAGCCCAGCACCTGGTCCGATCCAGTCCAGTGCTGAAGAAGAAGAAAAAGAAAGAAGAGCAGCCTAGCAAAGTGGCTTAAGCAAACCCAGTGCAGAGAGGAAAGAAAGAGAACTGAAGCAGTCTTCAGATCTGATCTCAGATCTGCCATTACAGCTTCTAGACCTTGTTCTGAAACTACATTTGGTTTCTTTCATTCCGTTTTGTGTTTTTATTTTGAAACCTCCATATCTATTTTTTGGTGTGTAAGTGTTGTATTGACAACAGTGTTGTCCGGTGCTCTGTTTTAGAGACCGGTGTGGTTCTTGGCTGCAATGCAGGCGTGTGTGTCTGTTGGGGGTTTGTCCCCATGTTTTGCTGCATCTGTGCAGCGCGTTTTGTTTTCATTTTATTTTTCTTTTGGCGTTGAACTGCAGCGCGTGTAGGGTGCGTCCCCGTGTGCTCTTGCTGTGTTTTGCAGCATGTGTGGGGCTTGTCCCCGTGTGCTACTAGGTATAGCAACGTGTGGGGGGGGTGTTGTCCCCGTGTGGTGCTGCGAGTAGCAACGTGAGGACTGTGTCCTCGTGAGGACGGTGTCCTCGTGTCAAGCTGTGCATCAGCGGTTGTAGTTAGGGGACTTGTCCCCGTTGTTGTATTTGTAGTGTGGTAAAGTCTCACCACGTTTGGTGAGGGGTGGACGTAGGTCTGCGGATTTACAGATTGAACCACCTTAAAAATCCTTGTGCAGTGGGCTAAGAATCGTGCGACTGATCCTTTTATTCTATCCCCATTCACATGTTTAAGCTGACGCTATTACACACAGTTTAAGTGGATTACACTACTATGCACATTGCTCACACACATCCACATGTTCGATAGATCACTACTCAAAGGTGCAGTTGGTCTCTCTGTCTACTAATATTTCAACTTGTTTCCACAAGCCAGTTAGTTCTTAACCGTGATTAATCTGACACCCAATGAAGCCAAGTTTCACTCAAGTATTTCTAAGTGTTCTTGTTGAATCCGTTGTGCGCTTTGAATAGAGTATCATTTCAGTCTGGTTCAGCATATCTTGTCTGGGAAGCTTAGTGCTCCATTACTCCGCATTCATTAAGTGGTCGAATTATTTTTTAAATTGGGCATTGTTTCTGAAAGGATCTATTCACCCCCCTCTAGATCATATCGACCCACCCAACATTCCATAGACCTCCGTCCAGAATATTATTTAATCCAAAATAACCTTCTGCTCAGAACTTATGGGTCGAACATTTTTCAATCACATTATTATAAGAAGAGCAATGTTTAGTGCAACACCTCAGGTAATTACACCACGAGGTGTTGAACATGTAACACACTTTATTTTTTTTAATTTTTTTAGTGACCCCCATGTCTAATTAGTTTGGTGTGTCGGTCACGTTACCAGATGACGTGACGTGACTTGAGAGTCATGTAAAAATAAATTTGTCCTTCCGTGAATAGTGCAGTTGACTTGATTTCACTATTCACAGAGTCAGAGTTTTATTTTTATGTAACTCTCACGTTACGTCATCTAATGACGTGACCGACATGTTAACCTAATTAGAAGTCATGGCAACTAAAAAAAATATAAAAAAATAAAGAGTATTACATGTGAAACATCTTGAAATGTGATTACTCATGATGTTTCACTAACATTAACCCTTTTAAGAAAGTTATTGGTGAAGATTGACAGTGACGATGAACAGTTACTTCATGGGTTTATCGGCATTTGCATGTACCACGATATTAGTGGTTTAATGTCAAAATATAAAAAAGCATTTTAACTTTAGCCTTAGATTAGTTTAAAGTTAACTCAGAGTTAATTATTTTTTATTTTAATTATAAGTTACACTTAATTGGATTTAAAAATGAATTAACTACGGATTATTCTCGAGTTTCGAAACCAACCATTGGAGATGGGTTACATGTATTTGTCTCGATTTCACTCACGCCTAATTAATGCAACTCTCTCTCTCTCTCTCTTGATTATGTCGAGATTTCACACCCATAATTAATCCAAGTCTCTCTCTCTCTCTCTCTCTCTCACGTACACACATTTGTTTATGTTTAATGTTAAATTGTTATAATTTTTATCATTGTTAAATTTTTAGTTAGTAACAGTGTTATCAGAACCGGACCGGACCGGTTCGACCGTGAACCGGACCGGACCGGTTCGACCGTGAACCGGTCCGGACCGGTTCGACCGTGAACCGGTCCGATTAGGCCCGGTACGGTCAAATGGCAAACTCAACTCAACTCAACTCAACTCAACACGGCACGGCACGGCACGGCATAAATAAATATATTATTTACTTATATTTGATGAAACCATTTAATTTGACACACAACGGCTCTCCAACATATAAAGCCAAGTAAGTCTTTCTAACTTCCAATATGGGACTAAACATAAAGGCTATATTTCCAACATATAAATGAAGATATTTGAATCAACATAAAGGCTCTATTTCCAACAAGTAGTTACAAGTTATTCTCTATATACATGTATGTTTATTTATTTTGATCATTATATCTTATTTGAGTTATTTCTTATTGTATTAGCTTATGGAATCGGGTCGGACCATATATCAATATTATAATGACATCACGGTTCAAACCGGTTCGAACCAACGGTCAAACCGGTTCGAACCGAACCATCTCATTGTCCGGTTCAGGCACCGGTCCGGTTCTGATAACATTGGTTAGTAATATTAATGATATTTTTTATCAAAAGTTTTATTATAATAATAATATATTTATTATATAGAATCTATTAAAAATATTTATAAAAGTTAAACAAAAAAGATATTAAGATAAATAGTAACTTTTAAAAATATTTGTGACTTTTAAATTATAATTAGTGAGATTAATGATGTTATTTATAAAAAATATTTTTATGATATATTTAATTTATAGAATATATTCAAAATATTTTAAGATATATTTTAAAATAAAAAATTATAAAGTGAATATTAATCTAACTCATAATTAAGGATATTTTTGATTTTTTTAAATTTTAATTAGTGATATTAATGATGTTATTTATTAAAATAATTATATTTTTACAATATATTTAATTTATAAAATATTTAAAAATATTTAAAAATTAAACTAAATGTTTTAAAGATGAAAGATAACTTTAAACCGTAATTAATGACGTTTTTGACTTTTAAATTTTTATTAGTGAGATTAATGATGTTATTTATAAAAAATATTTTTATGATATATTTAATTTATAGAATATATTCAAAATATTTTAAGATATATTTTAAAATAAAAAATTATAAAGTGAATATTAATCTAACTCATAATTAAGGATATTTTTGATTTTTTTAAATTTTAATTAGTGATATTAATGATGTTATTTATTAAAATAATTATATTTTTACAATATATTTAATTTATAAAATATTTAAAAATATTTAAAAATTAAACTAAATGTTTTAAAGATGAAAGATAACTTTAAACCGTAATTAATGACGTTTTTGACTTTTAAATTTTTATTAGTGAGATTAATTATGTTAAAAATAAAAAAATATTTTCATAGTATATTAATTTATAGAATATATTAACAACATTTAAAAATTAAAGTAAAATATTTTTTAAAGATGACAATTAACATAAACCTGTAATTAATGACATTTATGATTTTAAGATTTTAATTATTGAGATTAATTATGTTATTCATTAAACATATTTTTATTTTTGTATTATATTTAATTTACCATATATATTAACAATACTTTAAAATTAAAATGAAATAGTTTTTTAAAAATAAAAATATATAATTTAAAAAAATAAATATGATATTTTAACTATTATTGGTTATTTATTAAATCACATTAGATTAAAAATAAATTAATCTACCTCTTTATTTTTAAATTACCTCTTCTCTTATTAAATTAAAAATAAATTAACTTCGAATTAAGATTGAATTATCTCATCCTTAATCTAACTCCCTACCAAAATTACTTTGAAAGAGAGTTAGCTTAACCCCGGGTAGGTTGTTCCACTTAACCACAGGTTTTGCTTTGTTTACAACTCGCGGACAGGGAGCCCGGATGTGAAGAGGACGACCGGAGCCCATGCCGCAGCCGCCGCGGACGATGATGAGATTATCGTCGTACAGCGTTGGAGCCATCGCGGACGTCTTCCCCCATCCACCACCGGTCGCCCTCTCCTCTCCTCACCCACCACGAACGCCGACGCTGTCTCGCCGTACAACCCCGCAGACTCTAGCTACCGCTGCGTACGATGATGAGAATCTTGCCGGACACCACTGAAACCAATGTTGGATGCTGTCGTACAACCGAGAACCTCGCCGGAGCCGCGCATCTTCCTCACCGCAAAAGCGAGATCGAATGGAGGAAGACGACCGAGATTCTCTCCAGCCTCCCCGACCCCTTATACGGCGTATTCTGAAAACATGTAAATCCCCAGAATAAACGGTGGTAAACCTTAACCAACCCGAGTTCAACGCCCTCGCTACCAAATCGAACAAGGCGAATAAGGAAAACAAAGAGACTCAAAAAAACTCATACGAAATCTTTTGATATCATTTTTAAATAAATTTTAATTATTAAAGAGTTTAAAATGGAGAAGATAGAGAAGATAAATATATTTAATATATTTTTAAAATCTAATTCTCAAAATCTTCTCTTTATATTTTATAAATATACACAAAATTACATATTTTCTCTTCCAATTAAAATTTTATTTTAAATAAATTTTAAAAAATAAATAAATTCTTAATTCATCTTTTTTCACGTTAAAATAATTTTATTCTCATTCATCACCTTATAAACATAAAACATATTATAACAAAAAAATTTAAAGATCTGCGTGTACATCCATGTATATACACTGCGTACCTTTAGGAATGTACAAATTAAAAGAAACAATAATGCGATGATCTTACTTTTTATCGTGGTGTTGTAATCGAAAATGGAACTTCCGAAAATCGTCAAAAATAGATGACTTTGATAAATCACAAAATAACTTTAGTATCAGTAATGATGGATCTATCTTATAGTTAGGTGGGAGCATTCGAATGAAAGCAACAGATTGTCATGGGGCTCCTTCCCAAAAGCAAAGCAAGGAATTCCAACTGAGAACTGCGCCAACGCCAGAACAAACCCTAGACCCTTCTTCCAGATCTCGTCCCCTGTACTGTATGAAACACTCCCAGCATTTTCTCCTTGCACACTTGTGTTGAGTGCTATCCTCCACACACACACACAGAGAGAGAGAGAGAGAGAGTTGCCACAATCTTATAAGAAAAACAAGCTATAATTCATCTATTACGGAAGGAAGAATAATACACATGATAGTAGCAATCCAGTGCCATGTAGAACACGAACGATGAACAAATGTGAAAAAGGAAAAAGAACAGAAGGAAAACATATATCATATCTCAACATCCGCATCACTCGCTCGCAAGTACACCCCTATCCCCGGCAGCAAGAGAGGGGGAGCCCAAAAAGAGGACCTCGTGATCTCCGCCAACAGATCCATAGATCTAGTAGTGCCGGAAAAAGAGGGACGCAGCAGCAGCGGAGGCGACGAAGGAACAGATCAAAAGAGATCCGGGCGCCGCTGGCCCATGCGCCGCACCCGTCTCCATGGACGGCGACGGAGCCGGGGCGAAGTCGGCCTCCCGCGCGGAGACGACCGCGGTAAGGGCCGCCGCCGCGAGAAAGAGAAGGAGCACCGCATAGGAGAGAGCACCGCCGCGCGCCATTGGAGTAGTCTCCGCGTTGAAGGGTTTGGAGGCGTCCGAGTTGAGGAGAACGGGGGCGGGGAAGGAGGAAGAAGGCCAGAGGAGAGGGAGGTCTGGAGAGTTCGGAAGGGGGAGGTACCGGAGTAGTGAGGCTTATAGAGCGGGAGTGGGGCCCACGGACAAAGCAGACAGCTGGCCCCCGGGCACCTGGCACGTGCCAGCTGTCTCGGTTAATGACTTTTTTTCTCTGTTTCCTTTCTTTTATAATAAAAAAAAGTTGCTTTTGCGTCTGAGTTTCGCAGTTTCGCTGTTGCGGCGCGTGGGCGGTCAGGGCCGGAATGGGGACGCCACTTTTACCAACGGATACTTTTTTTTTCAAATTTTAAATAGTTGTTTAATGAGCTGAACAATGGGTAGAATTTTCATTTCAACATATTTTTTCACGTTTACATCGTGATTTATTCTTTGTAAATTTAAAATATCAAAACTAAAAGTATGCACTTCCGTAGAAAGAGACATTTTTTCTGAAACTCATAACTTGCCTTAATTTTTAAAAATTGATCTTTATACGCCAATAAGTTAGTGATACTTTAAAAAAAAATTCATGTAAGTTTCACTCTCTTGTCGTTTGAAATCTTTTCCTAGGGGTGTTTTTACCCCTATCTTGACTTGATGGCATTGAGTACAAGGAAAGAAATG
Source organism: Amorphophallus konjac (assembly GCA_022559845.1). Lineage (NCBI taxonomy): Eukaryota > Viridiplantae > Streptophyta > Magnoliopsida > Alismatales > Araceae > Amorphophallus > Amorphophallus konjac. Next base: position 66,715,500 of record CM040128.1, on the reverse strand, counting down.
TGAGAATGGGATTGATTTTCTAAAGGCAACTTTCGTGACTGAATAAGGGTCGATTAGATTACTTATTCTATATGTCCACTTTTAAACTAGTTTGATAGTAAGATTATGTACCCAGTGTTGACCGGGGTTAAGATCCTTATTCATAGTTAACTCATTCTACACTCGTAACAGAATGTCTTATCCGACCCCAATTAATTAAGATAAGTTACTAAATCAAGCTTATAAAAACTCAAAAAATAGTCCATCCGGATCCACCCGAGATAGTTTATTCTAACATGTTTATCAAAGAGAGCTTTATAGATTTTTTTTTCTGAGAAGTCCGACAACGGTCTAACAGTAAAAATATACATAAAAGATAAGCAATTCGATAGTTAATCTTACAGTCCGAGTAATTTTAATCAATATTACTATTGCAGCAATTTTTATGTGGTCCCTGTTGAATATTATTATTAAAGCGAAAGTGACGTTTTGTTCTCGATGGACAAGAGAGTGAGAGAGAGAGCGCCCCATGGTATAAACACACAACATCTATTATCAACTACAGATTATAAAAAAAAAAAATCTTTTTAGTTGTCTTGATTTTTTTCATGATAATTTATAACTTCTGAATTTTATCCTTGAGAACACTCATAGAATGAGAGAAAACAGATTTAATTGTCATTGGAAAATATAGATGGGACAAAATAGTTACTCCTAAAATTTGTTCCCTTCTTAAAAACTTAATCCGTAGTGAGAAAAAAACCACATCCCATTTCCATTCCAACGGAGCTTCTCCAAAAGTAACTAAACTCTTTGGACGGGGAAGTGGACACCACATCCCTAAAATCTTGGATTCCGGAGCAGTCTCCTCTCACTCTTGGGTCAAAACGATACCTTCTTAAACTTCGTTAAGAGATATGCAAGTGAAAGTGGAATTAGATCGCAAATCAGTGTTATCATAATTAGATTGGATCGATCGGTTGGATTGATCCGACTGTCAATCGATTTAGACACCGGTCTAATTAAAGTCGATTCGATCTAATGTTAAAAAATCAGATGAATCGGAGGAACTGCGATTCGACCGATAAATCAATCCGACCCCATTCGTCTTTTAAATAAAAAATATTTAAATATTCAAAATGATATTTACGTGTGTACATAATTATCTTACTATTATTGATTTGTTATTATTTATCATTTTATTTTAGATATATTTAAAGTTTTAATATTTAAAAGTACATAGATGTCAATTGTGAGGAGTGAAGTGTAACGGAATATTATAAAATTTTAAGGTCAATTTATTTAACTATGTTATTATTATTTTTTTACTTGTATAGTTACATAAACATGAATAATAATTATGTATGTATGATTTTTTATTTTGATCATTATATCTTATTTCTTATTGTATTAAATTATAGAATCGTTACTTCATGTATAATATAATTTATTATATTATTAAAATCTTAATATTTATATATTTTAAATATTATTAAATCTTTATGACATTATAATTACGTCACGATTCAAACAGATTCGATTGAACGGTCTAATCGATTCAAATCGAACTAGTTCGTTGGTCGATTCAATTATCGATTCGGTTCTGATAACATTGCCGTCGACACATATTCTTTTAAGCATCAAACTAATTTCTATAGGTCATGAGTCACTAGGGCATATTCTTCAAACATTGTTTTTATTTAAATATTAACAATAACAATCATATTAATAAAGAAGGAATAATGAGAAAAAGGCGCGAGAAGAAAGATAGTTTTGAGCCGTAAGGATTTTGAGCATTCCTACGACAACGTCACGTGATATATAGAATTTACGTTTTATTTTTAATCATAGTCCAAAAGGATAAAATTTTTACTTTTTTCCCACTTTAGTTATTTGATGTGCATTACACGTGAACCCACAGACTCACTTGCGTACGAGAACATGCGGTCATCCTTAGGTTCATGGTGTAGCTTCCCGTTGCAAATATTTCTGGATTTATACAAGCCTCTCGTGAAACTTCGGAATTATTTTTGATTAACTTTCAACTATTACTTGTAACAATATTTATCATTATTTTCTTGTAGTTGATTTCAATGCTTTGATGTTATTTCTTTTCTCAACTTACCTGGGCGGTCAACCACCATACACAAGATACTTATAGGCTATTTGGGTGTATTTTTTCTTAGAAACTATTTTTTCCTCGAAAATTATGTTACGTTGATTTTTAACTCAACTTTTGATTTCGATAAAAAGAAGTCCCAACCGTTTGACAAAAATAACATAAATTTTTAATTTTAAACATACATGTTTGGAAGATAAGAAAGTAATGGGAGGGGCGGGGGATCGGGGAGGAGCGATCGGAGGGCTCCAGAGGTCTGATCGCCTTCGAGGAGGGGAAGGAAGGGGCGGTGGCGGCCGCCGGCTCGCCGCGGACAACGTGGGATCAGGGGGAGGGTGGGACTTCTTCTCGACGCCGAGAACGACGATGTCGTTGCCGCGGACGCCAACGGCGGCGTTGCCGCAGCGGACGACCTCGAGAGTGTACTCGACCTGGAAGAGGTGGCCGTCGGGGGAGAAGGCGGTGATGGCGCGGTCGTAGCGGGCCATGGACGCGGCTTCCTCTGGTCGTCTCCAACTGCTGTGTGCGCAGAGAGGGTTTGAGCAGGGCGAGGGGACGCCGGAGAGGGGGAGGGCGCCGCCGGCCGCGTAGGGGAGGGGGGGAGCCGGCGGGAGGGAGATGGAAGGGAGGGAGAGCCGGCAGGCGGGGGGGAGGGAGAGCCGGCGGGAGGGAGAGGGAAGGGGGAGACGCGGGGGAGGGTTGGGGGAGGGGGGTCGCGAGTGGGAGGGAGGGGGAAGTCCCGAGGCGTCGTGCGTGTTTTTAAAAAAAAAATTGGTCTAGACTTTTTTTTTTTGAGGAAGATTTACACGTGATGAGATTCTCTCCCTAAAATTTAGGAGAGGAATACCAAACGGGGTTAGAGATCTCTTACTCTCTTTTTTAAATTTAAGAGAAAAAAGAGAGAAAAAATAGTAACCAAACACCCCATTAATCTTTTCTCGTTTATTAAAAGAGATTAGCAACCTCACATAAATGTGGGAAACGGCGGATTGGCGGGGGTTAGTGTCAACCCAATTAAGTTGGTCCAACTTAGGTTATAGACAATTTGTTTCTCATTTATGGGATAAGATGTCCGGACAAGGAAAGTCATAATTTAGATTTAACTATAGCCTAACTAGTATTTCACTGATATAACTATGTCCCTAAAAGATGACAAAAGGTTAAAAGAGAGCAGGAATTTGTTTCAAATGTCAGTGAGGAGGGTGTAATCCGCAGGCCCACTAAGGCCCGCCAGGTTGGTCGAGACCCATCCCTCCTGAACCATGCCCAACGCTCTAGCCCAACACGCATCCTACCTCGGCGCAGGCCCAAGCTTTGGCGTCGTACCCGCTTGTGCCTCCCCCATCAGCGGCCACGACTCACGTCCACGGTAGCACTTTAAAGGCGGGAGACGCACCAGTTCGGCAACAGGAAAAGGGAGAATGTCGCCCATGCCGCTCCCCTTGACAGATCAGCTCCACGCCTCCGGCAAGCCCTGTTGCATAAATGGCTCCGGCGAGGGAACGGTGAGCCAGTGCCCACGCCTCTCTACCTCGTCAGGCACGCAACCAAGGCGGCTCATGTCTCCCCCGACCACGGCAACCCTGCGAAAGCAACAGTCAATCTCACGGTGACGGTATAAATAGAACTCAGGTGTAGATATAAAAATTGATCCCCCACTAAATTAATGATGATAAAGAAATATGAAAAACATGTAATATGGAGATGAATAAATAAAAGGGGGATGAGGGGCACGTGCGATAAAGGATAAGGGAATGAGATCCACGATCGCCACCGAGGGCTAATAACATGCAAAATATAAAAGAAGGATAAAGGGCACGCTACTTACCTCGGAATAAGAAGAACAGGCCAAAGGAGACTTGGATGAGAATGCGGTCATTGTTACCGCTGCATTCTGAAGAAAGCGGTCACGGCCGACGCCCCATTTAAGAAAAGGTGTAGGATGATACAGATCCTTCCTTCCTCACTTCAACGCCGGCCAAAGAGCAAGGGCCTCACGCTAATATTCTGCCTAAGCCTGCAAAATAAATATCAAAACAAAAAGAAACCCATTAGACTTTAATTGGATGTAGAATCTATCCCAATGTTTGATGTAAACATGCAAAAAGAGGGCTAGATTACCTAGGGGGTTTAGGTTTTTAACATCTATGGAAAGGAAAAATATAGGTTTGTGTGTGTGTATGATTGAGAAAAAACATGGTTTGAGAAAATGCATGCAAGGGATATGCGAGGGTGCAAGAAGAATAAAAGGGGAACAAGGAAGAACTGTGAAGAACGAAAGAATAAATGAACAAAACGCCCTAATTTAACTCTTTGGTTGATTAGAGGGCAAAGAAGAAGATCCCCAAAACGGCTAAGCTTCGCCCTCCTCCTCCAAGTCGCATCCCCGCGAGCCATTGGCCATGGGGTTCAATTTATAGAGGAGAGAGTGCAGAAAATCCTAGTTCAAAGTTTGAGGGAAATTCGTCGATTAGCGGCCCAAAATGCAATAATTCTACCAAAAATTTATGGAGGAAGGTTCCTAACAAGATTATAAAGTTTTCTGGATTGACTTGCGTGCAAGAAACCCTTCCTAGATTAATTCTCAGAGGATCAAAATTGGAATGAATGGAGTTCGATCGGAACTGGGTTTCCTTCTAAGAACGTGGTCTCCACAGTGACCGCGATTAGGATGAACGCGTCCATATGACATGCCGCATTTAAGGTTGACCAGTTGAAAATAGAAATCTGAATCTTCATAAATGTGGTCCGGCACCCAACCGCAATCTAAAGAACGCAGTCATTGGCCAGGGTGCATTCATACTGGGCTAGCCAGCATGCCAGCCTGACGTCTAGGGCACGAAAATTGAGCTCTAGGGCTTAGAAAGAGTTGAAAAGGCTCACGATGGGCCAGAGAATCAATCCAATAAATGACTAATTGGGGCATTAGCAAGGAGAATAATAGAATGACTCAACTTGTGGCCCCAACACGGGTGTCTACACCAAGCTCAATAGCCAAGGGGGTATGCAACGTAACCCCCTCAAGCTCACCCCCTCGCTCTGGTCTTCCTTTCTCCCTCTCTTCTCGATTGCTCGCCTTTGTCCCACCAGTTGCCTAAGGTGACCGTCGAAGGGTTGTCTCCTGGAATAACTCCCAGGGCTCCTTTTGACAATTTGCATGTGGCTGTAGGTCCCTTCCCGGTGAACATTCCTTTCTTCCCCCATCAAGCAAATATTTGAAGGTATGGTTCACGCTTTAGGTAACCAATCTCGACCATTGCACTTCTTGGCGCCATCTGTGGGAACGGAAGTGCAGAGCCATGCCACCAAGGACGGGCTACTGTAACGTTAGCAACCGATGGGGAATGCTGGGCTCTGTAACGACCCGAGAATCCGATTACCGGGAAGGTCCGATAACCTGAGACTCGCACCGCCGCCCACGAGCCGGGAGGGCTCGGAAGGGCTAAAAGGAGTGTGGAGGCACAAAGAAATAGGAAATAAAATAGGACAACCAACAACAACATCTGAAAGAAAGAACAACTACAGCTACAACAGAGTCCAGTCCAACAGAAAGTACAGTCTAAAGCAGTAAAACGTATCACATGCCAAGTGAACACTCGACCCGGCAAGCTGGCAACTGAGAACCTCCGCTCCGCACCCTCGAACCTCGAGGAAGAACCGCCACACCTGAAAAGCAGGGAATGAGTCTCCAAACAGAGACTCAGCAGGGATCTCGCGGAACCCCAACCGGAAACAACGGCGGTAGCGGAAAGGAAGGCTACAAGAGCAACCGCAACAGCAGGAACAGTAAACTCAGTGGCCGGTCGAAACACGGCACTACAACTACTCCTACTGTACCAAAAACACACCCTGACCTCGCGGTCGAGGCTACCGAACTACACTAGTACCGCTTACCGAAGTAAAAACCCACGGTAACCACGCCGTAGAGGCCTGTCCCCCGGACACAGCCAACCTGGACACGCTGTCCAAGGTGCAACCCTGACCATCCGATCGCGGGTACCGCACAACAAGACGCAACCTTAGTAGAGCCACTAGCACTAGTCCCATGGCGCGAAAACCAACACACGCGCTGCGGCGAAACAACCGAAAACACAACGGTCGACACGACCGAAGACCCGAAGGTCGAAGTCACGGAAACTGACAGTCTGTCACTCCCAACTCGACATGAGTACCTCCCACTAGAAGCATAGTCGGTAGCGTCCCCTGACGACTTACACCGCACCGCAGGTGAACTGCCTGACGTGGTAGCGCCTACCAAAGGCACGAACACCGAACAAGTAACCACAAACAAGTGACTAGCTGGGGTCACGCTCGTCGACGTGGGTCCAACCGCCCCCAACCACGTGTGCACACACAGACCATGCTTCCCAGGTCTGGTCCTCTGACCGGTTTTCCCCTCAGCCGGACTCTGGCTGCAATATGTGGGGCCCGATGGCAACCGGTCCACAAACCGCCTCTAAGGGTGAGCCCGTACACCACTCCCTGGTGCGACCAGCACCTCGTACTGGTGGGCTACGACTAGTGGAGGGTCACTGAATGAGTAGACTCTCAAGTCAACGGAAAACAACGTTCAAACCCGACAAAGTACGGGGACCATCCCACGTACTAGCACCGTCGCACGGTGACCACAGTCGGAGAAGAAACGCACGGCCGCGCACACACCTGCGCGAGAGTCGAGAAAACCCAAGTGACGCTAAGTCACTGGACTCTGGACAGTCCTCTAGATGCACTACACCCAACGGTCCTTGAGTCAGAAGACTCGAGGCCAAGACCGTTGTACGCAACAGCACAAGGCCGTCAATCTAGTCCAATCTCTAAGTCTAAAACCACGGTAGCACGAGTACCGAGATAGCTCACGAGCCGCCCAGACCATTCTCTCGGAAAGGGAACTCTAAGGGGCTAAGGCCACACACACGGCCCGCTCGGAAATCGCTTTCCGGAGAAACCCACGGCGCGCGGGGAACCCTCGCCGCACTCACACCAACGCACGATGTCACAAGTCGAGAACACGGCAACCCGGGACCACACCGTACCGTGACGCCTGGCCTCGACGAACTGCACAGCATCCGTCAGGCCACGGGTCGGCACGTGGATCGAGACCTACACACCCGGAACTCGAATCGGTCAAAACGGAAACGCCGGCTAGACCAGCCCCTTAAGCGGTCCACGCTGGGCCGCTCAGGGACGTACGGTCAGGAAGGGGCCGCACCAGGGGATATACGGCCAACAGCAGGCCGTCCTTCTCTTGGGTCAACGAGGCACAAGCGGCTGGTCCCTAGCCGCACCAAGGTCGAACGGCTGACCCTCAGCCGCAACTGGGGGATGAACGGTCCAACGTGGTCGTTCGTCCTCCAACGGGGAACACATGTGCGGCTAGCCCCTAGCTGCGCGAGGGAACGGGCGGCTAGCCCCTAGCCGCGCGAGGGAACGGGCGGCTAGGACCTCACCGCGCAAGGCTTGTGCGGTCAACCTCTGGCCGCACAACAACCCACGGCACCAGGGGATGTACAGCCAGCTCATAGCCGTACAAAGGGTTATGCGGCCAGACGCTAGCCGCACAGCCCAACAACGGTCAAAACCGGAGGGAAAGGACGGCTTGACCCTGGCCGCACCTGGGTTATGCGGTCGCACGATAGACCGCATAACCCTCACTGCGCGCCAAGCCGAACGCTGCGCGCCGAGCAGAGGAACGGTCAAGACGGGGCCGCCCATAGGGATGGACGGTCCTGGTTCGACCGCCTATCCAACACGGCGAGCAAACCGGGGGGTTGGCCCAATGGTGACCTTTCCATGCCCCGTTCATGCCGAAACGAAGGGGATACAATCACCACCACCCTGGCAATCACATGGACTCCGACCGGAGTCAAAACGACGCACGAATCGCGAGAAACGAGCGATTCTACTGAAATTACCCAAAAAGGGTTACCGAGCTTCCCGGAGCTCTACCGGTCCAACGGGAGCACCAATCGAGACGAAATCAGGGGGAAAAGAATGCTCTCGCCCCAAGGAATCCGTTGACAGTAACCGATCTGGAAACCGTCGCAGTTTCCCGACCGACCCTACGAAACCCACAAAACCACAATTTCGCTAGAACGGACCCAAACACAGCCGTTTCCACGCCGAACGACGTGCAATGGTAGGGAAAACGAGCAGAACGCAGCAGTGTTCCGTCACCCTACCTCCACCGAAGAAACCGCGCGCCGAAGCGACTAATCCACGCCGAAAATCGCCCGGAACGCGAACGACGTCATCTCAGAATCCACCGAGGGATCGCGCCCGCAACCGCCTCGATCCTCGCCCATCCTCGCCCGCATTCTCGCCCGCGCCGCCTCCACCTCGCCCCCGCCTCGCTCCGTCGGCCGCCGGAGAAGAGAGGGGAGAAAGAGAGCGTGGGAGAAGAGAGAGGAGAGTGAGTGAGAAATGAGAGGGAAGAGAGAGAAAGGGAGGTTTAAATAGGAAAATCCGGGTTTTCGGAAAAATCTCGAAAAATAGAAAATCACACCCTCGCGATCCTCGGAACGCACCGATCGCAACGGTACCACTCGCGCCCAAGTGAACGGCCCAGTTCACCCGCAACGAGGTTCCGAAGGAATTACCGAAACACACACCGGGAATCAGAAAACACATATGGAACGCATTCCGGTCTCCGAAATAGCTCCGGACCGCGCCGATCCGAACACGAAAGATGTCCAAAACATCATTTCGGACACAACGGAGCCAGATACACCGGAAACGCAGATCCGAGACCCGAGAAGAAGGATCCGAAAAATCTGGGGCATTACAGCCCTCCCCCCTTAAAAGAATTTCGTCCTCGAAATTCAGGACCAAGCAGGAAGTAACAGGGGAAGAACACTGAACCAATTGACAACGCTGTCAGAGCCCGAGCACAAAAAATCTCGATTCTTACGAAAACACCGATCCTGAGGGACACAGCCAGACTTACAATCACAAGCAACACCTCGCTCCTCGCGTCGAGCACACTAGCCAACAGAGCAGGCATAAACCAAAGGACACAGTCTGGCATCACCTCAGACAATGAGAGAATCCACGATGGCACCGCAGCCACAGTCTTGCCCACCGAGGAAGCACACCCTCGACACGAGAAACAGCTACCGATCCATCCTATGGTCGGCAGACAAAAACACACATCAGCTTCACAACCAGCTGACAGGTCGCACACCCTTCTCAAGGGAACAACCAACACAGAGCCTCCACCAGCTCAAGCAGTCCCCTCAGTAGACCGCAACCAGAACATCGGCTCAGCACGAAGAAACATCTCACAGATGGCAAGCCAAAAGCCGGACATAACACCGTGCCAACTCTTGTCAGAAGACAAACTTCGACAAAGCCCAGATCCCATCCGAAAAGGCACAACACAGAAACAACCACCAAAAGTCTCGCTGGCACACGGCTCTCGCCACGCTCGAGTTCCAACAACCAGCACCTTCTGTCTTTGAAAAGACCATCCACTGGTCACCAACTGCTCGTCAACGGGAAACCTCCGCTTGCTCAGCTTCTTCCTTCTTTCCTGGTCCTTCACCGGGTCCGAAGGAAACATTCCAAACCTCAGCAAGTCATCCGTCGACTCCCACACAGACTGATGCCACATCTCGAGCTGCGCTCCTCTCGGACTCCGCATCCGAGCTCGAACATCGCACCAACTCGACCCTCTCTGGGAGCACGATGAAACCAATGACAAGATCCTAGTGTCTTCAGTCATCACCTCACTCGACACAGACTTACAGGGGAACCATCCCATGCTGGTCACCAAACCAGGGATAACCATTGCGACACCAACGTCCTATCAAGGACCACCAATCCGACGCCAATCTCACAAAAGGCCTCCGCCCACAGGCGTCACTCTTCCATCTGGTCTCATCAAATCCTTCGATCAATCCAAGTGGACACCTGCCAATCCTGATTCTGCCCTTACCACAGAGCCACGGGACACCACCTGAACAGTGCTTACGGGTCCCCAAGCAACATACATCACACCGTTGTCGGCTATGAGACTAGCCTTTCCAGTCACTCGCAGCTACCAACAGGAACCCACAACCTACCAGAGATCACATTTCCAAAAACGATCTCATCCGAGGACACGACTGGGAACACAAGTCGGGCACCAAGCCACCGACTCTGACCAAGACGTCCTCGACCATCGTCAGGCGACATCCTCAACAACCCCATCCAGGTCCAACACCAACGCCTGACACGGCTTCCAACACAGGAACAAGGTACTCATGCGGCGCACTAGCCAACACTTTTCCCAACACTCCATCCTACCAGTGCCAAGAACCATAATACCTCGAGCAATGGCACGGCAACAACACGTTTCACACCGAGGAACCAATCCTCCAATGCTCAACGCAAACTCAGGAATCCGCCCGTAGCAACCAATGCTACGATGCTGAACTAGTGGGTCACAAGCCCACCATGCTTCCGCTGCGCACTCTGATCCGCGCGCACAGCCACAAATTCTCGAAAACACCGCCCAACCGGCACTCGTCCTTCTGGAAAAGCGCCAACACCCTTACACGACAAGGGAACGGGCACAACTTCTCACAGGCAACCACCTTGCCAAGACAAGGTGTACGTCTCGCATGAACTTCATGGCACATAAGGCCAACCAATCCGAACACGCAATGCAAGACGACGAACCTTAGCCCAACACAATCTCTCCAACCAAAGGAGAAACCAGCGCACTTCCGACCAACGGAAGAACTCCACGCTCGACCTGACCTCAAACCTCGCGCACGTTGGAAACAACACCATCCAGCACCAAGGAAGACAATCACTTCCATCAGGTCATCGCCTCCGACACACTCGGCGAGTGTCACGTCGGATCACGAACACAGCATCTTTCGATGCACCGCTGCCGCAATTCCTCGAACTGCAACACGGCATGCCAAGAGCCGCAACACAAGCCATAACAACAACCGCTGACGCTCATCCTCGAGTCCCAAACTCACCGTGGAGCCTTCACATCTCAAGCCAACTCCAGGGCGAACACAACCCATTCACACGCAAGTGCGCAGGAGCAAAGACTTACTGGGACACCACAGCCCAATCTTGCCTCGAAATCTGTAAAACCATCGGGACCGACACGTCATTTCTGACGCCCCAGAGCATGACAAAGACATCAGGCTCGACGAAACAGCAGCTCACCGAGAAGATCCTCCGCTCACCCGAGCACACTTCTCGATCAGAACACCTCAGGGGCTGGACAAACCTCAAGCTGGAGTGGCCAAAACCGACAGCAGCTCCCTCAGAGCACACTCACGGCCACTTAACCACGAAAAATCCGCACCAGCCACCTACCCTCGCGGCAAATACCTCGAACACAGCAACGCACCTGTCGGCAACCTCTGCCCAATGCAGCACAACTGGGGTCACCACCGATGAGGGAGAAAGCCCTCGACCTCGATCCTTAGACCCCATGCTGGCACGAAAGCCACGGATAGCAACCACCTTCTCAGCGCCGCACAGCGCACTCAAGCTCTCGAGCGAGAAACTAGGCGGAAAGCGAACACAAAACCCTAAGCCAGCTGCCGACTGTACTGGACCTTATGGACTCTGATCACTGCAATATTTCGAATTCCTATGTACGTCCACCACCACCGCTCTGATACCAGCTGTAACGACCCGAGAATCCGATTACCGGGAAGGCCCGATAACCCGAGACTCACACCGCCGCCCACGAGCCGGGAGGGCTCGGAAGGGCTAAAAGGAGTGTGGAGGCACAAAGAAATAGGAAATAAAATAGGACAACCAACTACAACAGCTGAAAGAAAGAACAACTACAGCTACAACAGAGTCCAGTCCAACAGAAAGTACAGTCTAAAGCAGTAAAACGTACCACATGCCAAGTGAACACTTGGCCCGGCAAGCTGGCAACTGAGAACCTCCGCTCCGCACCCTCGAACCTCGAGGAAGAACCGCCACACCTAAAAAGCAGGGAATGAGTCTCCAAACAGAGACTCAGCAGAGATCCCGCGGAACCCCAACCGGAAACAACGGGGGTAGCGGAAAGGAAGGCTATAAGAGCAACCGCAACAGTAGGAACAGTAAACTCAGTGGTCGGTCGAAACACGGCACTACAACTACTCCTACTGTACCAAAAACACACCCTGACCTCGCGGTCGAGGCTACCGAACTACACTAGTACCGCTTACCGAAGTAAAAACCCACGGCAACCACGCCGTAGAGGCCTGTCCCCCGGACACAGCCAACCTGGACATGTTGTCCAAGGTGTAACCCCGACCATCCGATCGCGGGTACCGCACAACAAGATGCAACCTCGGTAGAGCCACTAGCACTAGTCCCATGGCGCGAAAACCAACACACGCGCCGCGGCGAAACAACCGAAAACACAACGGTAGACACGACCGAAGACCCGAAGGTCGAAGTCACGGAAACTGACAGTCTGTCACTACCAACTCGACAGTAGTACCTCCCACTAGAAGCACAGTCGGTAGCGTCCCCTGACGACTTACACCGCACCGCAGGTGAACTGCCTGATGTGGTAGCGCCTACCAAAGGCACGAACACCGAACAAGTAACCACAAACAAGTGACTAGCTGGGGTCACGCCCGTCGACGTGGGTCCAACCGCCCCCAACCACGTGTGCACACACAGACCATGCGTCCCAGGTCTGGCCCTCTGACCGGTTTTCTCCTCAGCCGGACTCTGGCTGCAAGACGTGGGGCCCGATGGCAACCGGTCCACAAATCGCCTCTAAGGGTGAGCCCGTACACCACTCCCTGGTGCGACCAACACCTCGTACTGGTGGGCTACGACTAGTGGAGGGTCACTGAATGAGTAGACTCTCAAGTCAATGGAAAACAACGTTCAAACCCGACAAAGTACGGGGACCATCCCACGTACTAGCACCGTCGCACGGTGACCACAGTCGGAGAAGAAACAGGACTCAGAGTCCACGGCCGCGCACACACCTGCGCGAGAGTCGAGAAAACCCAAGTGACGCTAAGTCACTGGACTCTGGACAGTCCTCTAGACGCACTACACCCAACGGTCCTTGAGTCAGAAGACTCGAGGCCAAGACCGTTGTACGCAACAGCACAAGGTCGTCAATCTAGTCCAATCTCTAAGTCTAAAACCACGGTAGCACGAGTACCGAGATAGCTCACGAGCCGCCCAGACCATTCTCTCGGAAAGGGAACTCTAAGGGGCTAAGGCCACACACACGGCCCGCTCGGAAATCACTTTTCGGAGAAACCCACGGCGCGCGAGGAACCCTCGCCGCACTCACACCGACGCACGATGCCACAAGTCGAGAACACGGCAACCCGGGACCACACCGTACCGTGACGCCTGGCCTCGACGAACTGCACAGCATCCGTCAGGCCACGGGTCGGCACGTGGATCGAGACCTACACACCCGGGACTCGAACCGGTCAAAACGGAAACGCCTGCTAGACCAGCCCCTTGGGAGGTCCACGCTGGGCCGCTCAGGGACGTACGGTCAGGAAGGGGCCGCACCAGGGGATATACGGCCAACTGCAGGCCGTCCTTCTCCTGGGTCAACGAGGCACAAGCGGCTGGTCCCCAGCCGCACCAAGGTCGAACGGCTGACCCTCAGCCGCAACTGGGGGATGAACGGTCCAACGCGGTCGTTCGTCCTCCAACGGGGAACACATGTGCGGCTAGCCCCTAGCCGCCCGCCGCACAACAGCCCACGGCACCAGGGGATGTACGGCCAGCTCATAGCCGTACAAAGGGTTATGCAGCCAGACCCTAGCCGCACAGCCCAACAACAGTCAAAATCAGAGGGAAAGGACGGCTCGACCCTGGCCGCACCTGGGTTATGCGGTCGCACGATAGACCGCATAACCCTCACTGCGCGCCAAGCCAAACGCTGCGTGCCGAGCAGAGGAACGGTCAAGATGGGGCCGCCCATAGGGATGGACGGTCCTGGTTCGACCGCCTATCCAACACGGCGAGCAAACCGGGGGATTGGCCCAATGGTGACCTTTCCACGCCCCGTTCGTGCCGAAATGAAGGGGATATAATCACCACCACCCTGGCAATTACATGGACTCCGACCGGAGTCAAAACGACGCACGAATCGCGAGAAACGAGCGATTCTACAGAAATTACCCAAAAAGGGTTACCGAGCTTCCCGGAGCTCTACCGGTCCAACGGGACCACCAATCGAGACGAAATCAGGGGGAAAAGAACGCTCTCGCCACAAGGAATCCGTTGACAGTAACCGATATGGAAATCGTCGCCGTTTCCCGACCGACCCTACGAAACCCACAAAACCACAGTTTCGCTAGAACGGACCCAAACACAGTCGTTTCCGCGCCGAACGACGTGCAGTGGCAGGGAAAATGAGCAGAACGCAGCAGTGTTCCTTCACCCTACCTCCACCGAAGAAACTGCCCGCCGAAGCGACTAATCCACGCCGAAAATCGCCCGGAACGCGAACGACGTCATCTCGGTATCCACCGAGGGATCGCGCCCGCAACCGCCTCGATCCTCGCCCATCCTCGCCCGCATTCTCACCCGCGCCGCCTGCACCTCGCCCCCGCCTCGCTTCGTCGGCCGCCGGAGAAGAGAGGGGAGAAAGAGAGCGTGGGAGAAGAGAGAGGAGAGTGAGTGAGAAATGAGAGGGAAGAGAGAGAAATGGAGGTTTAAATAGGAAAATCCGGGTTTTCGAAAAAATCTCAAAAAATAGAAAATCACACCCTCGCGATCCTCGGAACGCACCGATCGCAACGGTACCACTCGCGCCCAAGTGAACGGCCCGATTCACCTGCAACGAGGTTCCGAAGGAATTACCGAAACACACACCGGGAATCGGAAAACACACGCGGAACGCATTCCGGTCTCAGAAATAGCTCCGTACCGCGCCGATCCGAACACGAAAGATGTTCGAAACATCATTTTGGACACAACGGAGCCAGATACACCGGAAACGTAGATCCGAGACCCGAGAAGAAGGATCCGAAAAATCCGGGGCATTACAGGCTCCCACCAGGCATCTCGAGAAGCCGCCAGCGACCACTTGCCCCAGGGAAACCACCACCAATCCTTCGCCCACTCTGTGGCGAAGGATTCGTAGATATGCACCGCCAAATCTAGGCATTGATGGAGGCCTACCAGGGCCTCCTCGATCGGTAGGCGGAGAAGGATTGTACCGCTGTGATCCCCCCACTGAAGAGCAGAGTCCAGTTAGCGTCGGTGACCGAGCACCCTCGGTCGATTCTGCGACGCGCACTCTACGCCAACCCCGGTGTTCTCATCACCGCTAGCCAAGCCCCTCCACTCCAACCTAAGGATGGCCCGACGATTGCGACATTATGATGACGTCAAGTGAGAGCTCGAAGGGAAGGTACACTACTTAGACGACATCATCCAAGCGGCCAAGATGAAGGGCCTGGTCGACGACAATGCTGATTTCCAGGCCTCCTTCTCCTAGGAGATATTGGAGGCTCTTATCCCTCCAAAGTTCCAACTACCACCATTCACTCCATATGACGGCACCACCGACCAGGCCGACCACCTCCATAACTTCGAGTCCAACCTGGTGTTCCACCAGACCTCAGATACTGTGGAGTGTCTGGCCTTCACCACCACATTCTGAGAGAATGTTTGGACATGGCTTGAGTCCCTCCCGGCTGGCTTGAATCACCTTCTTCTAGCAGATGAAGTGGATGTTAAATGAGAACTTTCACGGCTGCAAGAAGGAGGCCCGATCTGCCATCTCTCTACTCACCATCAAGCAGGGGCGCAACGAGCCCCTATGGGAATTTATCTCTCGTTTCTGTAAGGAGGCCCTCCACGTTCCCCGCCTTGGCATTAGCATCACCACCACCGCGTTGGCTAAGTGGAGGTAGGACAACATTGTCTGCCATTCATTGGGGATTCAAGCCCCCACTATGGTCATGGAGCTCCTCACCCTGGCATAGAAGCACGCCAACTGCGAGGAGAGCACCGCTGCCCTCAATCGGGCATCTAAGGGCGACCACACCGAGCATAAGTACTCGGCCGACCACTCCAGGTACCATTGTGGCAAGAGGGAGCGCCGCGACTGTGAGGGGCCCAGAGGGAGACCTACCCTCAGGTAGTACACTCCCCTCACTGCTCCCCCTGAACATATCCTCATCGAAATCCATGATGAGTCATTCCACTAGTGGCAGTGCAAGCTGAAGGGAAACCTCGGCAAGAGGAACACCAAAAAGTATTGCCGCTTTCACCACGACTATGGTCATAACACCGAGTAGTGCGTCTAGCTCCGGGACGCGCTCGAGGACTTTTTAGCCGAGGACTCCTCGATAAATTCGTGACTAAGATAGTGGAGTGACAGTCGCCCAAGGACGACACACCACCCCCCATCAACAACCCATCACGCGGCAAGGGGATCATGATGATCTCCAGGGGGCCAACTACCAATAGGGACAACTCCAATAGACACGGACCGTATGCCCGACATCTAAACCAAGTCGAGCACGCCCGCACCTTGACCTCCCGGACTCCCGTGAAGGACCGCCTCAGAGAGTCCATCACCTTCTTGGATGAGGACCTGACTGGCGTGATCACCCCCCACAGCAACGCATTAGTCACCTCCAAGACGATAAATCAATGTACTATGTCTCACATTTTAGTTGATAATAGAAGTGACCCCAATGTTATCTCATATGAGTGTCTCCTTCTCATGGGTGTGGATCCTTCTCGTATCTCTCCCCTTCACACCCCTCTATTCGAGTTTTTGGCGTCAACTATCTACCCAGAAGGATAGATCTCCCTGTCGATCTCCCTTGGTTCTATCTTGCGTCAAGTCACCTTCATGCCCAACTCTACAGTTGTCAGAGGGATGATCGGGTACAATGCCATCATCGGTTGGGGGATCTTGGGAATCACTAGGGGAGTACCCTCGTCATACCATCAGAAGCTCAAGTTGCCCACTCCCCATGGAGTGGGGGAGGTCAGAGGTGACCTGGGGGAGTCTCGGTGGTGCTACCTGATCTCCACCCAGGAGAGAACAACCAAGCAGGGTCCACCCAAGAAGAAGCCTCGGGAGGATGAGCTTGGTCCCAATGGAGGAGTCCTCGCCGAGGATCTATTCCTCATACAGGTCGGTGAGGACCCCAACCGCATGCTACGGATCGACTCCCTCCTGTCTGAGGGGGAATGAGAAGCAACCAACACTTCCTATAAGCCAACCAAAAAAGCGTTCGCCTGGTCTGAGGATGAGCGCCTTGGCATTCCCCCTGAGGTGGTAACACACCAACTCAAGCTGGATCCAAACTGTCGCCCGATGCAGTAGCGGAGGCACCGTTGCAACCCTGAGTGATAAGTGATCATTTGGGAATAGGTGAACGAGAAGTTGCGCTCCGGACTACTAAAGCCCACTCAGTTCCCAAAGTGGATCGCCAACATTGTCCTCATTCCCAAGAGTAATGGAAAGTGGCGAATGTGTGTCGACTACACCGGCCTCAATAAAGCCACTCCCAAGGATAACTTCCCTATGCCACGCATCGACTAGCTTGTCAACGCCATGGCCGTGCACGAGATGCTGAGCTTTCTAGACGTGACTCAAGATACCACTAGATCCGCACACACGGCCCTGACCAAGACAAAATCGCCTTCATCACTGACCACAGCCTCTACTGTTACACTAGGAAGTCATTCAGTTTGAAGAACATGAGGGACACGTACCAACGATTGGTCAACTGCATACTCGACTCCTAGATCAGTCGTAACATGGAGGCCTACATTGATGACATACTCGGCAAGAGCCTCCGTGTGACCAAGCATTTCAAGGACCTCATAGAGACGTTCGCCACACTGTAGAGGTACAACTTGAAGCTGAATCCAAACAAGTGTGTGTTCAGGGTGCAGTCCGATAAGTTCCTCGTCACCCACCATGGGATAGAAGCTAACTTAGAGTAGATCAAGGCCGTCTTGGAGATGAAGCGACTAGAGCGAGTGTGCGATATGCAGTGCCTCACTGGCCGCGTCACATCCCTCAACCACTTCCGCTCCAAGGCCGTTGAGTGATGCCTGCCTTTCTTCAAGCTGATCTAGCAAGCACATAGGTCACCAGAGAAAAAGGGGCATATCAATTAGAGCCAGGAATGTAAGGATGCCTTTGAAGAGGTAAAAAGGTACCTCACCTTGCCACTCATCCTCTCCATGCACTTACCCGGTGAAAGACTTCTGCTCTACTTGTCTGTGATGCCGAGCACGCTTAGCGCACCGTGCTCACCCGAGAGGATAATGGAGTGATGAAGCTATGTACTACATCAACAAGGCACACCAGGGAGCGGAGTTTCGATACTCTCGAGCTGAGAAGTTCACTCTCACCCTAGTGACAGTCACACGTAAGTTGCGACCCTACTTCCTCTCACACTCAATCGAGATCTCGACCCATCAACCTATGTGCCAGGTACTCCAGAACCTCGACGCCTCGGGGAGGCTGATCAAATGGGCCATCGAGCTAGGGGAGTTCGACATCCACTTCCACCCGAGGACAGCTATCAAATCAAAGGCGTTAGCCGACTTCATGGCTGAGTACACGCTTCTCGACGAGGGGGATGCAACCTCACCACTGTAGCTTGTCTTGGAACACTACGTCGATGGATCTTCATGCTCGAGAAGTAGTGGAGCCGGCTTAGTTCTCTCCTCTCTCGAGAGAATTGATCTCTAGTACGTGCTACGCTTCAATTTCCCGGACTACTAACAATGTGGCCAAATATGAAGCCCTCATCTCTGGCACCAACATGGCCAAGCACCAGGGAGCCCTCCACCTCTGAGTGTTCAGTGACTCACTCCTAGTTGCCAACCAGGTCAAGGGGGAGTACTGATGTGGGATAGGATGTGACTCGAGACCAATTTGGAAGCAAACCTGAGACTCTAGGCAAGCTCGAGACTCGTCCCTAGCGAGAGAAGCGTGTGGACTGCGAGGTTGAAAAACCGGCAATGAGTCAGGGTGGTCAACACTCCTTCGTGCCCGGATCGGGTCACGGGATGGGTCATGCTCTCACTCTCACAGCGGTGATAAAAATTTGATCGGGCTAGATATCCTATCACTCAAGCAGCGGCAAATAAACACATACGAGATAAGCAAATGCCGAGAGAGATAGAGATGATACCTCCACGCTCCAGGCGTGGGGAAGACGATCTCGGTCAAGACCCGTACTCCCGGTATAGTAAATAATCAATAAATTACAGCAATGAATTTTATACTCACTCCACACAGGGAGGTAAAGGGAGATAACAACGACCCAGGAGTACCGATCTCGGCTTGACGGGCAGCAAGCCGGAAGGGCTTTCGGGCTGAAGGCACGCTGCTGGTCCGACTCGGCACTGTTCAGACTCACTGGACAGCAATCGAAGTCGGCACGTGGGACGTCAGCTTCCGGTCGACTTCTGGTCGAGGCGGTTGGCTGGGACGCCGATGGAATGTTCCTCTTCGAACTCTGAAGTCGGCGGCGGATGAATCTGAGCCGGCGTATTTTTGAAAGAATTAACTGGCGGACTACTCTTGCTGGCCTGTCTTGGGATAAAGCTGCGTGCTTCCACGAGAACGATCACCACGCCCAGATCCGATGTCGGATCGGGACGAAACTAGCACCGTTGCGAAGGGCACTCAAAGAGCTTCGACATATGTGAATTTCAGATCTATCCAATGGTCTGGATCGAAATGAAAAATTTTGTTCTTTGTAGTTGTTTCTGGCTCGGAATCCAGATCAAGCAAGACAGAGTGAGATCTGCCTGAAAATGAATTTTGACCGAAGGGAATTCGGTGGATATGGATCTTGGGGATTTTTTGAGTGAGAGAGGGGGGTGTGGGGGACGTGCACAAATATTTTTGTAATTTTCTTAGATGGTATAAGGGATGGGAAAATTCGTGGAACAGGTTTCTGTCTCACAGATCTACTGATTGGTAGACTGTAAGGGGTGGAGAGATGTGACTAGGAGGAGGGGCAAACGGGGTCTGATTGGAGTGAAAATTAAACGGGAATAAGGGGGAAACATGGGGAACAAACCATAAAAATCCCAGCTTGATCAGGTGGCTGGATCTGGAGATACAACCTTTTCTTTGAGCTTCAGTTCTGCAGGTCGCAGGTTTGGACAGCAGGCCAGAGATTGGCCTGTGGCGGCTTGATGGCAGCACGAACGGAGGCGGCGGCGACGATGACTGGAAGTCGCATCCAGAGGAGGAGATAGAAGTGGGAATCACTCCCAAAGGAAGGGCATCACACCCTAGAATTTGCTACAATCGCTGCAAGGGGAGGAAGAGAGAGGGGCACCCTTCGGCAATTGCAACAAATGCTTTTTTTCTTCTCATTAATTCTATAAAAATAATGAAATACAAGGGTTTTATAACACTAGCTAAAATTCCTAAACTAACCTCAGATCTAAGGTTAGGGAGGGGCAATTAGAGGATAGGAAATTCTTCTCCCATGTGGTCAAAATAACATAATAATAAAAAACTAAAAGGGGGGGCACCCTCTTCAAGTGGGCAAGTGGCCAAGTTGGAATTTTTCACTTGGTCAATATTCTCCCATGGACTAAAGACCAACCCCTGTGGGCCCTAGATGCTAGGTGGCCCAATGAGAGAGAGGGTGGGGGTCCCACCGGGCCTACGTGGCCTTTTGCAAAGAAACCCATTAATCCCTAAGGACTAACCCATTGGCTTATAATTACCTTACAATTAAAACCCAATTGACTCAAGGATATAAATGTAAACAAAAAATGTTAGTGGCCTTGCTTTGATGTCCTCATCAATTCTCCACGCCAGGGAACCGGCCATGTCTAGCTAACTCTAGAAGGTCAACGATGCCTCTTCAAGCCTCATGTACTTCGAAATCGTACACATCCCGAGAGCGGAGAACGCTCGGGCCGACACTTTGTCATGCCTCACTTCGTCTACCACATTGACCACCACATGGTCAATCTTGGTTGAGGAACTCTAGCAACTGAGCATCGAGGACCCAACGCCACGGGTCAACACCATCGACCACGAGCCATCTTGGATGGATCCCATCCTTGACTACCTTGTCCGGCAACAACTCCCTGAGGATTGGTTGGAGGCAAGATGAGTCAAACCGCGGGAAGCCTGGCTCTCTGTCATCGGTGGACGCCTCTACAGGCGTTCCCTCTCTCTACCACTACTCAAGTGATTGCTCCCCTCCGAAGCCAAGCAAGTAATCTGCGAGACCCACGAGGGGCTCTATGGTAGCCACGTCGAAGGATGAGCACTCGCCAGAAGCCTTCTTCGCCAAGGGTATTGGTGGCCTACCATGCATTAGGACAACCTTGATTATGCGTAACGATGTGACCAGTGCCAAAGGTTTGGACACCTTCATCACTAGCCGGCAACCCTGCTCCACAACCTGATGGAATTTCACCCCTTCATCTGATGGGGAGTGGACATCCTCGGCCCCTTCCCAAAGGCTCAAGGGCAGAAGAAGTTCCTGATCGTCGTCATCGACTACTTCACCAAGTGGGTCGAGACAGAGCCACTCGCTTAGATCACCGGCGAAGCGACCTGGAAATTCACCCTAAGGAGCATCATCTGTCGGTTTGGCATACCACAGGTGCTGACCACCAATAATGGCTGACAGTTCGACATCGCCCACTTCCGAGAGAAGTGATCGGAGCTGGGACTTTGGAACCATTACACCTCAATGGGGGACCGCCAACCAACGGGCTGGTCAAAAATGAGAATAGGACCCTCCTCCATAGCATCAAGACCCATCTGCATCTGGTTGGCAAATCATGGGTAGACACACTGCCCAACATTCTATGGGTGCACCACACCATTGCTTACACAACCATGGACGGGACCCCTTTCCACCTGGCCTACGAAGTAGAGGGTGTAAATCCAATAGAGATCTCCCACCCCACTCTCAGGGTCAGCCAGTTCGATGAAGCACACAATAGCCGGGCTCCTCGAGAAAACCTGGACTTACTGACCGAGGACAGAGAACGAGCTTGAGCACGCTTGGTCGCCTATCAGCAACGATTGGCCCAATACTACAATGCTCGGGTGCGAGAATGCCTCAACCTCCCCAGTCATCTGGTCCTACGACGTGCTAGTGTTGCCGACCCTCGAGCGGCTGGGGGAAAGCTTACCCCTAACTAGGAAGGCTCGAACAAGGTAGCAGAGGTTCTCAAAAAGGGTGGCTAGAAGCTCTCCACCTTAGACGCTCGAGAAGTCCCCTACACCTGTAACTCTGTAAACCTTAAGGCCTACTCCAAATAAAGGGAACAGATCGCACTACGTTATCACATCCCTCCTAATGTACTTGTAGGGATCCTATAGGTGACTCTGCTCCCCTAGAGAGCCTAACTGGCCAGCTCTCCACCAGGGAGAACTGACTACCTAGCTCTCTTAAAATCGACGGGTGGCATCTTCATACCTCATGAGGCCGAGCTGACGAGTCTCCTCCTCCTCAGGAAGGTAGGACATTCCACCCCCCCTCGAACTCTCGCCTTCGCGTCGTACGTCTGTTGGTTGGCCAACCGAGCCGCTCACCAAGAGTCAGGTTGACCAGCCCTATAATGGGGGACCGACTAGTCAGCTCCTCCAAGATAAGTGACCAACTGCCCCCCTGTACAATAGACTATCGAGAACACCTGCGACTATGGACCATTGCGCCACCCAGTTGAGCTCGAAGAAGGTCATGTTCGGTCTAGAACGAGGCTACGGACCTAGTGCCTCTCACCAGCACTCGGAGAGAGGTTCCATCTATCAAGGGCTACGTCTATCAGCCATGGACCATTGTGCCACATGGTCGAGCTCGGAGAGGTTCCATACAGTCTAACACTAGACTATGGACTGTCGTGCCACTCACTAGTGCTCATAAAGGTTCCATCTATTGACCCATCTGGTACTAACATACCCCGGTGAGCCCCGAGGCCTATACAGCCCATGGCTTGCACCCTCTTCCCTCTTGTGACTCTTGCAGGATGGCGCCCTTAGCTCACCAAGATAGGAAAAAGATGCGAAGAGTGTGGCGACCATAAGCACAAAAAATAGAAGAATAGAGGATAACCATTCATTAGTTCCTCGGAGGGGATAATCATCAAACTAAGGCCCATACAAGTTGGGCATGATGTTCAATACCCTCATCAAGGTGCACAGACAGTGGACTTTGTACAAGGCTGCCTGCTAGCTCGCCAGGTAACCCATTCGAGAGGTAGCAGAATCTCCTTGCTATTGCAGGCCCTATGACGAGCTCGCATCGGGCAAGGGGTTCTCTCTGAGGTGCAGACGCTTGGGGAACCCCTCCTTCATGCTTGAAGATGAGTCTTGTGCTCGGCTTGCCATCCCTCTAGCCAACAAAATGTCTCCCTAAAGAACTGTTGAGATCTCTACCGGCCCTACGCCCCTTGAAGGCACCTATTTATAGCAAGTAGGAGGCACCCTTAGGGGACAAGAGGAGGCCTCTCACTAGTTGGTACGGGCCTATAGGCCTCGAGACCCGCAACGAGTTATGAACGACTCCCTTCGTAGCTCTGTTGACGCTGATGTGACGGTTCGGGAACCAGGACACCTAGGGACTACCAAAGCCCAGTGGAAGATGAACCTCCCAAGTCCTACGAAGCACTGAGCATTTAGCGCCCTTGCTGCTCGGGAGTGGGGGCGAGTGAGGAGGGTGTAATCAGCTAGCTCACTAAGGCTCACCTGGTCGTCCCACTACGGAGGCCCAACCCTCCAAGCCCACGCCCAGTGTTCCAGCCCAACATGCATCCTATCTTGGCATAGGCCCAAGCTCAGGCATCATACTCATGTGCACCTCCCCCGTCAGCGGTCACGACGCACGTCCATGGCAGTGCATTGATGGCAGAAGGTGCAACAGTCTGGTGATGGGAAAAGGGAGGACGCCGCCCATGCCACTCCCCCTGACAGGTCATGTCCATGCCTCCGGTGAGCCTTACTGCATTAATGGCAGAGCTACCCCCTCCAGCGAAGGAACGGCGAGCCAGTGCCCATGTCTCTCTATCTTGTTAGGCACGTAGGCAGGACGGCTCACGGCTCCCCCGACCACGGCAACCCTATGAAAGCAACGATCAATTCCACGGTGACGGTATAAATAGAACTCTGACTCGACGGCCAAGGGGTTATGTGACCTAACCCCCTCAAGCTCTCACCCCCTTGCTCTGGTCTCTCTTTCTCCCTCTCTTCTCGAGTGCTCGTCTTTGTCTCACTATTTACCTAACTTGACTGTCGGAGGGTTTTCCCCTAGAGTAACTCACATGGCTCATTCTGACCATTTGCCCGTGACTGCAGGTCCCTTCCCGGCGAACGTCCCTTCCAAACAAATCTTTGGAGGTGTGATTCATGCTTTAGGTAGTCAATCTCGACCGCTACAGTCAGAAACAAGAAAATTGCTATTTGTCTTTCTTTTCATAAATTCAAACGTGTGCAGGAGAGAATAGTTATAAATATTTTTTAAACAAAACTTACAATTACTTTTCCATATATGCCCCTAAAATTTATGTCATCTGATATTTTGTACGTCACTATATTTATCTTACTTGCCATTGTACCTCTAAATGGACTACATTTCCACCTTCTCATCCTTTAGCACCGCTTTATTTTGGGATTAAAAGTAAACCGATTAAATTTAAGTGGATTTACTTTATCCACTTTTATTCTTTTTTACTCTAACATGGCACCGGATTAATTATCTCACCTGTGGAGGTGGGATAGGTTAATCCGACTTAAGTCAGATTAAATCACTTTTAAGTAGATTATCTAAATTTGCTCCAGCCAAAACAAAATGAGTTATGTTTGAGCTAAAATGGGGATAATCTTGAGATAAATCCCAAACAAAGCGGGGCTCAGAGAACATATGTTTTCCTAACTTAACTACGATCGAGTTGGAGTATAAAATGATAGCTATGTCCTTAAAGTGAGAGAAAGAATTACGAAAAAGAGAGTGAGTATTATCTTTTTCTTTTAACTCAAAGTCATTTCGGATATCATTACTTATCATCATACGGTAACGTAACACATTTGCATGATGTACTACACAGATCAACCATATTAGTTATGCTGGAAGAGTATTGCTTTGTGCACCGAATTTGGTGTACAAAGCCAATTCAAATTATAATCTCCCCTCTCATTGGCCCCCCCAAAAGTTGAAATGACCATTTTATGTCAAAAAAGGACGTCCCGCGTCCGTCCCGTACGGCCCCGTGTCAGACCCGGTCGACCCACTTTTTTGCTCAGCGGAAAAACACGTGAGTGAAATATTTTGTAAGACTGAAATATTTTGTTAAAGGAATGAAATATTTTGTTATAAGAATGAAACATTTTATTTAACTACAGAAATGAACGAATAAAATCTTTTGTAGAAATGAAACATTTATTACATGAACGAAATATTTGTTATAAGGATAAAACATTACAGAAATGAAATATTTTGTTATAAAAATAAAATTTAACACAATATTTCAATTCTATACTAAATGTTTCATTCATATAGTAAAATATTTCTATCCTACAAAATATTTCACTCCCGTGTTTTTCCGCCGAATAAAAAATATCTGACGCGGGGTGTCCTTTTTGTAACGAAAATGGTCATTTCAACGTTTCAGGGGGCCAATGAGAGGGGAGATTGTAATTTGAGCTGACTTCGGTGCATAGAGCATTACTCATGTTGTAAATAGAGTTAGAGAATAGTGTTCGCAAATTGCTTTTTCCCAAAACAAACTCTAGTTGACATTTTTGGGACCAGGGTTTGCTTTCCTGAGCATGCCAACCGTGTTACTCTCGATTTGATACGGTCCAACACGGCACGATACGTCCGCGTGCTTGTGGATGCACTTTTTATTAAAATCTATTGTTTATTCGTGTATTGGTTTATTCGATGGCATTCTATTCGTTTATTAAGTGCGTGGGCGTGCCAGTCACAAAGTTTGACTGATCAGACGATTGTGTAGTTCATGTCAGGACCAAAACCCGCCGCGCCATAAAGGTCACGGCGTTATTTACATCCCCTCGGAGAGGGGAACACCCTTGATTAATCGTCGGGAATCAGGACCTCATGGCCAGAAAATTAATTACATAAAAATCTATTAAGAAACATTGAAGTCCTTGTACGAGGGCGTGAAGAAAGTATTTAAGCTCATGTCGGTCATGTGTTGACCATTTAATGTTCGAACGAGTGTCTAGCTCGAGAAAAGCGCAATCGTCACGGGAAAACCGGAGTATATATATGTCAAGATGTGACAAATTTATTGTTCGGGGGAACGAGAAATATTCAATTAAATCCCGGTTAAAGCGGTCAGAAACCAACAAGTTTGTCAGCCTGGTGCAAGATCAAGCCGCGACCATACTGCGGTGGGCCCTCCGCGGTCGAAGTCAGGCTCGCGTGGGCCTTGTCAATATTTCCGGTGCCAAGGAGCAACGGGGGAAAGTGTCCCGGGATTAGATCCCAAAAGAAAGACGTGTACAGAGATGGCTGGTTATAGGCCTAGGATGTGGTCAGGCAATGACCATGGTTGGGACGAATCCGAGATCGAAGTGTGACTCACGAAGGTCTTATCAATGTTCCCAAGCGTAGGGTTTGAGGAGGGCGAGAGCCGCCTCGTTCCATTTAGGTTTTGTCGGTCATTCATGGATCACTTCATGTTCGGACGAAGGTCCGTATCGAAGGTACGACATAAACGGAAACAAACCCGTGCAAATGTACGCCGAGTTTACGGCAATCTCAATGAAAGAGCGGGAACGAATACCAACGGGAACGAGTCCGGTTTGACGAACTATCGGCCCAGAGCAATGTCGGATTACGGCAGTATCGGGATGGTTCCCAAGGTCCAAACCCGACTTGGAGGGGGGCGACATTAATATTCCCTTTACACCGGGTCTCGAGGAGAAACGAGGCTGCGGAGCGGATCTCATCATTTTTTATTATTATTTGAATTTCTATCATTATTATCTGTCATTTTTGTATTTTTTGGGTGAGTTTGTTATTATTATTATTTATTTATTTTATCATGTTTTGTTTATTTATTATATATATTTTTGTGCTTATTATCATTATTATTATTTATTACCACCATTCATTTATTATTATTATTATTATTATTTATTTTTTATTTTATTGTTACATTTTTTAACATTATTATTATATAAATTTTCCCTTTTTTATTGTCATTATTATGCTATCTCTTTTTATGATGAGGTGTTTTAGATGGGGGTTTTAGGGGGGGTTGTACCGCTGAAGGAGTGTGCTGGGTAGGGGAATTGGTAGTGTACCACTGGAGGAAGATGAGACGGTGGGAGAGAGGGGTGAGACGTTGAGAGAGAGGGAGAGAGACGGTGGGAGGCCGAGAGAGAGACGCTGAGAGCGCGCGAGAGAGAGAGAGAGAGTGCCGGTTGTAGATTATGGAAAATCCACTTAAGAAATGAAACCAAACTCAATTTCTAAAGCTTAAAAATTAATTGGCGAAAGGAAGAGCATGCGTAGGATGCTAAAGGAGAATGTGATCGCCAGAGGGGTTACCTCAAATAAGAAAAAGGATGATCGCGAGTACCTTGTGTTGAGCGGGGGAGATTGTGAACCCTTTCTTTCTCCTTCTACCGGCCAGCCGATGAAGGGGGTTCTTAGTCTTGATTGCCTTGCAAGAACACACAAATCAAATAAAAGAGTGGATTAGCCAAAGGGTGTAGTATCAAAGTTCTAAGATTATGAAATTAATCAAATTGAACATGAACATGAACACACCTTGTGTGTTTTGGTTTTAAACCCCTAAGAGGAGTAACAAGGTTTGAAAAGTATGGATGCAATATGCTAAGTAACAATATGATATGAGGTCTAGCAAGAGCTAGAGAAAAAGGATGTAAGATGATGATATGCTAATGAAACAACTAAATAACTAAAAAGGGAGAAAGAGAGATTCTCTCTGCTGTGTGTGCAACAGTAGAGGGGAAAGAGCTTCAATATGCACGATGGAACAACAGCAAAGGATGAAGCCTGGAGAGGATGAAGAACCGCCGAGAAGAAGCTTTGGAAGAATAACCTGCAATCAAGAAAACACTCTTCTCTCCATTAGCTTTCTTCTGTTCTCTTCTCACTCTCCTCTCTGTAGCTTTGCTCTCTTGTGTTCTCTCATGTCTCGCGCGAAGCGACCCAGGAGGGGTATTTATAGGGCCAAAAATCCTTGCTAAGCAAGGATTAAAACAAGGTAAAGATCCTCCATCAAGAAACACCCTTCCCAGTCGAACACAAGGCTCAAAATGAGGAAGGAACCATTACTGGAAAGAAGGAGGCGAAAGGGAGACGGAAGTGAAAATGACGACCCCCTGAAGGGCGTCAATTTAAAAATGACGACACGACAAAAGGCGTTAATTAGAATAACGACGCCCCTAAAGGCGTCAATTCTTGGATTTAATTATAGAAATAAATACATTTCCTTATTTAAAATTATCAACTGACGCCTGCCAGACGGACATCAAATAATCAACGCCTTAGAAAAGACGTCAATTCTTCAATTTTCATTTTATTTGAAATTAGAATTTCAATAAATCCAGGAAATGACGCCCGTATTGGTAGTCGTCCATTGTTAAAAGCGGCGCCCTTGTCCATGCCGTTAATTTAAAAGACGCCCCTGATCAGGGCGTGAATTCCAATTTCTCAAGAAAAAATAAGAAATCACAATTAATTTATAAGAAATAGAAAAACTTCATATTAAATCAATATTGAAGTCCGCTTTGGGGCGTCACATGGTGACATGAGATTTACTCAACATAGCATCAATTTTGGCGTGTCTACAGTTGCCCCGCCTTGGCGTCTGCTTTGCAAGGGAGTGAGATGGAATAGAGTGGAAGTGAAACAAGCGGAATGAAATGGAACGAACTGATAAGTAGATGTCAAGGTGTGATATGACACGTCTCTGACACTAAGCGTTGGCAATCTTTCCAAGATTATGAATGAAACAACTCCGGATGATTCCAAGAAAGCATCGATTAGCTGAATGAAGGGGAGTAAAACTAAATAAACAAAATGTGCGCGAGGGCACGACAGGGAGGCACCATTGGAGAGCGGTTACCAGCCAATGTGGACGTGTTACAACCAAGGTGGATTTGCAGAAAAGTAAAGTGAATTGAGATAAAGATCCAGCAAAGGGATGGTTTTCAAGGGACCAGCCTGAGCAGCTTCAAGGAGAATAAAGTACTTGATTTGGAATGGAATATCTCATGTCAACTCAATTAAGAACGAGCGACCTTCATTATCGGTGTAATATGAAGATTTTCATCATTAAGCTCAAAGTCCTACATGATGCATACTGGGCTAAAGGAAAAATTAAAACAAACTTAAATAAAAGATAATCAAGGATAATATTGTTAAGCCATCTAGATTTGGTCAAGAATCCAGATCTCTAAGCTGACACTAAACCGAAGTCCGTTTGTCCACGCATCAACTCAGAAAGTGGAACCATCGTCCCGAACCTTGAATGACTCAACGGCCTATCCGTGTGATCAAGATTCCCCTGGAATTATCACTATTTTTGATGAAGGGGAACTCAAATTCCAGGATCATCAGAACCACATGGTCCTTGATATGCTATAATAGCGTAGATAACATATAGTAACAATGCATACAGGATAAATACAAGAGTGAAGTGATGTTACCAATAGAACAATCCAAACATTTCCAGACTTGCACAACCTGCACTCAAAGCTTATTAGCTCAAAAGATCATTAGCTCAAAACAGCTCAAAATATGATCATAAGTGCTTGATAGAAATAATGTAATCAAGATATAACAGCACTTAAGTTCATGAGAAATTCAAAAGCATGAGTTTGAAAATGACGACCCTTCTGATCGGCGTCAAATTAAGAAATGACGACGTGCTCGGAGGCGTTAATTGCAATTGAGGTTTAACTTGGAATTGGAATGCAAATGACGCCCTCCATGGAGGCGCTGGATAAATGACGACCCTGAGGATGTCGTCAATTTAACAAATGACGCCAAACAGCGCGTCGTCAATTACCTATTTTCGTTTCCATCTCGGAACTAAACTTCCAGCAAACTATTTGATTCAAACTCAAACCATGATACCCGTTCATGTTCAAAACATTATAAATAAGGCAACTCTTGGTGTTTTTCAAGCATCAAGACCATCGAAGCATAGAGACGAAGCTATCTTCTATTAAGTAGACAGAAAGAACCAAGCAGAAGCAGAACAGAGCATTGAAGCTATTTTTTTTGTCAAGCAGACAGAGGAATAGAAGCAGAAGAACCAGCAATACTGTCAGAATGATGAATCAACTGATGCAGCAAAGGCTTTCCAAAAAGCCAAGGATGAATTTCCCAAGAATTTCTGAATTGCCAGGCCATATAAGTGAGAAAATCACCAAGGGCCAAGTAAGTGTTCTCGATGTTGAAGCTTTTATTTTGTACTGTCTTTCTTCCTGTTCAAAATTTCTGATTATTATTCTCTTCCTCTTCTTTTTTCTTTTATGTTTTCAGGATTACCCCATTATTCCTGGTCCAAGAAGGTTTCTAAAGATTAAGTGGCTTCCTTTGCTACTCTCCAAGCTCTCTCTAGACATGAGATCCTTCCTTGCTAAGTGGAACCTCCTAGGCCTTATCACTCATGCTACCCATTATAATGACATCCATCTTGATTGGGCTTCCATTGGAGCTCTTATAGAATTATGGCACCCTCACACCCATACTTTTCTATTCCCAACCTTTGAAGCAACCATCCTCCTAGAAGAAGTGGAGATGCTCTTAGGTTTGAAGAAGATGAAGCAAGGAGAGGAAACAAAGATGGCCCATATGACTAAGCCCATACAAGCCCATGATATGCTCATGAGTTTTGTTCAAAGCTCAAATTTAGTAAATCAAATGAAGGCCAACAAGGGAATCAATCTTTTGAAGTTGGCTTCTTGGGAATATAAAAACATGGACAAGGTTCAAGATGATGAAGGTCTTTTGGAAAGAGTGATGAAGGGGTTTGTCATATGTGTAGGAGGAGCTTTATTCTTCCCTTCATTGGAGGATCATTTAGAGGAACAACACTTGAGTGCAATAGCAAGCATGTGGGAGGGAAAGAGAGTAGGTGGGGCAATACTAGCCAACCTATACAACGGGCTCACCTCGGCTTCACTAGGACGGCCCTTATTCGGATCAATGCTTCTTCTAGCATGTTGGATAGATTTACACTTTAAGTTTGATCCATGTCAAGCAAACCAAGCGGCCTCCAAAATCTTCTCCAAGAGTCCACTTCGGTATATGACAAGCTCATTGGGCTTATGTGAAAGAGTTACTAATAGAGCTCCCAAGCTCAAGAAAAGGAATGAATGGAGAGATTACTTCAAAACAATGCCCAAGAGCAATTTTACTTGTACACCGGGGTTTCTCAAAACCCAAGAACTTCGCTCAAGGTTAACCTCCGGCATCGAGCTCCGTTTGGTTGGCGGGACCGACTTCGTCCTTTACAACGCACACCGATGCCTCCCACAACTCGGCCTTCCTCGACATCTCTTCGAAGGACCTTCTCACCTTCCTCCAATCAAGAAAAGGGAGCTATGCTCAAGTGGAGACCATGAAGAAATCAGGACCATCATGGCTCAATGGAAGGTGGGCCTTCTTCACAGATCCAAGACTCATGTTGAAGAAGAAGAGAACAAATGTAAAGCTTATGTACTGGCTCTCAAGAAGATAAGGCCCACAGT
Organism: Amorphophallus konjac; assembly: GCA_022559845.1. NCBI lineage: Eukaryota > Viridiplantae > Streptophyta > Magnoliopsida > Alismatales > Araceae > Amorphophallus > Amorphophallus konjac. Next base: position 66,683,731 of record CM040128.1, on the reverse strand, counting down.
GGCTTAGAATGTAATCATGATTTTCATGAATGCAATAAGAATTCCTCTTTTATCTGAGCCAAAGCAATGTATGAAAGTGATCAGTTCTGATATTTCAAGCAATTCTCTCTGATAACAAGGAGTTCCGGTCCTTTTGTTCTGAATAGCGCCCCTATCAACGGCGTTAATTACTTAAGACACGCCTCAGTTGAAGCCGTCCATTATATTTCAAACTCATAATTGACGCCCAAGGCACTGGCGTTTATTAACTCACGTCTTTAAACAAGGCGTTAATCAATTCAAATTTTCAAATAATTTTTGAAATAATTCCTTAATTTCATAGAAAACACGCCTTTACTCACGTCGCGTATTCACAAATGGATGCCCATATTTGTCGTCGTCAAATTCAAAGGGGTAATAATGACGCCCACTCACATCAATCAGTTCCCATTAATGCGCCTGGCGATGATTTTACAAATTCCCATGCAAATCAGAATAACGTCCAGCTTCAGGGCGTCAAATCTATAAACCACGCCTTTCTTCAAACCGTCAATTTAAAAAGAAACGTCCTCCATTCAGCCGTCAATTATTCTCGACCGTTAAACCCCACTTTCCCCCTTTCTTCTTCCTTCGTTCAACTCTTTCTCTCTTTCCCTCCCTCCTGCAAACCCTAACCGAGCCCCCATTTCCCTCTCTCTCATTCTCACTCTCTCTACTCTCTCACTCTCCTCTCAAACCGATGGCTGGTGGCGGACAGAAACGGCAGAGGGTTATGGCCCCCGACGTGGTAGACTTGGAAGGGGAACAAGCCGGGGAGGGACTCCCTCCCGCGGCGGCCGAAGACGCACCGGCGGCGGTGCCCATTGAAGAAGTGGAAGAGGAGCACGGTGAAGACGGTGGAGGAGATGAAGGCGATGAAGACAACGAAGAAGACGAAGAAGGGGAGGAAGAAGAAGGAGGAGAAGATGAAGAAGACGGTGGAGAAGGGGAAGAAGAAGGAGAAGAAGACGAAGAACCGCCGGAGGCGGCGGCGGTGGCCCCTCGGCCTGGGCAGCTCCGGCGGCCACGCCAGCCAAGACAACCCCTCCGTGGGGGGTTGATTGGGCCCAAACGACAAAAGGTAGGCCCCCCCATGCCCATTTTCATTTTATTTTTATTTTATTTTATTTTCTTCCATAGCCATAGCTCTCGGGAGAGGGCAAACCAGAGACCAGACAAATGACGCCCCCAGGGGCGTCGTGAATTTAAATAACGTCCCACAATGGGTCGTTAATTACATCTTTTCATTTTCTGAAAATAATTAATCGCATGAAAGAAACGCCCTGCAGCATGTCGTTATTTTTAATTTTATCATGTTTCGCCAGCATGCTGTTATTTTCCCGTTATTTCATTTTATTTTAAAAATGTATGTATTTCTGTTATTTTAATTTCGCACATCAGCAACCCTGAAACCCCAGGAAAACCACGCCCCCCATCGGGACGTCAATTAGATAGGTAACGACCCAAGTTTGGTCGTCAATGTAATTTAGGATAGAAAATTACTTTGTGAACCGCGCCCCCCCACAGGGCATTACTGACGACCCAGGGTTAGGCGTCAATTCTGAATTTTTCAGATTTTTAGAATATCACTTTCAAAACAACGTCGCCCACAGGGGCGTCACTTAGATAAACAACGACCCTGGGTAGGTCGTCAATTAAATGAACGTACAGTATCGCCTGAAACTTATTTGGAAATAACGTCACCCTCAGGGGCGTCAATCATGAAAACCACGACCCACGGTAGGTCGTTAATTATCCAAACAGCAAGTATCACAGTTAATGAGCTTAAATGAATTTCCACATGAAAACTTAAGCAAAAAGTTCTTTTATATGCATGCAGGGGCTGATGAGGACACGGATTTCTTGGGTCCAGGTCCGGGCAGCGTATTACGGCCTCCCCGAGTTCCAGAGAGCTAGGGTAGATGCCATGGGGTTTGAGGCTTTCCTTAGCATTGTGCCAGTTAGGCCAGACCTACCTTTGATTTAGGTTCTTAGAGAGAAATGGGATAGGTCTAGCCGGGCGTTTCTGATGCCATGGGGGCATATGGTTCCTAGCTTAGAGGATGTGGCTAGGATTACCGGGCTGAGGGTAGATGGAGTGGCTGTGAGCGGGTTCACCCTTCCTGACTATAGTGAGCTGACCCAGCGGTTGCTAGGGCTAGAGACGGTGTACGAGACACCGAGCGAGTGTAGGACCATCTTCTGCACTGACCTTACCATAGCTATGGGATTAGGGGACTCTAGGCAGAAATCCAGGGAGTCTTTAGAGCAGTTTTCGCAGAGATTGATAGATGGGGCTAGGGCTGCCTTTTGCCAGGACCCAGCCGACAGGGAGAGAGCAGACAGAGACTTGAGGAGATTTCTATTTTTGATGCTCGAGAGATTGCTACTCGGCACGAAGGGCGATGTCATCGACTGCCGCTTCCTGGGGATACTTGAGGACTTGGAGGGCGTTGGCAGATACGCCTGGGGAGCAGCGCTGCTGGCGCACTTGATAGCCGACCTGTCTACGGGGACAGGTCGAGAGATGACAGTCAGTGGCTTTTCACCTTTTCTTCAGGTGTGCATTTTTTTTTCCTTTTATTCTTTTTCTTTTATTATATGCATATGCATGGTTAACTAATGCAATGTATAGATGCAGATTTGGAGCCATTTGTACATGCCCATGGGGCGTGTTGATCTACGACCCGGAGATGAGGGGTCCTTCCCTCTAGCACGGCGCTGGCTACCGGTGGTGATCGGAGCCCCACTCGCCTACGAGTTGCGAGTGCTGCGACGGGAGTTCCGAGACTTCCTCGCCTCACTGGTATGCATGATGCAATTTTTATTTTTATTTTTATGTGAAATATGATGATGATATGATGATGTGAATGCATGTTTGTGAATGTAGGTGAGGTGGAGACCCTATGAGGGGATGACCGATGAGGGCCAGCCGTGGGTCGTAGCGGGCCGACCTCGTTATGGGCATGAGCTTTGAGTTCATTGCCTGAACGAGATTGAGACGTTACGGCTTTGGCTGGTGATGAGGACCCTCGACCTACACCAGGAGTGGATCGAGGTTGGAGAGCCATGGGGAGTAGGCAAGAAGACGCGCGGTCGCACGAAAGCGATCGACTGGAGAGTGCGATTCTCGGACCAGTACGCCGACTGGCGGCGTGGCGGGACCCGGGTCACTTCACAGGCGACCGACAGCTCCGAGTACCTCCGACGCTACTGGGAGGTCTACGCCGGCCGACCCCAGATGAGGGTCTTAGGGGTATGTATGAATGCACTATTTCTAAATTAAATGCAAATGCTTTGTATATCTATCATGCGACTAATACGTGATGAATGCAGGATGCTCGGGACATAGTGGCGATGGATGCACAGGCCCACCTACACAGCCTAGAGGCACAGTTAGCCACCACACGAGCGGATCTTGAGACCCTGGTGAGTGTTTAAATTATTCCTATATGCAAATGAATTTTTGAATTATTGATGATTAGCCACTGACGATCTCAATAAATGCAGCGTGCCCAGCAGGGAAGCAGTAGGGAGAGAGACAGGAGAGGCCTCCAGCTCGAGAGGGCCTAGTGCAGAGGCGACTGCACTAGCAGAGCAGCTAGCAGGGGCAGTGACACGGGCCGAGGCGGCAGAGCGTGACCTCGCCACACGGGTACGCCATTAAACTCAAGCTCAATTTCATTCAATTGTTTATATGATATGCTCATGGAAAATTGTATGTTTACACACCGAGGAGCTCCGGGCCGCTCTTACTTGCATCGCGGAGGGACAGCAGGCGATGGCCTCTCGGGTGAGTTATTTATTTCCAGTTGTATATTGCCCATTCCATGAATTATTAAATTGTGGAACTGATGATTTGTTTACCCGTTTGCAGACCTCGGAGCTACAGGCATCGCTTACCCAGACTGCCCTGGCCGGGACAGAGTTGGCGATCCGTGAGCAACGGGTCGTGGAGCTGGAGCGGGCCTTGAGGCGGCGAGAGGAGTTGCCTCAGGACGTGGCGGAGCTGCGAGTCGCCCTCGAGATGGAGCGGAGAGAGCGTGCTCGGGAGCGCGAGGAGCACCAGGCGGAGCGTGTCCGGGACCGTGAGCAGTACGAGGCGGAGCGTGCCCGGGATCGTGAGCAGCACCAGGCGGAGCGTGCCCGGGACCGTGAGCAGCACCAGGCGGAGCGTGCCCGTGACCGTGAGGAGCGGTCAGCTTGCGATCGGGATCTTACAGCCTTGAGGGCCCAGCTAGCCGTTGCACAGGAGCGGCTACGAGCGACCGAGGAGCGACTTCAGCGAGGTCGGGAGCGGGCGCGAGCTGCAGGGTACAGCTTCACCAGCTCTACTTTTGTGGCGGGTTCCTCTCTCCGGCAGAGGAGCGAGGCAGAGGAGCCGGCTCGAGCTCCAGCTACTTCCCGGGGGCCCATGCCCCCTCCACCAGCGCCTCGTCGGGAGGACGAGAGTGAGGCAGAGAGTAGGAGAGAGGAGGGTGGAGGCGAGAGCTGAGAGACTTACTTGTACTCCTCCACCCTCACACCTGTACTCAGACATTTATGATGTATATATATATGAAATTGAGATTTTGTTACCTGAGCACTTGTGTAGTTGTGTACTTGTACCTTCTTTTCTTTCTCGTCTTTTACTTTTGCCCTGTGCTTCCACACTTGAACAAACAGGTTAATTCATCTGTTCGACTTGGCCCCTTGCTCAATAAGCAAGGGATGTCTTCACTTTGACCTTGATAACGGGTCAAGGGGCCAAGCCTTTAATCAATGAAGGCGAATGATAGATATAAAATGCGTCATGCAAGCAAGCAAATGCAAACTGAAAATAAAAGATGCCCATACAAGAATGCAATCAAGCATATGAGAAACAAAGGGCTTGAAATTCCACAGTCATTTTTTTGTTATTATTGGTATATATGCTTTTTTTGTTGAATTTTTGTTTTGAAAGTGACACTTAATTTTGAAAAGGACGCCTATTTGAAAATTTTTGTTTTGGAGGCGAGTATGGTATAGAGCTTTGGAACCTTAACCATCATAATCTAAAATTCATTAGATTTTCTCAAGAGACTTAACAAAAGAGTCAACGTGATTTATACTTAGGCTTTTACTCATATTCTCTCGCAGCCCATCCTTCTTAGTCGGTCCTTGCCATTCTTCGAGTTCACAACCCACCATGGAGGGAGAAGAGAAGAATGATTAAGAAAGCTTACGAAAGGTTTTTCAAGAATGGGGCACGCTCCTCCCCTGCCCTCATGCCTGTTGGGATTCGGTCTTCGGCTTAGGGAAATTTTGTTGCTCTTTTTGCCCTTATTCATGCATGCTTACGACCAAGGTTTTCCTTGCGGGGACTTTGCCCTCTTGACATGCTTTCTTTTATCATAACTTCCTTTTCTTTTCTTCTTTTCTTAAACAGATAAAGACCTAATTGTACTTGGGCTTTAAGCATTTTGTTCCCTTTTGGGCCCTGACTTCCACCTACTAGGGCGGCGGGCAGGCTTGGTTGGTAACCCCTTAACTTGTATTCCCTCTCGCGAGCCGAAGGGAAGAGAATAGGTAAGGCTTTTACACTCTTGATTGGGTCGGACTTTCCTTGAATTCCGGGCTGCTCGAGTTTAAGAATAAAGCGTGTAGTGTGTGCGTGAATTGACCCAAGAGTTAAACCGTCGAGACTGAAGAATGAATTAAAGATTTTGATTGCTTCGGGCTCGTGGCCCATGTACTATACCGGCCTCTAAGAATTCTTCTTTCTTTTTTTTCTTTTCTCTTTTTTTTCAAAATTTTTGTTTTCCTCTTTTTTCTTCTTGTTTTTTTTTCTATTTTTTCTTTTTTTTTCTCTCTTCTCTTTTTTTTAGATTTTAGGGGTAGTATTTCTTCAAGTAGAGGCCATTCCAAGGATGAGTTAGCTCTTCACCTTCAGCATTAATCAATTTTTAAGCATTGCCAGGATAAACATTTTTTATAACAAAAGGACCTTCCCAGTTAGGTTGGAGTTTTGAACGAGGTCCCCCTGGTTTTACAAAGATTCTTTTAATTACCAATTCACCAACTTTGAATTTTCTCTCAATCACTTTCTTTTGATAAAAACGTGAAAGCCTGTTTTGATAAATACGCGCATGCTCGGCGGCAGCCAGACGCTTCTCATCTAGGAGTTCCAACTGGGCAAGGAGGGATTCACGACGCTCATCAATAGAGAATTCCTTGTCCAATTGTACTCGCAGAGAAGGAACAAGAATCTCGTAAGGAACTACCGCCTCCATTCCATAAGTTAGGGCGAAAGGGGTTTGCCCAGTAGGAGTACGAATGGAAGTGCGATAGGCCCAAAGAGCTTCAACCAATTTTTCTGGCCAATCCGCAAATTTGTTAGCCTCACACGTTTTCTTGACAATTTTAATCAAAGTCTTATTAGTTGCCTCTGCTTGGCCATTGCCCTGCGGATAATAAGGAGATGAATGATGCAATGCAATGTTATACCTGTTGCAGAGGTCCTGAAGTTCCTGAGAGATGAATTGGGGTCCATTGTCGGTGACGATGGTACTTGGGATGCCGAACCTTGCGATGATATTTTTCATTATGAACTTGCAGACGGTTGACGCTTTTATCTCCACGTAAGCTTCCGCTTCCGCCCACTTGGTGAAGTATTCCGTCGCCGTCAGTATGAATGACTTTGGTTTTGTGAGGAGGGTCGGATCACCAAGAGGTCCAATGATATCGAAAGCCCACATGGAGAAAGGCCATGGAGAAGATACGGGATGGAGTGAAGAAGCAGGAGAATGAATTTTGTCGGCATGCAGTTGGCACTTAACACACCTTCGGACATAGATAGAACAATCCTCTTCTAGAGTGGGCCAATAGAAACCTAGCCTTAGGATCTTCTTAGCAAGCATCTGGCTATTGACATGACCACCACACACTCCCGAATGGGCCTCTTCCACAACCTTCCAAGATTCATCATCATCTAGGCATCTTAACAAAACTCCAGTGAGACCTCTTCTATAAAGCACACCTCCAATCAGGGTGTATCGTTGGGCAACCCTTCTAATGGCTTTCTTTTCTTCAGCCGTAGCTTCTTCAGGATATGATTGATCCTGGCAATACTTAGCAATTTCATAATACCACGGCTTTTCTTCATCATCCAATTCCTCCTCCAAGTCCAATAGCATAACCTCCTTATTCTCAATAATTCTGCCTTGCTCAACCTTCCTAAGCACCTCCTCCTTAATCCTAAGAAAAGATGGGTCTTGAATAGCGGGAATGAGCCGCTTACGAACAGTGATGGAGTGGGAATCCCTTTCGGGAAGGAGAACCAAGGAAGATGCGAGAGAAGCAAGAGCATCAGCTAGAATGTTATGGTCACGAGGGACGTGAACGAAGATCAATTTGGTGAAAAGCTTGGTGTAAGCAGAAGTCAATTCTTGGTAGGGCTTGAGTTTAGGATTGAGCGTGCGGCACTTGGAGAGCACTTGGCGAAGAATAAGCTGACTATCACCTACAATTCGTAATTGGGTAACACCGAGTTGATGAGCGGCCTCCAGTCCGGCCAAAAGAGCTTTGTACTCAGCTATATTATTTGTAACTGGAAATGCAAGCTGAGAGGCGAGCGGAATAGTGATACCCTCCGGTGATAGAAGAACAATGCCGATCCATTTCCCTTTTGACTTCAAAGCTCCATCAAAATGTAACGTCCACATCGAATCAGATTGATTGACGGACATTAGTTCCTCATCTGGAAACTCTGAGCGAACAGGGTCAAATCTAGGGAGAGGGATGATGAGCAAGATGTTCTGCTATGGCATAGCCTTTAATCGCTTTTTGCTGAATGTAGATGATGTCGAACTGAGAAAGGAAGCTTTGCCATCGCGCCAATCGGTCAGTGAGAACAGATTTTTCAAGAAGGAATTTGATTGGATTCATACGAGCAATGAGATGAACCTCGTGAGCTAAGAAATAATGCTTGAGTTTCTGAACTACCCAGACTAAAGCTGCACAAGTCTTCTCTATGGCTGAGTACCTCTGCTCACATGGGTTAAGAGTTTTGACAAGTAGTAGGCTGCCCTCTCTTTTCCTTCTTCGTTGACTTGGGCTAGGACAGCGCCTACAGAGTCATCCAGGACAGAAATATAAAGAACAAGCGGTTTGCCCTGAACTGGCGGCCTCAGGACAGGAGGATTTGAGAGATAATCCTTCAATCCGTCAAAAGCTGCCTGACACTTGTCATCCCAAATAAACTTGACTCCTGACTTAGTAGGCTCGTAGAACGGCTTACATCTTTGTGAGTGCTGGGAAACAAATCGGCGAATAAATTGCAACCTCCCGATCAATCCTCGAACTTCTTTCAAATTCCTGGGAGGAGGCATTTCTCTTATGGCCTTCGCCTTGTTGGGATCAATCTCAATACCCCTCTTACTTACAATGAATCCAAACAACTTCCCTGATGAAACAGCAAATACGCACTTCTTAGGGTTCATTTTCAATTGATACTCCGTGCTCTTTGCAAGACCTTAGTTAGAACCCTAGGATGCTCAATCCTTGTTCTTGATTTTACTACCAGGTCATCCACATACACCTCTATATAAATGTGGATCATATCATGAAAAATTGCCATCATAGCCCTTTGATAGGTAGCTCCAGCGTTCTTAAGTCCAAAAGGCATGACCACATAGCAATAAGTTCCCCATGGTGTAGTGAACGATGTTTTCTCTTGATCCTCCTCAGCCAAGCGAATCTGATTATAACCTGAAAAGCCATCCATAAAGGAGAGAGTCTCATATCCTGCCGTGTTGTCAATCAAAACATCAATATGAGGGAGGGGGAAGTCATCTTTAGGACACGCGCGGTTGAGGTCCCGGAAGTCTATACAAATTCGAACATTCCATCCTTCTTCATGACTGGGACGATGTTAGCCACCCAGTTGGGATAGAGGACCACTCTAACAAATCTAGCCTTATGAAGCTTGTCGACCTCTTCTTTCATCTTTAAAGCCATATTAGGGTGGAAACGTCTCAACCGTTGTTTGACCGGGACAGACCCTGGCTTAAGTGTAAGCCGATGTTCAACGAGCGCAGGGTCTAGTCCGGGCATATCTTCGTAACTCCATGCAAACGTGTCCTTGTATTCTTGAAGTACCAAGATAAGCGCCTCCTCTTCGGATGGCGGCAAGTTCTTACTAATGAGGACAATCCTAGGGTCTTCTTCAGTACCCAGATTTATTTCTTTGGTAGGCTCTTCTACTGAGGCTGATGGTTCATCAAATCTCTCATGCCACTAGCAAAGGCATCAGCCTCGTCCTCATATTCTTCATATCCTTCATCCCCCTCTTCAATAGGGTCTTCATCATTCATTATTTTATAGACACCAAAACCCTCATTAGAAGCATAAATATCCTCATATTCTATCTCTGGCAGGATGACCGGATCTTTCAAAAATTCGGGAAGCGTTAAACATGCCCGGCATCTTATATCTAAATCCAACAAGAATCTACGGGGAATTTGCTTACCCTTGGATCTCTTAGGTGAAGCTACCGCATGATTCTGAACACTAGCGGAGGAGGAACAACTATCCTGATCACTAGAATTCAATAAAGGTGAAGGAGGAGAGGAAAAAGTGGGTACAGAAGGGGATACAGACGAAGACCCCTTGCCGGAGGGGTAAGGGAGATCACTTAATGAATCTGGGAAGAGCTGCCCCGGAATCGGGACACTCTCAGGAAGAAGATAGGAAGTCTCCTCAATGGAGATGGATTGTGAAGTTTGAATTTTGGCATTTTTTTTTTCATTTTCAAGGAGAAAGCAATGGGAGGTGGAAATAGGGGAGAGTGTTGAAATTGAAAGTTTGGTGAAGGATTGAATCAATGATGACCCACGCGGGGGTGTAATGGAGAGTTTGGAAAACTGCTCGAGGAGCAAGGGAGGAATTGGAAGAGAAACTTGTAGTGAACTTGGAGAGAAGTTTATTAAGACCGCAGGCGGCCTAGGAATATCTGAGAAAAACACTTGATCAATTAAACGACAACAGCCGTTGGATGAATGGATTTGGTAAAGAAAAGGCCGGCCCACAGCCTGTCTGTATTGAAACCCTCTTCAAACGGCACATCGGGTTCCCCAGTATCTGAATAGTCACTCAGAAGCTGCCTCTTGTCTGTAATTACTGCTGGCTTTTCAATCAACTCATGAATCAACGGCGGCCATTCTGGATCAGTCGGCATGAACAAGCGGCTCAGAGCAATAGAGATATCATTCATGTCAAACCACCTATACCAGTCACATTCAGGATCGTCCATCTTCCTTCGCTTATCTGGCCTTAATGACTCCAAAGCTTTATATGTGGCTAGTGGCGCTATATGGCGAGCAAACTGCCGTGCATGTACGTCTTGACAATCCAGCATAGAAGTGATTATTGTAGTATGCTCATCATCATTCTGAATACCTCCTATTACAAAATGTGTTTGAAGGGTCCATGTAAGAGGTTGCCGGTTAGTCTTGAGAGAGGAAGTCATAACAGCCCACGGTTCTTTTTCCTCTTTGCCTGGTGCTTTATATCCGAGGCCACCTCGGAGAATCATCTTTTGAGGATTGACAGGCTTAACTCTCCCTTGGAGATTGGCGCCCAAGCCTTTACCAGTTCGATACCCCATCTTCATTAAAATGTTCCATCCGGGCGTGTTCATCAAACCTTTCTTCTTCTTGCCTTTGGATGGCTGTGTCGTGAAAGGAGTTGAAGGGGATGATGATCTTACCGAGTCTTGCCGCAGATCAGAAACATCCAGCACTGAGAGCAAAGGCCTATTGGAAGGCCACATGGAGGGCACTGATGTTGCAGAATGTATGTCTTCGGTCGGCAAAATGGGCATACTGGTCACTTTAATGATACGTCCTTTGTGTGGAAATTTGATGCATTGATGATTCGTGGAAGGCACGGCATCCAGTTCCTGAATGTAAGGGCGGCCCAAAATGCCATTAAATGTCGGGTCCATATCCAAAATATGGAAATCTGCCGTGACTGAGACTGGACCCAAACCACTTTTAGAGTAATCATTCCTAGTGGTGGCTTTCTTGTGTTATCATAAGCTGTGACTGTTATAGTGGACGGCCGAATCTGACTCTCCGGAATGCCGCACATCTTTAAAGTGCTTGGTGGCAAAACATTAATGGATGCCCCAGTATCAACCAAACATTGCTTCACGGCTATTTTGTTGATATCAATGGTGATGCACAGTGCATATTTCCTGGCCGGCTGCGGAGCCAACTCATGTTCATAAAAAGTAATAGCCGGCTGATTGCTAACTGGGTTTAAGACAGTAGTAACCTGTTCGGCCGGGATATCTTCATTCACCATTACTTTTTGCAGGTATTGTTTCAAAGCTTGCTGATGTGTGGCAGATCTTTTAATCAGTTCCAGAATAGAAATACGGGCCGGTGTTCTGTCCAGATGCTTCAATAAATCATACTCCGTGCCCTGTGTAGATTCTTGTTCTTGATCTCCTTGTTCTTGAGTTGGCTCCTGCTCCCACTGGGGAAACACTCGTTGAAACATCCGTCCGCTACGGAGCACCATCGTTCTTTGCGCCTCTGTCGGGACCGGTGTGGGTAAAGGGGTGGAGGAAGTAGAGGGAGTGGTGTTGGGTGTAGGCGCAGGGTTGGTGGGAGGAAGGGTTCTTATAAGGGGCCTCGCCGGCCGTGGATTATTGGAATGAGGTGATGGTGATTGTGTAACAAGAAGGGGCCTTGGAATCATGGTGGCGGTAGATGGAGGTGGAACGGGAGGGGCGACGGCTGCCGGCGAGGTACGAATAAGAGGAGGTCTGTTTGGTGGAGGGTTTTGGGGTGATGGAGAATTTGTGGGTTGGCGCAAAAGAAGGGGACGTGAAGGGACGATATTGGCATTGGATGGCCCAGGAGTGAGGGAGCGTATAAGGGGACGTTGTGGTTGGGAAGGAGGGATAGGCTGGTGCCTTCTTATCAATGAGGGTGGTGGATTAGAATTCTGATTAATAGCCCTGACAAAGGCGTTTTCATTGTGCCAAATTTGTCCTCTCTCCACATCATGGATCGAGGTGACAATATTCACTTGCTGATTTGGGACCGGATGCTCCGGTAGTGGATTATTAACAATCCCAATATTGGGTTGGGGAGCAGGAACCTGTTGTTGTTGTGGAGCTTGTGGTTGTCCTTGTTGCTGATGTTGTTGAGCTGTTGGCTGCCGAGGAGACCTTCGGACTTTTAAAGAAGCAATGACCTTCCTCATTTCATCCCAATCAATATCACCTTGATCATTCATGTCATGTATGTAATCTTTGAAGTGAAAGCAATGATCGATATTGTGCCCCGGTTGTCGGTGAAAGACACAATACCGGGATGTATCCACATGTTGGGGCCATATTGCTCTTTCCTTTGGCAATGTGAGCAGGTTAGCGCCATGAGGGCATTAAAGATATCCAATAAGCTTTCGGGAAGAGGGGAGTACTGTGCCCTTCGGGGACCCAAAGGCCTTCTTTGTTGAAATTGTTGTGGTGCATAATTGGCCGGTGGGGGCACTTGGTGATATTGTGGGGTTTGATTTGGTGGAGCAATGTGGGGTTGTTGTTGAGGAGGTGGAGGAGGCCGTAAGGTTTGAGGAGGGTTGTTATTTGGCTGGTGGACTTGATTATGGAAGGCGGGCTGTTGTGGTGACGGCCCTGGGTTTGAAGGGTGGCGGAGGGGTGTGGAATTGCCAAACGCACCCACCTGCTCTTTAGTAACAGTACCTTCAGTGGTCGCACCAGTATTGCCAATGTTGACATTCCTCTTTATCACCTTTGGCCTTGGCTCGAACATGCCCATAATTGGCGAATCTTTAATTTGCGTCTATATATATCTAGCTCTTTTATAGAGCTCCTCCATAGTGCTTAATTTGTTCATGGCCAAAATATGACGGAATTGTGGAGTAGAATTTGAAATAATCATCTTGACTTGTTCCGTCTCTGACAATGTGTCTTTCAATTTCTCGGCCATGGCCCTCCATCTGTCAGCAAATAAAAAGAAGTCCTCCTCGGGCTTCATCTTTTCAGCAACCAGATCTGTAACGGACAAGGAGGGACCCACACGGTCCTTGTATTTCTGCAGGAACTTTCTTTGAACTGCATCAAAATCACCAGCATCAGCCGTCTCCAAGGAATAAAACCATTCAAGCACCGGACCATCCAAAGACCGCCTAAAAAGATAAGCCAGTGAAGTTTTGTTGCCCTGCCAGAAGGATGCTTCATACAAGAAATCCTTTAAATGGATGTGCGGGTTACCCGTGCCATTATACCGTCGAAAGTTGGGCATCTCGACGGTGGAAGGTGGAAAACCGGCAACGGAGGAAGCATTATTTCGGGAGTGGCATTTGATGTGGTGACTTTTCTAAGCTGCTCCTCCATACTGGCCAGCCTTTGGAGGAGCAAAGTATGATCATCAGATTCAACTAGGGCCGGTCGGAAAGAATATGAATTTGGCATAGGTGGTGTAGGCCTCCTCAAGATTTGGGGAGCAGAAGGTTGCTGAGGCCTAGCAACAGAATGACTTACCGGTTGGGCCGGCATAGTCATGACCGGAGTAGGGGGGCGCGAGGGCACCATGGACGCGACCGCCTGGTCGTTAGGAAAATTGGTAGAATGACCAGCCATGGCCTGGGGAGGATTGGAGGATGAGGGGACAGACTTTCCCTTCAAAGCGGCTTGAACCGCATAGCGCTGGGAATCATCCAGCTGGGAAAGGACCTTGAGAATATCATTAAAATTGAGGGAGGAGGGAGTATCCCCAGAGGTGTTCAAAGTGGCAGGCTGAGCCTGGGAAGGAGGGTCAACCTCCGGAAGAGTAGAGTCCATCATGTGGACATGCGTAGGAGAGGGAACATAGTTCCCATCACAGTAAAGAGGATTTTGAGACGGATTCTCATTAAACGAGTCAAAATGACCCTCCTCATAGTCATCATATGTGTACCCGTAGTTGGCCATGTTGACGATTTTACCTGAACGCAATTTCATGCTTAAGGAGAAAGAGATGAATGTCTCACAATAAGATATAACCCAAAAGATATCACCTTTTCAAAAGAAACACACAAGTTGTAATGAGCGCAAGATTTTAAGATTTCTCTTGGAAATTAGGGTGGATTCAATATTAGGTACTTTCTTTCGAAGGTGGATCCTGGTTGAAAATTTGGGTATAATCTCCGGGTATCTAGATTTTCTCTCCTTTCCAACGAATGGGTCAACTATACTCCGGGTACTTCAATGGTACAACCTGCCTAGCGTCCGTGAGGGAATCCACGGGTGCGAGGACTTACGGAGGCTTGGCTCAGGAATTTCCGGTCCAAAGAGACGGAATGCTCAATGGAGGGTCCTTCCTTCACCAAGAGGGGTGAAAACTCCTAACAAGTGTGGGGAGAGGAGGTCTCCCAAACCGTATGCCAAGATGAATGCAAACAGGTGATATCAATCAACAGATATGATAATCAGATAATATCAGCCAAATAAACAGACAGGAGCAGCAGTTCTGTGGGCACAGAACAAAATGACGACTCAGATGGGGTCGCCAAATAAATAAATAACGCCTGGGATGCAGGCGCTAGTCACTGCGGGCAGTGAGATAGCAAATGACGCCTTGGGGTGAGGCGTTAAATGATGAAGAGACGCCTCTGTAAAGGGCGTGAATCACATTGAACAGTAACCAGGAACAGTAATAATGCAAATGACGCCTTTCTGTAAGGCGTCCAATTATAAAATGACGCCTGGGAGTTAGGGCGTCAAAACCAATGAACAGCGATCGGGGAGCGGGACAGGAACAGTAATAATGCAAATGGCGCCTTGCGGTAAGGCGTCGAATGAATAAATGACGCCTCTGACAGAGGCGTGAATTATAAAATAATGGCAGCAACGAGGGCGTTATTTCAGCTCAATGAACCGAAACCCTGATAGTCAACAGAAAACAGATTTCTCATTAAACAGATGATATGATAGATGATATGGGGGCTCCAAAATGGCCTAAACAGTGGGAGGTGTGCACGTGGTGCATAATAGGAAAGGTGCTATGTGGAGCACAAGGGTGGGGAACGTGAGGGTACCAAAGGAGGGACACGCAAGGGTGTCAATGGGAGAGTGCTACATGGAGCACAATGGAGGGGTACCGAGGGTACCAAAGGAGGGACACGCGAGGGTGTCAATAGGAGGGTGCTACGTGGAGCACAATGGAGGGGTACCGAGCGTACCAAAGGAGGGACACGCGAGGGTGTCAATAAGAGGGTGCTACGTAGAGCACAATGGAGGGGTAATCAAACTAAAAACAAAAGATGTCGCACCGTGATCGCCAATTTGTAGATTATGGAAAATCCACTTAAGAAATGGAACCGAACTCAATTTCTAAAGCTTAAAAATTAATTGCGAAAGGAAGAGCATGCGTAGGATGCTAAAGGAGAATGTGATCGCCAGAGGGGTTACCTCAAATAAGAAAAAGGATGATCGCGAGTACCTTGTGTTGAGCGGGGGAGATTGTGAACCCTTTCTTCCTCCTTCTACCGGCCGGCCGATGAAGGGGGTTCTTAGTCTTGATTACCTTGCAAGAACACACAAATCAAATAAAAGAGTGGATTAGCCAAAGGGTGTAGTATCAAAGTTCTAAGATTATGAAATTAATCAAATTGAACATGAACATGAACACACCTTGTGTGTTTTGGTTTTAAACCCCTAAGAGGAGTAACAAGGTTTGAAAAGTATGGATGCAATATGCTAAGTAACAATATGATATGAGGTCTAGCAAGAGCTAGAGAAAAAGGATGTAAGATGATGATATGCTAATGAAACAACTAAATAACTAAAAAGGGAGAAAGAGAGATTCTCTCTGCTGTGTGTGCAGCAGTAGAGGGGAAAGAGCTTCAATATGCACGATGGAACAGCAGCAAAGGATGAAGCCTGGAGAGGATGAAGAACCGCCGAGAAGAAGCTTTGGAAGAATAACCTGCAATCAAGAAAACACTCTTCTCTCCGTTAGCTTTCTTCTGTTCTCTTCTCACTCTCCTCTCTGCAGCTCTGCTCTCTTGTGTTCTCTCATGTCTCGCGCGAAGAGACCCAGGAGGGGTATTTATAGGGCCAAAAATCCTTGCTAAGCAAGGATTAAAACAAGGTAAAGATCCTCCATCAAGAAACACCCTTCCCAGTCGAACACAAGGCTCAAAATGAGGAAGGAACCATTACTGGAAAGAAGGAGGCGAAAGGGAGACGGAAGTGAAAATGACAACCCCCTTGAGGGCGTCAATTTAAAAATGACGACACGATAAAAGGCGTTAATTAGAATAATGATGCCCATAAAGGCGTCAATTCCTGGATTTAATTATAGAAACAAATACCTTTCCTTATTTAAAATTATCAACTAACGCCTGCCAGCCGAACGTCAAATAATCAATGCCTTTAGAAAAGACGTCAATTCTTCAATTTTCATTTTATTTGAAATTCAGAATTTCTAGTAAATCCAGGAAATGACGCCCGTATTGGTAGTCGTCCATTGTTAAAAGCGGCGCCCTTGTCCATGCCGTTAATTTAAAAGACGCCCGTGATCAGGGCGTGAATTCCAATTTCCCAAGAAAAAACAAGAAATCACAATTAATTTATAAGAAATAGAAAAACTTCATATTAAATCAATATTGAAGTCCGCTTTGGGGCGTCACATGGTGACATGAGATTTACTCAACATAGCATCAATTTTGGCGTGTCTACACCGGTGGGGGCGAGAGAGAGAGAGTGTGTGTCGGCTAAGGTGCAGGCAGGGTTTGCCGGGTAGAGTGGGTTGAGGGGTTAAGGCAACTAAGGCAAGATTTGTTCGGGGGAGGTTTCTCTCTTTCATGGGACGCATGCGAGAGGTTTTCTTTTATTCATGTAGATTATGTTCGTGGCTATGTTTAGTAGTCCAATTCTTTGAGTCTTGCATAGTTCCTTTGTCTTGGTTAGAATGTTTTATTGTTGCTTATTTCATTTGTTTGTTGCTTCCTTTTGTCCTATAACATGTTGTTATTTTTGACGAAAATTTGGCAGCATCTCCTCTTAACCCGGATGGTAAGGGAGTGAAAAGGGAACACGCCCACAAGGAGTTGCATGACCCGACAATTTGAGGTGTGTGCCGAGACAGCCACCTTTGAGAAAACTTCGGAAAACTCGGAGAAAACACCGAACGAGAAGTCACTAGACTGACTCAAGTCATAAATGCACTGGGGAATCAGTGGCTAGGGTGCACCGGGCTAGACTGGCCAGGGGTGTGCCGCTGGGGCACAGCCAGGGGGGTGTACCGGCCAGGGCAGACGCCAAGAGGTGTGCCGGGTAGGAAAATAGGGAAGTGTGCCGGCCAAAGCACACAGGGTGTGCCAGATAGGAAGACATTGAGAGTGTGCCGCTGGGGCACAGCCAGGGGGGGTGTACCGGCCAGGGCAGACACCAAGAGGTGTGCCGGGTAGGAAAACAGGGAAGTGTGCCGTCCAAAGTACACAAGGTGTGCCAGATAGGAAAACATTGAGAGTGTGCCGCTGGGGCGCCTCAGGCATGCAATGGGACAACGGTAGATAGGATATACCTGTGAGAGGCCTAGACAGGCACATATGGACCATTGGCTTCGAAGAGAAGGCAAGAGGAAATGCTCTGGACGGTGGGTGAGCCCCAGGTGCTGAATGGAGTGATGGGTTCTAACAAGCCCGTATGGAAGAGAGAGGGCTGATTATACTGGGGGGAAAGACCATTAAAAGAGGAGAAGGCCAACCCTGCGATACCAAGCTATGGACACCACACGTTGGGTTAAACCGGCTCGCGCCATGGGAGGGCAAGTAAAACACGGAGTTAGAAGGTTGAAACGTAATGTAGATCATAAAACAATGATGAAGAGGAAAGGAAAGCAACACAAGAGCAACCATGAGAGGAAAAGAACAAATGGATATTACATTCATAGAGGAGCTCAGTAATGAAGCTCATGGCCGCAAGGCCCAAACAAGATACAGAGCACCCAAAACAAAAGAGATGGGGGGAGAAACAACAACAAAGCAAGAAAGAAAATAGTTGGGGAGGAGGTTGGAACGAGGAAGGAAGATCATCCCCTTTGCTGCAATCCTCCCCCCCCCTCTGCTACACACACAACACGTTCTCTCCTTCTCTCCCTCTACTTTCTTCTCTTCTTCTTCTTCTCTTCTGTGTCTGGGGAGAGTCAGCCACGGGAGAGAGCTTCTCTCTGTGTGTGTGTCTACCTCTCCTCCTCCTTTTCTAAGTGGAGAAGGGGGGTCTTTTATATCTTCGAAGGCGGGAGCGTTGATGGCGGGAACGTCCGATGACGATGGGCATTAAATGGGAGTTGACTCTCCCCCGTCCTCGACTGCAGAGGGTAGCCAGTGTGCCTTCACCAGTGGGCGACACCTCACCTAGCCCTGGGATATCCCCGCTGCGCGCCAAAGGCCGTAGGGGATGGCGTGAGATTTGGTTTGCCAGCCACACCGGGCAAAGACTGAACCACAGTGTGCCGCTGGAGGGCTGGAACGCTGTGCCGCTGAAAGACCGCCGAAGTGTGCCGCTGAGGGGTTGGCAAAGTGTGCCGCTGGAGGGCTCAGCGGTTGTGCCACTGAAGAACCCAGAAGGGGCGTACCGCTAAGAGGCATCTGCAGGGTGTGCCGCTGGGGCGGCCCTAGGTGTGCCGCCAGGGTTGGCTTGGGGTGTGCCGCGGAGAGGCGTCTGCAGGTGTGGACGTCAAAAAATGTCGATGATGATCATATGGCATGCACGTCTCGACACTCGAGAGCAAGCCGAAGATGGAAATGCCGAATAAACCTCATACCTCACCCGATCAAGACGAGGACTCGCTTGGTGGTCCGCTAGCCGATGAGGGAGCCCCCCGGAAGAAAGATACGGCCACAACTCTACAGCCGGCCGTGCTGAGAGCTAAATCAAAGAAAAGTCGAGAACTCCGGCACAGTCTCGGCATATGCCGGAAGTCACTCAAAGCCCTGGACCGAGCCCCAGAAGCTGTGAACAGAAAATTGCGGAAGCCATGCATCGCAACTAAAACATTCCAGGGACGCCAACGTTCATATAAATAGCCGCGACTTCGAAAAGAATTCATTCGGTTCTTAAAACTACGTGGCAAGGCCCTTGATCGGCGCGCCCCCCTTGTGTTGCACTAAAACGGCGCTCCCCTCCTTGCTTTGGTTTTTCGGCGTGCTCCTGTTAAAGGGGCCATCCCCATTTGATGCTTAAAACGGTGCCACCCATTTGCACAAGCTAAACCGGCGCGCTAAAGTTGAAGGACCCGCCTTGCCCATCTTCAAAAGCTTCTTCTTTCAAACATTTAATATGGCGTGGCCCATTTGCAATCTTAATACGGCGCGCCAATTGCACTTGGGTTTAAACCGGCGCGATCACTATTCCACCGCGCCGTTTTAACCTCATGCCATCCCATCAAAACTCCGATGCTCTGTTTTGTTTAAATGCTGTGCGCAGAGAGCATTCAATGTTCTGAAGCCGTGCCTCCGTCTCCACTTGACAGCGCATTAACATCATCGGCGAAGGCATGTCTTCGGACGAAGATCTCCCGGCAAACCCATAACCGTGCCGTCCTCGGATGAACGATAGTGTACGGCACGAATCGCCGGATGCCAGCATAGAAGCCAACCCCGTTCATCTGGCAGACGAACGCAGTGGCGGGAGCTTTCTTCCGTTCGAGAAAGGAAAGGAAAGGAAACCCCACTATATATATGCTCTGCCTGCTCCCTGGAGATCTGCCGCCCCCACCCCCCCGGCTGGCCATCCAAAAGGAGAAGGGGGTACTCTCGGCTGTGTGCAGTGAAGAGAAGAAGAAAAAGGGAGAAGAAGCTCGGTCCACCCACGCCGGCAAGGTGAAGAGAAAGAGAGAGGGTGTGAGTCTGAGAGGTGAGTCGAGGGGGGGAGTCTGTGTTCCTTTTTTTTCCTCGTCAGTATCTTCTTCTGCCCCCTTTGCAATGTATTCTACTCCTATCCCGGGGTGAACTCTCCCTGTGTCAACTTCTTCCCCGTTTGTGAGGATGAATAAAATAAAAGGGCCCTTTTGCAAGCTCAGTGTTTCTCCGTTCCGATCTACACCTCCCTTCTCTCTTCTCTAATCGTCCAGGGCCCTTCGAGGCTTGCTTGTCCATAGCATGTCCCTCAAGGGAACCCGCCTACGGATGAACATTCATTGCCCCTGTGGCAAACATTCGCCTCGCCCCGCCCCGAAGATTATCACCCGTGAGTCTTGGTCGCTCTCGTAGGCTGGCCCTCGAGCGTTCCACACTCACACCTGGGCTAACGGACCGCCGTGAGGCCGTTCCGCATTTTGAGAGTTTACCCGGGAGCAATCCGTGTGGTGGCTTTCGTTTCTCTCTGGCAAGTCCCGGTCCGGAGTAGGTGCTGCCCAATTCTTGCCAGGGCCAAGAACGCTGAAGAACAAATGAAGAAGATACCCTCCAGAGAACAAACGGAACACACAGTGAACCCTCTGTGAATTAACCACTTGAAGTCTTTACACAATAAACTCCTCCGAACAAAACACGTAAACCTCATGCTAATTCCTCATAATAAACAACTAAAACGATTAAACCCCCTCTTCACCAACTTAATCCACCAAATGAGTGAACAAACGGATCATTAAACCAACCTGCAGATGAAAGAAAAGAAAAAAAATACGGTCAATCCCTGTGAACCAAACCATCGGGAGAGTTTATCCCGGTGCGGGCTAATCCGGCGCTGTCAGTGTTCCCCCGCGCCGGTTTAACCCTCCTCTCAAAACACTCTCCTCCCTCTTTGAACCCAAATCCGGCGCACCCCTGCTCACTTCCCAATTCCGGCGCGCTCCCTTGCAAGCATACTAATCTGGCGCGCCTCTTGTGACCCCCCTAATCCGGCGCGCTCCCTTGAAGATCCTAATTCGGCGCGCTCCTCCTCCTTGGCATCTACCCGGCGCGCCCATCTCCATCTTGTTGCATTAAAACGGCATGGCCCCTATAGTCTTCTTAACATGGCGCGCCCCTTGCCCATTCTTAATACGGCGCCCTCCTTGAGGTTCCATACCCGGCGCGCTCCCTTGCCATCCTAATCCGGCATGCCTCCTATAAAAAAACACAATTAACTAAATGGAAGAAAAGCTTAGAACTCATAAATAAATTAAAAGACTATGAACCACTCTCACGAGAACAAACAATGTAACTCTATCTATAATCAAAATTTTGTTCCGGGGGCGCTGCCCCTGGAAACCCCCGCAAGGGGCCCTGCCCCCCCTTGACCCCTTTGACCTGACCGGGCAGGTCGATCCTCGTGCGAGGGCGCATGTTGGCGAGTTCGGGCTTCACACTTAACAATTTGCTTCTCCGGACTGTGCGTGAGGAGAAAATCAACGATGCCCCACGGTATCAGATGTGGACCTCGGAATCCCCAACTTGGCCATAGTCTGAAACCGTCTCGGGCCAACAATCCATCAGCTTGACCCACTTCTATCGGGATCCAATCCCGTAATCCCATTAAACTTGCCGTACCTACGGTGGATATTCGTATGACTTTATCATCGTTTTCGATGCTTCAAATGCGGACTCTCGTCCGAATAATGAATGGTCCGTTAGTGACCAACATATATACAGGGATCTAATCCCGCACTTGCATTAAACTTACCATACTCTCGGCATACATTTGTACAGGTTTGTTTTCATCTACACCATACCTTCAATACGGATCTTCGTCCGAACATAAAGTGGTCTATGAATGACCAACAAAATTTGAATGGAACGAGACAGCTCTCGTCTTTCCCGAACCCTATGTGTGGTAATATCAATAAGACCTTCGTGAGTCACGTTTGGACCTCGGGTTCGCCCCAACCATGGTCATTGCCTGACCCACATCCTAGGTCTATAGCTAGCTATTTCTGTACACATCTTTATTTTGGAATCTAGTCCCGGGACACTTTCCTGCTGCCCCTTGGCACCGGAAATATTAACGATGCCCACGCAAGCCTCGTTTGGATCGTGGGAGGCGCCCCCGGAATGGTCCTGACTCGATCTCGCACCGGGCCAATAAACTCGCTGATTTCCGACCACTCTAACCGGGATTCAACCGAATCTCTCCTATCCCTTCGAACAATAAACTTGCCGCACCCCGGCATACATATGCTCCAGTTTTCCCCGTGACGATCATGATTTTCTGAAGCCGGACGCTCGTCCGATTATCAAAATGGTCCCTTGAGTGACCGGCATATTTTGAATGCTTGCTTCTCTAGACATCGGGTTTTCCGACTGATTCGAGACCGCTATCGGCTCGTTTCTCTCGATATAGTTTCCTGGCCATGAGGCCCTGATTCCCGACGATTAATCAAGGGTGTTCCCCTCTCCGAGGGGATGTAAATGACGCCGTAGCCTTTATGGAACGGCGGGTTCTGCTCTCGACACGAACTACACAATCGTCTGATTAGTCAGATCGAGCGCACAATAAATCATCACTTTGTAACTGGCACGCCCACGCACTCAATAAACAAATAAATCCACCGAATAAACAGACATAAAGAAACAAACAAACAAGCATGTCGAAAAGTGCATCCACAAGTCTCGCACGCCCGGTGGGACTTAAACCACCCTTCATCTATTCGCCGAGATTCGGGGCCTCATGGCCTCCTAATAAACGATATTTGCCTGCTTTGATGAATTGCTGGTGTTATCTTCGCCAGCCCTATGGGGAGAAAAGCCGGACTAGGCGCAATTATCTTTGTGGTCTTGAGGGCGCTACTCCGAGGCATATGCATCTTCCAGGAATCATGAAGACCACTAAAAAAAAAGAAGAGGAAAAGAGGAGAGGGAGGGGAAATCAAATCCCCTTTCCGCAAAAAAAAAAAAGAAAAGAAAAGAAGAATAGAAGAAAAAAAAAGAGAAGAAGAAAGAAGAAAGAAACAAAAAGGGAAGAGAAAGAATCGACGAGAGAGGGTTGTACAACCATATCCGTCGAGACCCGTGTTGAACGAAGATTACCACTGTGGGATTAATGCGGTGGAGTGAACCACTCATCCCCTCCCTGAGGGGGTGAGCGCTCTCCTGCGCACCCACCTCGGTCTATTACACAAAAGAAAAGAGAAGAGAAGAAAAGAAAGGACCAGAAGAAAAGTTGACAAGCGTTGCCGACCAAGAGAATAAGAAGAAGGCCGGCATCCCGCCCGGCTGTAAGAGGGTCCAAGTCCATGGTGCAATGCTCTGGTCCGTTCCACCTTCCTGCTGCCCTTATCTGGCATAAGACGGCCCCTCGAGTGACTGCTCGAAGATCCAACAAGCCGCAACTCTAGCTTGACGAACGTCTCCCCGCTGTAGAGAATGCTTTATAGCAATGAGGCCGAGCACGGCCACGAATCTAGAAGAGATCATTCATCCACCCCGCCATAGGGGTGTAAGAAACAAAAGAATACACCCCAACTCAGGGGCATTTGAAGAAGCAACATACCCCACCACGGGGGCATAGAAGCCGTAAAGAATGCACCCTAGCTTACGGGGATCTGAAGAAGAATTACACCCCACCTTGGGGGCATCAGAAGCAGCAATACACCCCACCTTGGGGGCATCAAAAGCAGCAATACACCCCACCTTGGGTGCACGAGAAGCAAACATCCCCCAGTGTGTCGGGGTAGAAAAAGAAGAATCCACCCCTCTCTGGGGCATAAGAAGCAAAAGATACACCCCGCTTAGGGGGCACATGAAGAGAATACACCCCGACTCGGGGCCATGTGAGAAGAATCTACTCCGACCTGGGGGGCATAAGAAGAAACAGAGTTGCACCCCGACCTAGGGGCACATGAAGAGAATCCACCCCGACTCGGGGGCACATAAAGCAAAAGTTACACCCCGGCCATGGGGCATCTGATGAAGAAACTACACCCACTCCGGGGATATACGAAAAGACACACACCCTGCCTTGAGGGGTAGAAGAAGCAGAATACACTCCGCCCGGGGTGCACAAGAAGCAAAGCACACCCCGACTCGGGGGACATATGAGACATAGAATACACCCTGGTTTAGGGGTATTTGAGGGAGAAATATACCCCGATATGGGGGCATATGATGTTAGTACCGGTGCGATGGATTCAGAGGGGGGTGAATGAATCCCTCTTAAAAAATTTCTCCCAATTAAAATCTATAACAATCAGAGATGCGGAATTAAAGCAAAATGGAGCCTCGATAGACTTGGGTCCTCACTTCAAACAACGAGAAATAGATCAGATGAATTAACCTCTAGATCTACCCTATGCAAGCTATGCAAGCTACATAGAATACTCAGTTCATCTAAACAAATTGGTTCTCATGGAACCGGAATCAAGTGTTTATTGTGCAAACCAAATTTCCACTAGACTTAAGAAACAGATCGGCCTATGCATACATATAGCGAGTCAAATAAGGCAATCAAACCACAGTAGACAAGGGAGTTTTTAGGTGGTTCAGTCCGCAGACCTACGTCCACCCCACACTCAAACCCGAGTGTGGCTTCCGCTGATACACAGCTTAAACCGCTGGGCCTCACAGCTTGCCTACAACCAGCTGAACATCACAGCTTGCTTCTGCTGGGCAATACAGCTTAGCCATTCGCTGCCTAACAGCTTGATCCGCTGGGCAATACAGCTTAGCCGACCAGAGGAATCCTCCTCAGCAACCGCTGAGCAACACAGCTTGCTCCGCTCACTAACAGCTTGAATAAAGGTTCAAAAGAAAAACAAGAGACAAGAAAACACATCAACTGAAAGCTGTAAACGACATCAACACAGATGTGGCTCCCATGGAGCTGACTAGATTGGATATGATCCAGATTCCAGTAGGGACAGATCTTCAGATGAAGCTTCTCTTCTTCTCCTCTAACTCTCTATCTCTGTCTCTATCTTTCTTCTTCTTCTTCGTTTCTTTTCTTCCCTGCTACTCTCTCTCTTTTTCTCTCTCCTTCTCTTCTTCTCTCTTTCTCTTCTCTCTGGATCGTGCATGCTCTTTCTGCTTCTGCTCTTTCAAGTAAGTTCCCTATTTCGATCACTCTACTCCTCAGGAGGAAGCTTCTTATTTATAGAGCAGTGACCAGATACGGCGTGTGGTCATCATGATTCCCACCCGAATATCTAGGTCACATGTCAGCATCATAGCGTCGTTGCATTCCACGTGTCACGATCCTAACACTTTCTTTCATTCTCGAGTTATGTGCCCTTCTTAGATTCCTCGAACAGAGGTCATGTCAGGTCAAACTTATTATCAGTTTGAATCAATCTGAAGGAAAAGAAAAGGATGCATCGAGTTAGTTCGAGATTTGAACTAAGCATGTACAGACTTGATGGTGTGTAATGCAGTATGCATATAGGAAAGTATGCACATTGAAGAGGAATGCTCAGGCATGCCACCGAGATGTGTACAGACTTTTGTGTGCATGCGACAAGACGATGTACAGACTTGCTGTGCCTAGAGTTTAAGCATGAATGCATAATGCACAGGCCTAATGAAACTATGCACGAACTTAACTGCTCGTATCAACAAAGGTTGTACAGACTTGTGTCCTTGCAGCACCAAGAGTTGCACGGACTTTGTGTATATGTGTATGCGCGAGGCAATGCGATGCACTGACTATGTGTATGCGTGAAGCACAACGATGCAAAAAGATGCACTGAGTTGGTTCGAGAATGTATAGACTTGCTAAGTCATCAAGGCAACCGTATGCAGACTTAGTATTTAAATGCACGAACTTTACGTATGTATGGAACAAAAGTTGCACAGACATGCCACCAAAGAATGTACAGACTTTGTGTGCAATGTACAAATGATGCACAGATATGCCACCGAAGAATGTACAGACTTTGAGTGCATGGTACAAAAGATGCACAGACATGCCGTCGAAGAATGTACAGACTTTGAAGTGAAAGATGCACATATGCATATAGTTAGTCGCGTGCAGCAACAAATGTTGTACAGACTTGGGTTGATGCTGCAACAGGAGTTGCACGGACTTGGTGACTAAGTATGCACTAAGAAGACATGCAGTCTAGGCAAAACTCTGTACAGACTTAACCTGTGCATGGGCATTTAATCAGAACAATGCACTCAAAACATCATTTCATCATCAATGCACAAGGGGCTGGACCTAACACACTCCCCATAACACTCCCCATAGCAGTTAGCATAGATCATCATCATTCTTATGTGGTGACTCATTGAGTTGCTATCATCAAAACAACAACACCCTATCATCAAAGCACAAGGGGCACAACAATCTCCCCCTTTTTGATGATGTCAACCCAATGAGTCACACAGACTCAGCAAACAATTCTCCCCCTTTGACATAATCAAAAAGGGAATGGTTTTCGAGTGGAATGAAAGACATGTATGAAATCTGATACCAATTATCCCCCATAGAAACATGCAAAATGAGCACTGAAGAATAAAATATAAGAACTCCCCCTATCAATATGAATGTTTGACTACTCTCCCCTTAAATGCAGATGACCTAGAACTCCCCCTGAAGTGCAGGAATGAACTCTGGTTAACCAATGAAGCAATCTAAAATCTGCCATCACAAGGAATCCAAAACAATAATGGTTGTGGCACCTCACATATGCATGGACAGAATAAAGTATGTGGAAAGTCCACAGAACCAGAACTGGTTACAGAAACAAGATGGAAGATTCCGACAGTGTGGACAAGAGTAGGGGTGAGAAACAGTCAAAGCACAGTACATCTCAAGGACCAATCAATCAACCGATAAGAGAGAATTGTCAACAAAGTTCCTGTTGATCAAGTTGTCGGGGGTGAATCAGATCATGAGGGATTGTAAGGCATACACCACTACAATAAGTCTTAACATGAATAGACTCTCCTATCATAGAGGGTTATGAATTGGCAACTTGACCAACCTGATTTAATTATGATGTATACCAAATTTGTCAATTAAATTCAATACTTATATCTGAATTCAAGTTTTAATAAAGGTGAACCAAATAATCAGATAACACTGAGGACCAATCATCTTTATCTTACACGCATGATCTCAATGACTCCTTTGAGAGTTACACAGATTAGTATTGAGATTAAACACTTTTACAAGAGCATGAGTTGACAGAGTTTGCAAGATATTTTCATTTGAAGCACATTATACTTTTCCTGAACAATTTAAGTTGATCAACACCTTTTTACGTGAGGCACAACACGTCTCAGGTGAAGTGACCTAGTTACTCAGTGTGATAACTGTCATTGTCTCTCAACATTGAGACCAGAGTTAGCAATAGAAATATCTTTTTACGTGAGGAGACGCCTTGATTAGAGGCCATACTCCCCAGTTACTCAACACAAACATGCCATTGCTCTGTCATGTTCTCAATGATTTTTGCTTTAAGTGACTATGACACTTCATGACTTGGGTTTACTCCATTACTTTAATAGAGGACCCAGTTTCTCAGTGAACAAAGTCATTACACTGCTAACCAATTTTCCTTTTAGTCAGACTCTTCAAAGTTAATGCTTAAGAACAATACTTACTCTATGTATCTCAACCAAAGTAGCCTTGATTTCAAATTTTCAGATTTCAGATGAGTGAGTCTAAGGTTTTCATGACACATGTGGTTAAAATTTATTAAACCTTATCATTCAGATATTTTCAAGTCATTTAAATGCAAACCTGAGAATACATAAACCTTATATCAGTCTGATTTAGTGGTCATTCTCAAACCTATATGATAGGAATTTCTACATGATTCTTAGACTGAATTGCATGGCCTGTAGCTTGTGTTCCTCAGATCAGATCAAAAATATAGCTGACCAACTAATCAACAATAGAAACAAATCAGTCACACCAGCTAAGAAGTATGGGAAGGATGAGTGTAAGCTGGTGGAAGAAACAACAACAGGAAAGAAGATCATCAGAAGAGAGTATATCAATAAGCAGTAGCTGAGTCTAGAATATAGACATATCAGCTATTTCAGTGAAGGCAACAGAGAATTCAATTGAAACAAATTGAGAGCATTAGAAGATCCAATAAACTAGACAGGAGGATTTCATGTGAAAGTGAATAAGATGATCAAAAAAGCTCCCTCTGTCTAGATTCATCATGTAAATAGCAAGGCATGAGCAGCAGTATGGTTAATCAAGACTAGTTGAACTCCCCCTGACTAAGTGCATGAAATGTAATGAAAGCACAACACATAATTTCAAATTCTTCATTCATATATGATTCATGCAATTCAGACAAAAGGGAACTACCATAAGCATGATTGCGCAATTCATATTTAAAGAAAATTTCAATTTAGCACCAACAGAGCAGCATGATATATAGTCATTTCAAATTAACAATTTCAGATGATAGAATTTAAGGTGAGTGCTCAGAGCAGACCTGAAGAGCAAGATCCTGGGGTCTTTCTTTTGAGTGCCTTGGTTTATTTACCCCTCTTTTTCGTTCCAAGGCACGCCTGCAACAACTGAGTTATTTTGATCCAGCAGGAACCTAATTCGCCTTGGGTCCTGAAGTAAAAGTGACACCTCTGAATGGTGCTTTCCACATTTTCTGAGACTTCAGATCATCACTCATCATCAAGGAGCAATTATCCATACAATGACCTATCTGACCACAGTAATGGCATGATGCAGCAGATTTTAAATTCTTTTTATGCAAATTAATGTTGTCATTAATTCTATGTATCTTTGCATGAAAATTCTGTTAACAGAATTAAGATTCTATTGACCGAAGCCAGCCTGTTTATTATAACCTGCCAGCTGACAGGTTGCAGCCCTGTGGCCTGGCTTTCCACATTCAAAACATACAATGTGCTTGCTTCTAGAACCAAACTTCTTTCTATCAAAAATATTTTTATTATCAGGGAAATTAACAAATCCAGAATTAGTTTTCTTTCCCTGAGCATGCCAACACTTGGCATCAATGTGGCCCAATTTGCCACAGTGATAACAGTAAATTTTCTCATTCAGATGAGCATGACTTTTCGCATGAGATTTCTTAGCTTCCATGTCATCTTGTTTCATTAAATTACATTCATGCATGACATGACAAATTCTATGACAATAGAAGCAGTGAATTCTTTTCCTTTGAACAAGATACAGTTTCTTAGCAAAAGAGTTCCTAGCATGAATTCTATCAGTTCATCTCATGACCAAAATTTTCACAATAAAAACATTTAACATGTTCTCTTTCAACAGTGAATATTTTGGCCTGAGATTTTTCACCATGCATTTTATTCAAGACATGTGCATGTGAGTGTGGGTGACAACTATAGTCATCATGCACAAATTTAGCAGGGTTATTCATGAATGAAATATTTTTATTCATTTTCTCTTTTTCAGTCTTCTTGGCTGTGAACTGGAAAATGGAAGAACTAGAGGGATTGCCATGTTCTGAACTTCTCACAAATACAGTTGATTTCTTCTTTTCATTCGCTTTCTTATTAATAGGCACATACCCAAGTCCCTCTTTTTGGAAATTCACATTAGAGCCAAGCAATTTATTCAAATTGTCTTTACCTTTGACAAATTTTGACAAAGAGTTTTTCAGATCTTCAATTTCAGAATTCAAAGTAGCAATGCTCACTTCATACTTAGATAGATCAGATTCACAAAGGATTACATGTTGTTGCAAAGCATCATTTAAACTTTTCAGTGTTTCATTTTCCCTTTGAAGCTTTATTTCATCATTTGTTTCCTTTTCTTTCAGAACTGATTTTTCTTTTTCAAATGCCATCAGTCTTTCTGATACCATCAGCTTTTTATTTTGATCTTTCAACACTTTGTTTTCATCAATCAA
Source organism: Amorphophallus konjac (assembly GCA_022559845.1). NCBI lineage: Eukaryota > Viridiplantae > Streptophyta > Magnoliopsida > Alismatales > Araceae > Amorphophallus > Amorphophallus konjac. The sequence continues at coordinate 66,653,942 of CM040128.1, read as the reverse complement.
ATTATTTTGATCCATAGTTTTCAAATTCTCATTCACTTTCTATTTAGATATTTCTAACTCAGAATTTCTATTCTTCAATTCTTCTAATTTTCCTTTCAGAGACTCAATTTGTTGTTCCTACATTTTCAGTTCGGATTGAAGATTATTATTCAAATTTTTCACAGAAACACACTCATTGCATGAATTTTCATTTCTTTTCATACTATCTTTCAGATTGACATTTTCACATTTTAGTTCTCTTATTTCGTACAACATCTCCTTTTTCATTTTTCTCTTTTCAGTCTTAAGAGATTTGTATTCTTCTAACAAGTTTTCATACATTTCTACCAATTCATCAAATGAGGGTTCTTCTGATCCGGAGCTTACCTGAGATGATGAATCTTCATTAAAGTTACTAATGCTATGATTACTCCGGTTGGCCATCAGACATTCCTCTTCTTGTTCCCCATTTGCAGCCGTGATTCTATCCAGAATTTCATTTCCAGAAGCGCACCTGAGAGCAAAAGGATATATATCAGTATTAACCGCAGCTCTCAAGATATTAAGAACTGTGACATTATCACGATTCTTAGATCTGTCCTCACTAGACCACTTGGTCTGATCTTTAGGTAATTAGTGTGGGCCTTTAGATAGAAGACTCCATAATTTGGGATCAATGGAGTTCAAGTAAACACATAGGCCTCCTAGCCAACTACTGAAGTTAGAACCATCATAAATCAGAGGACGAGCCATTAGGACAGATGGCACACAGGTTCAACGCACAGAGCAATCGATAAGAAATGCACCAAAAGTGAGATAGCACCGAAGATAGCATGATCCTCTGCAGATCGTTGGATCTGGAAAGTCAGAGACCCGCTCTGATACCAACTATTAGTACCGGTGCGATGGATTCAAGGGGGGGTGAATGAATCCCTCTTAAAAAATTTCTCCCAATTAAAATCTATAACAATCAGAGATGCGGAATTAAAGCAAAATGGAGCCTCGATAGACTTGGGTCCTCACTTCAAACAACGAGAAATAGATCAGATGAATTAACCTCTAGATCTACCCTATGCAAGCTATGCAAGCTACATAGAATACTCAGTTCATCTAAACAAATTGGTTCTCATGGAACCGGAATCAAGTGTTTAGTGTGCAAACCAAATTTCCACTGGACTGAAGAAACAGATCGGCCTATGCATACATATAGCGAGTCAAATAAGGCAATCAAACCACAGTAGACAAGGGAGTTTTTAGGTGGTTCAGTCTGCAGACCTACGTCCACCCCACACTCAAACCCGAGTGTGGCTTCCGCTGATACACAGCTTAAACCGCTGGGCCTCACAGCTTGCCTACAACCAGCTGAGCATCACAGCTTGCTTTCGCTGGGCAATACAGCTTAGCCATCCGCTGCCTAACAGCTTGATCCGCTGGGCAATACAGCTTAGCCGACCAGAGGAATCCTCCTCTGCAACCGCTGAGCAACACAACTTGCTCCGCTGACTAACAGCTTGAATAAAGGTTCAAAAGAAAAACAAGAGACAAGAAAACACAGCAACTGAAAGCTGTAAACGACATCAACACAGATGTGGCTCCCATGGAGCTGACTGGATTGGATATGATCCAGATTCCAGTAGGGACAGATCTTCAGATGAAGCTTCTCTTCTTCTCCTCTAACTCTCTCTCTCTCTCTATCTTTCTTCTTCTTCTTCGTTTCTTTTCTTCTCTGCTACTCTCTCTTTTTCTCTCTCCTTCTCTTCTTCTCTATTTCTCTTCTCTCTAGATCGTGCATGCTCTTTCTGCTTCTGCTCTTTCAAGTAAGTTCCCTATTTCGATCACTCTACTCCTCATGAGGAAGCTTCTTATTTATAGAGCAGTGACCAGATACGGCGTGTGCTCATCACGATTCCCACCCGAATATCTAGGTCACGTGTCAGCATCATAGCGTCGTTGCATTCCACGTGTCACAATCCTGGCACTTTCTTTCATTCTCGAGTTATGTGCCCTTCTTAGATTGCTCGAACAGAGGTCCTGTCAGGTCAAACTTATTATCAATTTGAATCAATCTGAAGGAAAAGAAAAGGATGCATCGAGTTAGTTCGAGATTTGAACTAAGCATGTACAGACTTGATGGTGTGTAATGCAGTATGCATATAGGAAAGTATGCACATTGAAGAGGAATGCTCAGGCATGCCACCGAGATGTGTACAGACTTTTGTGTGCATGCGACAAGACGATGTACAGACTTGTTGTGCCTAGAGTTTAAGCATGAATGCATAATGCACAGGCCTAATGAAACTATGCATGAACTTAACTGCTCGTACCAACAAAGGTTGTACAGACTTGTGTCCTTGCAGCACCAAGAGTTGCACGGACTTTGTGTATATGTGTATGCGCGAGGCAATGCGATGCACTGACTATGTGTATGCGTGAAGCACAACGATGCAAAAAGATGCACTGAGTTGGTTCGAGAATGTATAGACTTGCTAAGTCATCAAGGCAACCGTATGCAGACTTAGTATTTAAATGCACGAACTTTACGTATGTATGGAACAAAAGTTGCACAGTCATGCCACCAAAGAATGTACAGACTTTGTGTGCAATGTACAAACGATGCACAGATATGCCACTGAAGAATGTACAGACTTTGAGTGCTTGGTACAAAAGATGCACAGACATGCCGTCGAAGAATGTACAGACTTTGAAGTGAAAGATGCACATATGCATATAGTTAGTCGCGTGCAGCAACAAATGTTGTACAGACTTGAGTTGATGCTGCAACAGGAGTTGCACGGACTTGGTGACTAAGTATGCACTAAGAAGACATACAGTCTAGGCAAAACTATGTACATACTTAACCTGTGCATGGGCATTTAATCAGAACAATGCACTCAAAACATCATTTCATCATCAATGCACAAGGGGCTGGACCTAACACACTCCCCATAACACTCCCCATAGCAGTTAGCATAGATCATCATCATTCTTATGTGGTGCTCATTGAGTTGCTATCATCAAAACAACAACACCCTATCATCAAAGCACAAGGGGCACAACATATGAAACAAAAATACACCCCGGCTTAGGGGAATACAAAGAGAAATATACCCCACCCTGGGGCAGAAGAAGCAGAAGAATCTACCCCGGTTTAGGGGCATCCGAAGAAGAACTACACCCCGCCATGGGGGCATGAGAAGCAAGGAATGTACCCCGCCATGGGGAGCATAAGAAGCATAAGTTACACCATGTCTGGGGACATAGAAGCCATAAAAGATACACCCCGTCCAGGGGCACATGAAGAGAATTCACCCCGACTCGGGGGCACATAAAGTAAAAGTTACACCCCGTCCAGGGGCACATGAAGAGAATCCACCCCGACTCGGGGGCACATAAGGCAAAAGTTGCATCCCGGCTTCGGGGGCACGTGAAAAGAATCTACCCCGGCTCAGGGGTATCCGAGGAAGATATATACCCCGATATGGGGGCACATGAAGCATGCATCCACCCTGCCACGGGGGCATAAGAAGCAAAGACCGTACCCCGCCATGGGGTATGCGAAACAAGAATTCAGCCCTGCCTGGGGGCACATAAAGAAAGAAGCACACCCCGACTCAGGGGCATCTAAAGAAGAAACGTACCCCGCCATGGGGGCATCAGAAGCAAAGACTCCACCCCGCCACTGGGGCATGAGAGTCATAGACTACACCCTGCCTGGGGGCACACAAAGAAAGAAGCACACCCCGACTCAGGGGCATCTAAAGAAGAAACGTACCCCGCCATGGGGGCATTAGAAGCAAAGACTCCACCCCGCCACTGGGGCATGAGAGGCAAAGACTACACCCTACCTGGGGGCACACAAAGAAAGAAGCATACCCCAACTCAGAGGCATCTAAAGAAGAAACGTACCCCGCCATGAGGGCATCAGAAGCAAAGACTCTACCCCGCCATGAGAGCATAAGAAGCACAAGAATTCACCCCCGCTCGGGGGCACCAGAAGCAAAGATGCCACCCCACTCCGGGGCACCAGAGGCAAGGACTACACCCCGTCGTGGGGGCATAAGAAGCAAAAGACTCTACCCCACTCGGGGGGCACAAAAGCTATAAAGAATACACCCTGGCCTAGGGGCACTTGAAGAAGAGACACACCCTGGCACGAGGGCATAGAAGCCAAAAAGAATACACCCTCGCCTGGGGGCACAAAAGCAAAGAGGCCTACCCCCCGACCTAGGGGGCAGATGAAGAGAAGCTACACTCCAACCTGGGGGCATGTTAAGAGAAATACACCCCAGTCCGGGGGCATCAATGAGAAAGGAAGAGCAGAACAAAAAGAACGGAGACATGAGGCAGACGTGGTCTTCGAACCCGCCTCTTTACATAAAAGAAGAAGAAAAGAAAGAACAGTCATCAGGCAGACGTGGTCTCTCCACTCGCCTCCGCACATAAAATAAGAAGAGAAGAAAAGAAAGTGAGCCTTGAGGCAGGCATGGTCTTTCACCCTCTACCTCCAGCCATCCAACAAATAGACTCCTCGTGAGGTCAGTGCCATGACCTTTCGTCTAAGCCAAAAACCTTCCACCGACGGGGCGTTAAACCGACAAAACCTTCCGCCGACGGGGCGTTAAACTAACTAAACCCTCCGCCGACGGGGCGTTAAATCGACTAAACCCTACGCCGACGGGGCGATAAACCGACTAAACCCTCCGCCGACGGGGCGTTAAACCGACTAAACCCTCCGCCGACAGGGCGTTAAATCGACTAAACCTTTCACCGACGGGGCGTTAAACCGACTAAACCCTCCGCCGACGGGGCGTTAAATCGACAAAACCTTCCGCCGACGGGGCGTTAAACCGACAAAGCCTTCCGCCGATAGGGCGTTAAACCGATAAAACCTTCCGCCGATGGGGCGTTAAACCGACTAAACCTTCCGCTGACGGGGCGTTAAACCGACTAAACCCTTCGTCGACGAGGCGTTAAATCGACAAAACCTTTCGCCCACGGGGCGTTAAACCGACAAAACCCTTCGCCGACGGGGCGTTAAACCGACTAAACCTTCCGCCGACGGGGCATTAAAATGACAAAACCTTCTGCTGACGGGGCGTTAAACCGACTAACCCTCCGCCGACGGGGCATTAAACCGACTAAACCTTCCGCCGACGGGGCGTTAAACCGACTAAACCTTCCACTGACGGGGCGTTATACCGACTAAACCTTCAGCCGATGGGGCGTTAAACCGACTGAACCTTTCACCGACGGGGCGTTAAACCGACTGAACCTTCCGCCGATGGGGCGTTAAACCGACTAAACCTTCCGCCGACGGGGCGTTAAACCGACTAAACCTTCCACCGACGGGGCGTTACACCGACAAAACCTTCCGCTGACGGGGCGTTAAACCGACTAAACCTTCTGCCGACAGGGCATTAAACCGACAGAACCTTTCATCGGTGGGGCATTAAACCGATAAAATCTTCCGCCAACGGGGCGTTAAACCGATAGATATTCCGCCAACGGGGCGTTAAACCGACAGATATTCAGTCATCGGGGCTTCAATCCGATAGATACTCAACCATCGTGGCTTCAAGCCGACAGCTATTCAATCATCGGCCCCTGAGTCGACAGCTATTCAATCATCGGCCCCTGAGCCAACAGCTATTTAATCATCGGCCCCCGAGTCGACAGCTATTCAATTATCGGCCTCTAGCCGACAGCTTCCCCATCATCGGCCTCCGAGCCAATAGCTATCCAATTATCAACTTCTGGGTCGATAGCTTTCGAATCATCGGCCTCCGAGCCGACAGCTACCCTAATCATCGGCTCTTAGCCGACAGCTTCCCAATCGAAAAATAACCTTCCACTTTGGTTCGGGTCCTTCCCCGGCCAGAGAATCAAAGAATAAACCTTCCACTTTGGTTCGGGTCCTTCCCCGGCCAGAGAATCAAAGAATAAACCTTCCACTTTGGTTCGGATTCTTTCCCAGCTAGAGAATTAAAGAATAACCTTTCACTTTGGTTCGGATCATTTCACGGCCAGAGAATCAAAGAATCAACCTTTCACTCTGGCTCGGATCCTTTCCCGGCCAGAGAATCAAAGAAATAACCTTCCACTTTGGTTCGGGTCCTTCCCCGGCCAGAGAATCAAAGAATAAACCTTCCACTTTGGTTCAGATCCTTTCCCGGCCAGAGAATCAAAGAATCAACCTTTCACTCTGGCTCGGATCCTTTCCCGGCCAGAGAATCAAAGAATAAACCTTCCACTTTGGTTCGGGTCCTTTCCCGGCTAGAGAATCAAAAAATAACCCTTCCACTTTGGTTCGGGTCCTTCCCCGGCCAGAGAATCAAAGAATCAACCTTCCACTTTGGTTCGGATCCTTTCCCGGTCAGAGAATTAAAGAATCAACCTTTCAATCTGGTTCGGACCTCTCCCCGACCAAGGAAAAAAAAAAGAAGAAACTCTTTCACTCTGGTTCGGATCTTTCCCCGACCAGAGAACAAAAAGGGACCCCTCTTTTCGGCTCTTGTAGCCTGCTTCTCAACTTCGGCTCTTACAGCCTGCTTTCCCAATTTTGGCTCTTACAGCCTGCTTCCCAATTTTGGCTCTTGCAGCTTGCTTCCCAACTTTGGCTCTTGCATCCTGCTCCCTTTTGGCCTTCGTGGCCTGCTTCCCAATTTTGGCTCTCGATGCCTGCTCCTCCAACCTTCGGCTCTCATTGCCCGCTTCTTAATTTCGGCTCTTGCGGCCCGCTTCCCAATTCCGGCTCTCGTAGCCCGCTTCCCCAATTCCGGCTCTTGCGGCCCGCTCCCCTAATACCATTTACTACCACTACGCTTATACGTAACAACAATATGCTCCTATACAAAAAAAAAGAGACCAAAAAAGAGAGACAAAAATGCTTGGCGGTCCTACTTGCATGCTTGCTTATAATATAGAATAATACACCTCCTTAGAATTTTCTAGGACCATGTTTCCTTGCTAAATAATGTCGCCCCGATTCCGGATGTACAGACGTCACGACATACGCTCGAAGGGAACCCAATTGTGACGGGTGCACACGTCAAGGGGAAGAGTCATGGCTAAACTGCTAAGCCCAACTCACAAAATAAACCTGAGGTAACACTCCCACACTTCACATTTAATGTGTTCAATGGTCTTCAACCATAGGGATTGCCCGACTTTCTTCTTAGCACTCTACGGATGCTTGAAGTTCTGCACTCGCGTGAAAGGTAATCGTGAGGAAAAAGCTGCCTACCCCCACTTAAAGAAAGAAGAAAGAAAAAAAAATGATGCAAAGAAAAAAAGAGAGAAACGTGAATCTGAGTAGCCGGGAATCCCCATTGAGACACATGAGGAGACTCACGCGAAAAGGTGAAGCGAATTTCAAAAAGGATGAAGCCTAATAGCCAAGAATCTCCATTGAGACACATGAGGAAACTCACGTCGAACAGTGAAATCCGTAATAGAATTATAATAAGGACGAATCCATGTAACCGGGAATCTCTACTGAAACAAATGAGGAGACTCGCGCCGAACGGTGAAATCCGCTACCAAAATAAACAGATGGGGGTTGTGCGAAGCTACCAAAATCGAGAGCCTGAAACCCATGTGTAGGCGCTAGAGTAACCCTCGAGTGTTGCTTAGAAAACCTGCATATCCCTATGTTTAGGGCCTTTTGCTCACACGTTTGCTCCCCCACTCCATAGAGAATTGCCTCGGGTGAAATGCGTGAATTTAAGCTGTGCATGCAAGACATGCGATATCCTCTTGACGGGCGCACCACCCCTTAGTCGTGTCTCGTGGCCCGCACCGCGTTTGCAAATTACGGGCGATGTGACTATCCCATCCCCTGTAGAGGGAGCTGTCTTATTTATACTTATGTTATGCCTGCATGCTTGAATAAAGAAATAAATAAAAAAAAGAAAAAATAATAAACTCAATTTCGGCTATTGCGGCCTGCTTTCCCAGTTCTGGCTCGTACAGCCCAATCTTGGCCCTCACGGCCTACTTCCTGTCCCCGTGGCTTGCTAATCTCCGAATCTTGGCTCTTGCAGCCCGCTTCCTGACTCGGGCTCTCATAGCCTGCTCCCCAATTTCGGCTTTTGTAGCCAGCTTCCAGATTGCGGCTCTTATAGTCCGCTTCCTTGATTTTTTTTGGCCTCCACGGCCTATTTCCGCAACACCGACTCTGGCCCTTGCAGTCCACTTTCCCGGGTTCAGATTTCACAGCCGGTACTCCCGGTGCATTGAAGAACATCAAATCCTTTCACTTTGGTTCAAGCCTGTCGCCCAGCCAGGGAACAAACAGACCCCTTTCACTCTGGATCGGACCTTCCATCCGACTAGAGAACAAAAAGATCCTTTCACTCTAGATCGGACCTTCCGTCCAGTTAGAGAATAAAAAGACCCTTTCACTTTGGCTCGGACCTGCCGTCCAGTCGGAGAACAAAAAGATTCTCTCCACTCTAGATCGGACCTTCCGTCCGGCTAGAGAATAAGAAGATCCTTTCACATTGGCTCAGATCTTCCGTCCGGGTAGAGATCTAAAAAAGAATTCTCTCCACTCTAGGTCGGACCTTTCATCCAGCTAGAGAACAAAAAAATTCTCTCCACTCTAGATCGGACCTTCTGTCCGTCTAGAGAACTAAAAAGACTCTCTCCACTCTAGATCGGATCTTCCGTCCGTGTAGAGATCTAAAAAAGAATTCTCTCCACTCTAGTTCGGACCTTCCGTCCAGCCAAGGAATTAAAAGACCCTACATACAGCCGGTACCCCCGGCGCATTAAAGAATGAAACAACCTTTCACCCTGGCCCGAGACTGCCATTCGGGTAAAAAATCATCCCCTTTTCCTTGCGCTAACACTAGCCCGTGTCAGTGACTTGACCACCTCTCCGTCCCTTCGGGGTCACGAACAATCCTTTTGATTTAGATGTTCCGTCCAGGTCGTTACATGAACAAACTCTTCTCTCCGTCCCTTCGGGCAATGCATATCCTTTTAAGAATCAACAAACTCTTCTCTCTGTCCCTTCGGGTGACGAATACCCCTTTTGATTTGGACCTCCCGTCCAGGCCATTGAATCAACAAGTTCTTGTCTCCGTCCCTTCGGGTGACGAACACCCTTGTCGAATCAACAAACTCTCCTCCCCGTCCCTTTGGGCGACAAATCCCTTTCAATTTGGACCCATCGTCTAGACCGGTAAAGGAATAAACCCTCCTCTCTGCCCTCGTGGCTCACTTCCCAATGGTTGGCTCCCACGCCGACAGCTTTCAATTATCGGCCTCCGAGCCGACAGCTATTCAACCATCGGCCCCTGAGCCGACAGCTTCCGACTATTGGCATCCGAGCCAGTAGCTTTTCACTATCGGCATCCACGCCGGCAACTACCCAAAGTTGTTCAAAAAATGGACAAAGAAAAAAGAAGAAGAAGAGAAGAAGAAAAAGAAGGGAAAGAAAAGAAGAAGAAAAAAAAGAGAAGAAGAGAAGAAAAAAAAGAAAAGAAAAGAAAGAAAAAAAGAAGAGAAGGAAAAAAAAATTATCATCGAAGCCTCCGAGGGATGTCGACTCGTCAAGTCCCGCCAGAGATCAAAATATTTTAAGTCCCACCGACGCATGAGACAAGTGGCCCGGACCTTTCGTCTGGTGCCATGAACAAAAATACCCTTACTTTGGCACTTATCCTGTGCCGATGAACAAACCATGTCGGTCTCCGACTCCCTGTCGACATCGATGAACAAACCAGTGGCCCGGACCTTCTGTTTGGTGCCATGAATAAAAAGACCCTTGCTTTGGCGCTTACCCCATGTCAATGAATAAACCACGTCGATCTCCGACTCCCTGTCAGCATCGATGAACAAACCTGTGGCCCAGACATTTCGTCTAGTTCCATGAACGAAAAGACCCATGCTCTGGCACTAGCCATGTGTCAACAAATAAACAACGTCGGTTTCTGACTCCATGTCGGCAACGATGAACAAAACCAATGGCCCGGACCTTCCGTCTAAAGCCATGAATAAAAATACCCTTGCTTTGGCACTAACCCCATGCCAATGAATAAACCACCCCAGTATTGCAATCTCCAGTCCCACCGGTGGATTAACCATTGGCTCGGACCTTCCGTTCAAGTCAATGAACGAAACGCCTTTGCTTCGGCTCGGACCTTCCGTCCAAGTCGATGAACAAAAAAAAAACTCCTTCGCTTCGGCTCGGACCTTCCGGCCAAGTCGATGAACTAAAAGAACTCCTTTGCTTCGGCTCGGACCTTTCGTCCAAGTCGATGAACAAAAAACCCCCTTTGCTTCGGCTCGAACCTTCCGTCCAAGTCGATGAACAAAAAGAAACCACATTGGCTCCGACTCGGACCTCCCGTCCAAGTCGATGGACAAAAGGACTCTTGGCCCACGTGCGCACGCGGTGGAGCGGTTCCCTCATCGCTTCGCTGAAGGAGTGAGTGCTCTCCCGCGAATCAGCACCGGACCAGTATGCCACTAGCTCGGAAGAACAGATATCTTCTCAAAGAACTCTACACTCGCGAGCCCCGCGCACTCATCCCTCACTTGCCCACCCGTGAGTGGGGGGGCATTTGTGGACGTCGAAAAATGTCGATGATGATCATACGGCATGCACGTCTCGACACTCGAGAGCAAGCCGAAGACGGAAATGCCGAATAAACCTCATACCTCACCCGATCAAGATGAGGACTCGCTTGGTGGTCCGCTAGCCGATGAGGGAGCCCCCCGGACGGAAGATACGGCCACAACTCTACAGCCAGCCGTGCTGAGAGCTGAATCAAAGAAAAGCCGGGAACTCCGGCACAGTCTCGGTATATGCCAGAAGTCACGCAAAGCCCTAGACCAAGCCCCAGAAGCTGCGAACAGAAAATATGCGGAAGCCATGCATCACAACTAAAACATTCTGGGGATGCCAACGTTCGTATAAATAGTCGCGACTTCGAAAGGAATTCATTCGATGCTTAAAACGGTGTGGCAAAGCCCTTGATCGGTGCGCCCCCCCTTGTGTTGCATTAAAATGGCGTGCCCCTCCTTGCTTTGGTTATCCGACGTGCTCCTGTTAAAGGGGCCATCCCCCTTTGATGCTTAAAACGGCGCCACCCATTTGCACAAGCTAAACCGGCGCTTTAAAGTTGAAGGACCCGTCTTGCCCATCTTCAAAAGCTTCTTCTTTCAAACATTTAATATGGCGTGGCCCATTTGCAATCTTAATACGGCGTGCCAATTGCACTTGGGTTTAAACCGGCGCGATCACTGTTCCACCACGCCGTTTTAACCTCATGCCATCCCATCAAAACTCCGATGCTCTATTTTGTTTAAATGCGGTGCACAGAGAGCATTCAACGATCTGAAGCCGTGCCTCCGTATCCACTCGACAACGCATTAGCATCATCGGCGAAGGCATGTCTTCGGACGAAGATCTCCCGGTAAACCCGCAACCGTGCCATCCTCGGACGAACGACAGTGTACGGCACGAATCACCGGATGCCAACATAGAAGCCAACCCTGTTCATCTGGCAGACGAACGCAGTGGCGGGAGCTTTCTTCCGTTCGAGAAAGGAAAGGAAACCCCACTATATATATGCTCCGCATGCTCCCTGGAGATCTCCCCCCCGGCTGGCCATCCAAAAGGAGAAGGGGGTGCTCTCGGCTGTGTGCAGTGAAGAGAAGAAGAAAAAGGGAGAAGAAGCTCGGTCCACCCATGCCGGCAAGGTGAAGAGAAAGAGAGAGGGTGTGAGTGTGAGAGGTGAGTCGAGGGGGGGAGTCTGTGTTCCTTTTTTTTCCTCGTCAGTATCTTCTTCCGCCCCCTTTGCAATGTATTCCACTCCCATCCCGGGGTGAACTCTCCATGTGTCAACTTCTTCCCCGTTTGTGAGGATGAATAAAAGAAAAGGGCCCTTTTGCAAGCTCAGTGTTTCTCCATTCCGATCTACACCTCCCTTCTCCCCTCTCTAATCGTCCAGGGCCCTTCGAGGCTTTCTTGTCCATAGCATGTCCCTCAAGGGAACCCGCCTACGGATGAACATTCATTGCTCATGTGGCAAACATTTGCCCCGCCCCAAAGATCATCGCCCGTGAGTCGTGGTCGCTCTCGCAGGCTGGCCCTCGAGTGTTCCACACTCACACCTGGGCTAACGGACAGCCGTGAGGCCATTCTGCATTTTGAGAGTTTACCCGGGAGCAATCCGTGTGGTGACTTTCACTTCTCTCTAGCAAGTCCCGGTTCGGGGGAGGTGCTGCCCAATTCTTACCAGGGCCAAGAACGCTGAAGAACAAATGAAGAAGATACCCTCCAGAGAACAAACGGAACACACAGTGAACCCTCTGTGAATTAACCACTTGAAGTCTTTGCACAATAAACTCCTCCGAACAAAACACGTAAACCTCATGCTAATTCCTCTTAATAAACAACTAAAATGATTAAACCCCCTCTTCACCAACTTAATCCACCAAATGAATGAACAAACGGATCATTAAACCAACCTGCAGATGAAAGAAAAGAAAAAAAAAACACGGTCAATCCCTGTGAACCAAACCATCGGGAGAGTTTATCCCGGTGCGGGCTAATCCGGCGCGGTCACTATTCCCCTGCGCCGGTTTAACCCTCCTCTCAAAACACTCTCCTCCCTCTTTGAACCCAAATCCGTCGCGCCCCTGCTCACTTCCCAATTCCGGCGCGCTCCCTTGCAAGCATACTAATCTGGCGTGCCTCTTGTGACCCCCCTAATCCGGCGCGCTCCCTTGAAGATCCTAATTCGACGCGCTCCTCCTCCTTGGCATCTACCCGGCGCGCCCATCTCCATCTTGTTGCATTAAAACAGCATGGCCCCTATAGTCTTCTTAACACGGCGTGCCCCTTGCCCATTCTTAATACGGCGCCCTCCTTGAGGTTCCATACCCGGCGCACTCCCTTGCCATCCTAATCTGGCGTGCCTCCTATAAAAAAAACACAATTAACTAAATGGAAGAAAAGCTTAGAACTCATAAATAAATTAAAAGAAAGGACCCAAACAAATGAATGAAATAAAAGACTATGAACCACTCTCACGAGAACAACCATTGTAACTCTATCTATAATCAAAATTTTGTTCCGGGGGCGCTGCCCCCGAAAACCACCGCAAGGGGCACTGCCCCCCCTTGACCCCTGCGACCTGACCGGGCAGGTCAATCCCCGCAACCTGACCGCGCAGGTCGATCCGCGTGTGAGGGCACACGTTGGCGAGTTAGGGCTTCACACTTAACAATTTGCTTCCCCGGACTGTGCGTGAGGAGAAAAGCAACGATGCCCCACGGTATCAGATGTGGACCTCAGAATCCCCGACATGGCCATAGTCTGAAACCATCTCGGGCCAACAATCCATCAGCTTGACCCACTTCTATCGGGATCCAATCCCGCAATCCCATTAAACTTGCCGTACCTACGGCGGATATTCGTATGGCTTTATCGTCATTTTTGATGCTTCAAATGCGAACTCTCGTCCGAACAATGAATGGTCCGTCAGTGACCGACATATATACAGGGATCTAATCCCGCACTTGCATTAAACTTGCCATACTCTCAGCATACATTTGTATGGGTTTGTTTTCATCTACACCGTACCTTCAATACGGACCTTCGTCCGAACATAAAGTGGTCTATGAATGTCCAACAAAATCTGAATGGAACGAGACGGCTCTCGTCTTCCCCGAACCCTACGTGTGGGAATATCAATAAGACCTTCGTGAGTCACGTTTGGACCTCGGGTTCGCCCCAACCATGGTCATTGCCTGACCCACATCCTAAGTCTATAGCCAGCTATTTCTGTACATGTCTTTGTTTTGGAATCTAGTCCGGGACACTTTCTCGCTGCCGCTTGGCACCGAAAATATTAACGATGCCCACGCAAGCCTCGTTTGGACCGCGGGAGGCGCCCCCGGAATGGTCCTGACTCGATCTCGCACTGGGCCAATAAACTCGCTGATTTCTGACCACT